>CM019176.2:77578684-78029216 GCA_009739505.2 Apolygus lucorum | reverse complement strand
GGGGGTAGGAAATTTAACGTTCTTTCCAAAGATATCGTCAAATTTTAGTTTATCTAGTAAATTGAAGGAGGTATTAATATTTTAATGGTACAAGGTCGAAAACACGAAATAAATCTTGAAAGTCAAGAGACAAAAAACGTCACAAATTAGTAGTAGAATCAATCGCTAGGCTATGGCAGGAACATAGATGTTACACCCTGTATAGGCTCCATTGTTGTTATTGTCAGTTGTTGGTGCCGTTATTGATGAATTCCTAACGGATGAAAAATAGGGGTTGAAATTTTCAAATCGCCTAAGTTTGAAAAACTCACTCTGGTTTTATAAAAATATTGTTTTTTCACCAATTTGGGATAGAATTCAATTTTAGAATCGAATATGTCCCCCAGAGCTCTATAGGACAAACCGTTCACTTCCTATAAGGTTTTAATGGGTGAAAGCAAGTTTTAAGTTGGGGGGGTAATTACAGAAGGGGGCCTTAGATGCGGGAGACTACTAAACAGCGTTTATGTATAGGATTAGAGATTATTAAATAGCGCCGATTCTTCAGTCCAATCAATTCAATTCAAGTAATGGTAAAAAAAAATTATTTATTCTATCATAATATATGTATTTATAAATTTATTTATCTAGATACATGTATTTATCAATTTATGTATCATAATATACGTATTTATCAATTTATTTACCGGAAGGAAGCGATTTTGCAAAGTTCCTACCCTAAAACATGGACTAAGCCTAACGTCGGGTAGGTAATCTGAGTAAATCGCATCCCTTCATGCCCAAACTACCTTTGCGAGAAAGGTATGGTATCTTAACTACTTGGCCAACATTTTCCCGAACAGCCTTGATAGCTTGTGACTCTAATGTATTCCCTTTAGAGATGGTGGTCATCGCATTTCTATGCGGACGTCGCACTATGTTATGAGGCAGTTATCGCTCTGGGCGTAGCTGTTGACATTCCTGGCGGCAGAAGAGCTCACCCGCACCCAATGGATTGTATAACCAGAAACAGGAAGCCAGGAAGGGGCAGCGACAAAGACCCCATTCGCTCTGATCAGTGCGCGTTACAGTTACAGAGCGCAGGAGGGGTTAATCTCGGTGTCCGTCGCTAACTTCATAATTAAGGGAAAGTGGACATTGTCACAGAGGGCGACAAAAGGTTTGTTTAGGCGTACCCGCACCACTTCACAACCCAGATTGGCTCCAAAATCTTATGGGCATTCATTATAGAATTCTATCTTCAACAACGAACCCTGAGTTATAAAGAAATAATGATTCTCATAATAAGAATATCATTATATGTAACTATGGAGTGAATGCCTTCATTCTTGGGGCTACCCGCTCTCTTGACCTGTACTAAACGCTTATAACATCTACACATAATATTCATTCACTTGATTTGAGATTCCTGATAAATTTTAGGTATGGTGTACTTACATTTTTCGGAAATTTCTTTTTCTTTGGATTCAAGCCAAGTGCCTTGTCTCGATGTTTCAGAGGAAGAGTTAACAGTGTGGAAACGTATTCACGTATTGATCGTCTTCTTCCCGTTGCATCCTTAAAGTAGTATTCCTGCAGCAGTGTTATAATGGGGTGTGCGCAAGGGTCGGAAAAACTGTTTGCTGTTATTTTTAATCTAAACTAGACCTCATTCTGAAAATTTTGACACCAGCCGCAAATTTCTAGAAGACCTTTTTCTATGATTTTTCAAAGTTTCGAATGTTTATGACTTACTGCACCTACAGAGTACAAACCAGTTGGTCCATAAATCTTCATTTGTGTTACATTCTTCACTTAGGAATTGTTAGGTCTATCTTGTGATGTTGTACCCAAATATATAACGTAGTTGATGAAATACGCTACTTGTTTAGTTCTTGGTTGCCCACATAATTTTCAATAGTATGGATGTGATCAAGATCTGGTCACGCTCATCCTCAAGTCACCCTCCCTTACACAATCATCACTGAGAAAAGACGCATTGAGTGGGGAACAGTGTGTTTTTCCAACACTTCAAGTTCAAGGTTTGTAGGCAATAGAAAAGAAAGTTCTACGGTCCCCGCCGCTCCGGTCTCTTCTGAGCTTACGATAGTGAGGAAGATGCCCCTCTTTTAGAGGTATGGAATGTCTTGATCCTTGGCCCTTTGCATTCCTCGTTCTGATAAGGACCATTAGGAAGTCATTCTTCAGCACGAACGTATTATCAAAATTATGACGTTGGAATGAAAGAGTTGAAAGATGAGCTCTACAAAACGGGGGTTCCTGAATAATAAATGTTTCTATTCTCTGAGTGTACGCTGAATTTGGAATCATAGATTCCTCCACATTTGTAGTTATATGGAAAACCACTTTAATACAATAGTAATAAATAAAATCTCGATTGCATGTTTTCAATAGGTATTTTTGGTGTATTTTGAATCCTCTTCTCCAAACAAATCAGTATTCACTACATTTCGATCTAGAAGTTACTAGTAGGTAAACAGGACGATGGAACCGTTACAAATTGGAGTTGCTGCCCGTCGAATAAAATATAAATTAGTTTGATGGTTATTTTGATATCAGAATTACCAGAATGAAATTTGATCTGATTGATATTGTGATGAGCTTCAAAAAGTTGTTATAAAGTCGTCCTGTATGAGTCAAATTTGCCTAAAAGATACAGAAAAAACCTGGCTAATGGGTTAAATCACTATTTAAAAGATACCTCTATGATCTAATTACCTGGACCTCTATGATTTCAAGAGATGATTTCATAATCATCAGAATACCAACTTCAATAGATCAAACTTCACTAGCATCTGATTACTCATCCAGAATCGGCACTTTGACCAGTTTGATAGGATCGGAAACAGACCACTCTGGTTCTGGTAATCTAAACTCAAAGGTCCGACTTGGAGGCAACAGACGACGCCTACGATCAGGAAGTAATCAACAATTAAAAATAGTGGCAACTAATCATGACTAAAAATTTCAAGTAATATAATATATTTAACACTAAACAACAGAAAATTCACTCAAATAGAAACAATAATTATTATACCCTACATTTCCATTTTAAAACGTACCGTAACCTAAAATCATAGCATAGTTACTTTTATCACAAGAAATATCACATTAATTAATAAATAAACTCACAAATATGTAAGCTCACAGTTCTCTTGGTTACTGCTAGGTTATGGTATATTGGGGAACAGGGGAGGGTTCGATCCGCCACCGTTATACCAACACACCGTATTCGCTGTCATTCCTCTGGAGTACCAGGAGCAAGGAGGTTTCAAATCCTACATGCAACTGGCAGTCCGTAAGTTCGACTCGGCTTCCCTCCGTAACCTACTCCTTTGTTCCTATCGTTCCTATGTTACTAGCAAAACTATCAGGGAACTTATGACTAGTGAAAAAGAGGTACTTAACTGTATTGGTTTGGTAGCGATGGTAGCGTTGTGGTAGCGATGTTCCTGAGCGGCTAGGAAGAAGAGGCGGCGATGTTTCAGTTAAGATACCTTGAGATACTGCTATGAACTGATACATGTAGGGTATGTTGTGTATCGTTCTTTGACTGAATAAAGCAAGATTTTAAGTTACTATTGTTGCAAGTGAAGTTAATTACCTAATTTGATACACCGATACTCTGTTACTGTTCAGAACCAGGAATGCAGGTGGTATAATAAATAAGACAGGATTAGAAATAGTTAAACGTACTGACAAGATTTCGAGATCCGTTACATCGATCCAGTGATCGGAAAGCCTGAAGGGCAATACTGCTATACTTGAAGAGATTATACACCCGAAGTGCGATACTAGGAACAACTTGGTTTTTTAATGGTAAGTTTCGACTAAAGTTCCACTTTGACACTCTACTGATAGAAAATGTTACTAATGCAATACAGGTACAAGGGTTTGAATCTAAAGTTACAATTCGTTTTCTGAGTCACTTTCTCACAATCATCTTCCTAATTGGCCAATATAGGATAGATACACTTTTGTCACTCACGTGTTGGTTTGCCGAGCCGAGACCAGACGCAGTGGAGATACAGTTGGGGAGAGCTAGGGACAGGACTGTTTCAGCCTGAGTTCCTCTTGTCTTCTTCCAGGGGAGGCAGGCCGAAAACAAGTTACTGGTGATTGCACTCAAACCTAGTCAACTTTGGGGAGGTAGGAGGGTATCGATACATTTGACTGGTGTATCGATATGGCAAGGGATGAATGTTTCAAAGACAGGGCATGTACGCTTCACAGACTAGTTGGCAAGGCTGATTGACAGGGACTGAAGCTGGAGGCCTATGACAATACTAGACGTTAGGTGTCGGACCGGCGCTAGTTCTCCCTTGCTCCACGGGGAGCGCTGGATAATTGAGGTGACCGACGTTACCGATAATTGGAGCGCAAAATCCAAACAACCGCCAATTTATCGCTTATTAGAATAATTGAATTGATCTACAACATTGCATAAATCTATAACCAAGACGAGTAAGCGCCAGCCCTTTGTATCATTTTACACATTGTACAATGGTACCTAATGATAATATCGATACCTTAAAGCACTAAGGCGCTATGTCCAAAAACGGAGTTTTGAGAAAAACGCAAAAGAAAGTAGGTATCACCAGTGCACAATTCCTATAATAATGGCTTTCACACTTGACTCTTTAATTTCTTCAATACATTTTCAAGCTATAATCGTCAAGAAGGTCAGTACCTAATAGTTTTGTTGAATTTGAGTTTTTCTGAAATTCAAAGAAAATAAAAATGTGGAAGATGGATGGATATAGCGCCTTTGTCCTTTAAGGTATCGATATATTATCCTTGTTTTATTACATAACTCTTTTATAACTTCATCTTTGATTGGCCACACAATGGGGATGGAATATTCAACTTAAGTAGTTCTTTTTGATTTTCTTATTAAATAATAAAGAATGAAAAGTATCAACACTTGCGAATATCTTATAATTATATCCCATTTTAAATAAATAAATAATGATAAATATAATGATATTTTATTTGGTAATATCATATTATTATTATTGATTTTATAATAAAATGTGAATACTGGAGAATATTAAAAAGAAATGTGGGAGGTATCAAATTTGTCAGGCTATGGTAAATGAATATAGCCAAAGACTATGGTCAGTAAACCTATCATTGCTCTTCTTCTTCTTACTCTTCTTCTTTAACAAAATCCAGCCGCCCTTTGAGTCTATCTATATCGTCCTCTACATCTTTCCCGGAAATCAAAGATGTATAAAATGGCTGGTCTACTTTGGGAATTAGATGAAGCATGCTTTGTAAGTCATTCAACATGGGTTGTGACACGCATTTCTAGTGGAGAGATAAGCAAATTATATTGATGTTTGTGGCACGAGTTTTTGAACCCCCTTTCTTGCCGAGATCGAAGATCTTTTTACCCTTTGAAATCATACTAATCAAGGGAACAAGCTCTCTGAATCGAACATTTTTTAATGAATATTTTAGGTGAAGAGAAAACACGAGTACACTCATACATGAACGAGATCAGTAATCAGTACAAAAAGAAAAGAAAAAATGGGTCCAGCTTGCCCATACACTGCGAATTTATTAATTTAGCTGTTTCAACGAAAGAGATACCTACGCAAATACATAATACGAAACAGTAAAATGAGGCCCTCGCAGTTGCTCCTGGGAATCCAAACCAATAACCAATATTCATGTGTCGTTTGTTTGGTAATTACATGACTTTCTCATGGTGTTTCGTAGGGAATTGTGAAATTCAAAATGCCTTTTTTAGCGAATGTCGCTTAGTAAGTACTTACCTATATTAGGAATTAGTTCCATTTTATAACAAAAGGAGGACGCAAGTACCCAAAGAAATCGGTTCTACTTGGCGAGATGAATCCAACGATAGGTACGTTTGTATTGTAGGGACGATAGATATTTTGTCACTTGAGAGGTATTTTCGCATAACGCGGTCCATTTGATGTTAAAGCGTGATCACTGGGCTGAAAGCTGAATGTGGGAGCCCGAGAAGCGTTCTGATTGGTGGAGCTCCAGGACGTAGTTATAGCGGAAAGAACCAGATCGCGTTCACGGCCGGTTCACGATCGTTTGTTCCCAACCTCATCACAACAAGTCACCTTGTTTATCACATATTTTTCTCATTGGTGCGTAACCGGCCGCATCCAAGTAATTAATTTGATAACATTTAGTTATATTCGCGATATGTACGAAAAACGCTGCAAATCATTGCTCAAAGGTTTATTATTTTATGTATAGATCATCCTTCTGTATAGATCACTGTTTCTCCATCAATAGCACCTACCACCATCTGTATTCTCCCTTGACCTTCCCTCTCAAATTTCAGCTCCTGCGTTCAATAGGATTGAAAATGGCTTCGGAGCTCACTCAGCTGATCAGTGATCAGAAGAGTGAAGAAGATCTCCTCGAATGCTGGAGACGCCTGGAAGAGCACTTCCATTCAATAGGATTGAAAATGGCTTTCGAGCTCACTCAGCTGATCAGTGATGTGAGGAGTGAAGAAGATCTCCTCGAATGCTGGAGACGCCTGGAAGAGCACCTCCATTCAATAGGATTGAAAATGGCTTCGGAGCTCACTCAGCTGATCAGTGATGTGAGGAGTGAAGAAGATCTCCTCGAATGCTGGAGACGCCTGGAAGAGCACTTCCATTCAATAGCATTGAAAATGGCTTCGAAGCTCACTCAGCTGATCAGTGATCTGATCAGTGAGCAATGATTTGCAGCGTTTTTTACCTACAAACATTGTTTTACCTACCAATTTTTTTTTTACCTACCAACTATTGGTAGGTACTACCTACGACACCACAATGGCTTCACACCTTCACAATCAAGTTTATTAGAAAGAACTAAACGCTTCACACTCGATTCGAAAAATAGAAAGCTTGATATGGAAATTTGATTACTGGTTACGCAGAAGGCAAAACTGAATACAACTCGAAGAAATGAACAGCGATCGCATTTTAGTCAGATAAAATTTGAACGGCGATTAGACCTCTTTTGCGATTCACACTCATGATTCTGTTTTATCGAAGGAAAACCTTCAAATACTCGTAGGGACCGAACGGTTTGTCCTACAGAGCTCCGGGTGGTCTCAAAAATTTTTAAAAATTCTGTACTATTTAAAATTGGTGAAAAAACGATACCTTTATTTCGAGAGTTTTCGAGCTTGGGCACTCTTGAAAATTTCAACCCTTAATTTTCACCCCTTAGAAGTGACCTACATCAACCAAAAGCTTCGCGGCACAACTAGACCCCAAATGGAGCCCATATACCAAATTTGAACCAAATCGGTCCAGTGTTGCTAAGAAAAGTGCCGCGTACAGCGGACGGCGTATGGCGTACGGCGGACGGACGGAAATTTTTTATTCGATTTTCGGATTCTACGTACCTTGAAACGTAAAACATCAAATTTTGAGGGGGGGTTAAATTTTTTTTTTTCTTGCTCGATTCCAAAGGCTTATTATTGAAAATAATAAACCAAAATCGGGCGATATTCAATAATACACTGGGTTTCAAACGTTTCTAAGGGTGGCAGTTGTCGATTCAACATTCGAACTACTGGCGATAGGGACAACAACAATTGCATGAGGAACTCTGAAAATATCTTTCGCCTCGATTGGTTTTTCCAAGTAATTTTTGCAAGTTGAAATGATGATGAAACGAAAAGTTATCATTTTCTGGTCATTCGAAAGGATTTGAAAAGAAGCGGTATGAAGAGTGTGGCCTCTCCTCCCCGCCTCTCCCGTAGTAGTTCCTCAATCCTAGCTGAAAGTAGATAGCGCCACTGAGGCAGCCTCAAAAATACTTGCACACCATTTTAACGTTGGCTTTCTTCTCTGTTAACTTGTCTCCATTACTCTGTGAGCGTGATTAACAAGACTTCGATAGTTAATAATATTATATACATTTGACGTCTATAATTTGCCTCTGCTGCACTCTCGGGGCCGCCTTGTCAATCACTCATTAACATCAAATTTATCGGTAACATCGGTCATCCCAATTATCCAGCGCTCCCCGTGGAGCAAGGAAAAACTAGCGCCGGTCCGACACCTAACGTCTAGTCTATGACAATGGCTTTTCTTTCCTGATCAGGGGCGCCAACCTGACAGGAAGAGATTGCTAGTCATTTTTGCAGTGATGCAGATGGAGTCAGTCTTCTTTCCTCCATGTCTTTGAAGGTTTATGGTTTGTGCTCTATGATGGTGTTCGAGCACATGGAAGGGGGAGGCCACGCCCATTTACGGAAATTCTCCTGCTGCCTAGTCCTAGAGAGGAATCAGGGCTTACGGAGAGGCAGTGCCTGTGAGGCGAAATAGTGAGCTGGTTGATGGCCATGGTCGAAGGCAGCAGCACGTCATAAAATAAATTAACTAAAATAGAAATCATTGAATTGAGAATTAAATGTAGCTCCTTCAATCACTCCAAAGAATTCACCAAAAGAATAGGAAGAAAGTTCACGCAAGAAAAGAGCGATCTTCTGCTTGAATTTATTTTTGTTAAAGGCTTTTAGTTTATTGGGGATTATATTATACAATTTAATCCACCACCTACTGGTAACGCTTCTTGAACAATTTAACTTGGTAAATGGAACTTTCAGAGCCAGAGCATTTCTAGTATTATAGTTAGGAGACGCAGTGCTAAACTTTTCAATATTTTAATGTATAAATACAACGCATTCACGAATGCATATATAGCAGGGATTGTCAAGAATTTCAAACTGAAGGCCTCTCTGCAGTCAGCAGCTGAGTCTCGATACAACTCTGAGTGCTCTTCTCTGACATCCAAAAATGAGTCTAGTAGGCGGACAAAGACCACAGCAAATAATACCATAGTTACCAACTGTAGTACATTTTCCTGTATCACAGTTCCACCCCTATGGTGGACGTGACCTCAAATCTTGAGGACTCAGATGGCAGAGCCATGAGAAGAACAGAATTTAGGAGCAATTTAGTCTATAGTACCAACTTATTGGTAGAAAATCTTCTATTTTTTAGTATTTGGAAATATCACAACCAGATACCTGCAGATTCATTGGGAAATCCAAAGAATATGGCAAGGGGATTCTTGAAATTTTTGTTTATGATAATTACAACCTATACTAACACACTTACGAATTAGAAAACCGACAGGTTTTTGAATTACCCAAGACTCATTAGAAGCCGACCCCTGAATTCTTTTGGAGAAGTATTCATTACCGACACGCGAAGAGAGCTGTAGGTGAGAGAACTAAGCGTCTGTAATACTCACAGACACGATGAGTACTGTAATATTCGAGCCGTGGCTCGTGTTTGTGAATTATGGTGGAATACATCTTCTTCTTCGAAAAACAAGCCGCGACATTTGAACATTTTTATTAGATCAAGGTCATTTTGTTTCATTATTTTCAAAATTTGATTACGTTACAATGGATACAGAAGCCAACATTTTGATGAAATTTGGCATATCAGCACCATTTGGGGTCTAGTTGTACCCCAAAACTTTAGGTTATTGTCAGTCATGCCTAAGGAGTAAGGAGTAAATCGTACGAGTAAATCGTGGGGAAAACATTTTCCAAACGCCCTTGCTCGAAAACTTTTGTTGTATTATCCTTAGTTAAAACCTAAAGCCTTACCTAATAAGCCGTGTTCTTCGCAGATGACCTTTACAGAAAACAATAAATGTGTGTAATTGTTTGCGTGTCTAGCTATCGGATCGGGTCAATTCTCTGTCTTGGGCGTATTTAGTCGTATTGGTTTGTGTTGTTCGCCCAGATGGTTCCCTATGAATTGCATCATCATCAAACTATTAGTTGCGACTTCTCACGCCCAAACTAGAATCCTTTGAAACATAACTCACAGCCTAATTCTGCTCGAATTCGGAAGGAAGGTGTAATAACCCGATGCAGTTAAATACTTGGGTATGATCCTCGATTCCAAATTAAACTGGAAAAAACATGTAGAAAAGAAAAAGGAAGAAATTAAAATTAAATTCAGAAAGATGAATTGGTGGATTGGAAGAAATTCTCGTCTCTGTCTCCACAATAAACTCCTTATTTATAAGCAGATCCTTCGTCCTATATATCGTCCCTATACCTGGTAAACCATGTTAGTCGAGTTTATCAAATTTTACAGGGGACACTAAAAACTAAATAATTCCGTTTTCATTCCATATGCAATAAGTTTTTTCGTTCCATTCCTTAAAACTGGTGGTAACAGTAGTACTTCAAAGAGCCTGAGACTAATTTCATCAAAATTTACTTCAGCGAAAGAAAATATGGACTTACATGCTTTTACCCAGCCTTTGACACCCGACTTACATGGTTTTCAATTTGATTTTTATGAAAATATACTTAGCTTGGGTTATTGAATTATTAGGAATATTATTCAATTTTGTTCTCCAGGTTTCAAGGTTACACCAAATACTCAAATCGATGCAAAAGGAAAATATTTAAATGAAAATTCATAGGCGTTGACTAATACGCAGTCCAAATTTAAGGCTCCTTGAGTCAAAACGACAGTCTTCACTCTTAATATTACTAGAGTTGAGCAATAAATTATTCAATATACTACCAATTCCTCAATTACCATTTCTTAAATTAAAACCATTACTTATAGGAACACTTTACCTATCACAACCGTAACTAGGTAGGTATGCATTGAATTTAAGTGTTAGGTAACTAGGTACTTTTGTTTCATTAAAACAAGGGATGATTTAGGTATGGGTTAGGGGTTGGGGATGAGCTAGGGATGGGTTAGGGGTTTGAGATAGGTCAGGGCTGGGTTGGGTTAGAGATGGACTAGGGATGGGTTAGGAATGGGATAGGGGTTAGGAATAGGTTGGGGATTGGTTGGATAGGGGTTAGGGGTTGGGAGAGGTCAAGGCTGGGTTAGGGATGGGTTATAGATGGACTAGGGATGGATTGAGGTTAGGTTAGGTGTGAGTAGGTTAGAGATGGGCTAGGGACGGGTTAGGGGTTGGGATAGGTCAGGGCTGGGTTGGGGATGGGTAATGGATGGGCTAGGGATGGGATAGGGATGAGTTAGGGACAGGTTGGGTTAGGGTTATAGATAGGTCAGGGCTGGGTAGGGTATGAGCTGAGGATGGGTTAGGGATGGATTAGGGATAAGTTAGGTATGGGTTATGGATTGGTTGGGTGTGGGTAAGGGGTTAGGGATAGGTTAGAGCTGGATTTCAGCAACATCAGCATTACAGCTAGGTCAAACAGCCAACAAATCAATTAATTCATCTGAAATTATCCTCCTAAATAATGTAAAAATAATTTAGAAACATTGCGGAAAAACACGTAGGTAGGTCGTGATCTTAAGGTTGGCCACAGTATGGAAAATCACGTGTCTGCAGAACACAAGGAGTGGAATTTATTGCTGAAATTGAGACTTATAAAAAGGTTTCTATTTATGATCACTTTCTCCGAACTCCATTCATGAATTTTGTAAACTTTTACATGAAAAAAAAGAAGAAAAAACTGACTATCTTTGATGGAAACTTGCCACCAGCGTGAGCTGCTCATTTTATGAAGGCATACACAGGACTTACATGGTTTTCCGGCGAAAAAAGAGGTTACCGACTTACAGGTTTTTTCTATTCCTTCTGGATGAAAAACTATTCATCAGATTGGAAAACGGCTTCACTAAATGAATCAAGCGACCCTAATTTACCTGAAAAGCTCAAAACCTTATTTTCGAAAAAATACCGACTTACATGGTTTACCAGGTATAGGGACGATATGGAATTCAGTTATGGGGCTATGCCGAAAAACCAACACAAAACACAACAAAATCCAAACCTCCCACAATAAAATACTGAGAAGTATAGTGCATATTCATCGAGACTTGAGGATGGAAACAGTCCATGAAATTATCGCAAGGTACTCAAGGAGGCAAGAACAACGCCTCCAAAATCATGAAAACCCGGAAATGCTCTACGTTTTGGACTGAAGCGAAAAAAACCACTGGACTTAGTTAGTCCTGTTAAAGTGCAATTATAACTCAGTGTTGAAGATACTGTTATGAGAAGGGGCTGGGTTTTACTAAACGGACTCTCAAGGAGTGTAAAAATATTTATGTAATATTGCTAAATGGATTCTATTTGAATAATTGTAATAATTTCGTCGGTGAATTTAAAAGCCATAAATGATCAACTATTACCTACTAGCTGAAAATCCTGCTAAAAGCAGGCAAAAAATTTGTAGATATGTAGAAAAAAATTTGATGTCGCGGCCTGGAATCGAACCCGGGACCCCCACGTTCGGGCGACATACGTACGTACGTACGGTTGGCGTTTTATGTATATAGATTGTCAATTATTGTGTCATACTCGTAATTACGAACAAGTTCTCAAACCTGTTGCTGTTAGTCAATTTGGGAAACTATTAACACAATCTAAAATACCATGATCCATTTTGTTCCATACTACTACAATCGAAGATCCTGCAGCCACAACGAGCAAACTCCAAAATTGTCGTTTTTGAGTTAAATCTCGTTTCAAACTCGTATATGCTCTCCCAATCTAGGTAGTTCTGGAAGTTTCTCGCTAGTCAGCACTAGATCGGGCAAGTTCCTCAAACATTCTTACACCAGGGAATTCTTTATGAAGCAATACAGCTCAACCAACTTGACTGATATTTTTGGATTCATTATAATAACTGCCAGCTGTGGTGACATCTCTTTTACATTACAATTACTATTGATGTTGCTAACTAGTAAATTCAAAAAATACTCATGAAGTAAACGCAGGAATTACACAATAATAAATAGTGGAGATATATAATGTAATGCAGCTCATGCTTTTGAACAAAAGATTGAAAATCGCGTAAGATGTTGCGAAACAGTTTTGGTGACAGCCTAACAACGACTAGTAACTTCGAGAAATGAAAGCTTGAAATCACAAACGATGACAACCACGGGTATTCGTGGATGAGAGCTTCAAAATTAAAGACTTCTTCATTGTGTGAGGTGGAAAATTGAAGGAGGAAATGCCAAAAGGCACAGCTGGGGGTGATCTTTGCCAGCTGCCACGACTATTCTTATTGAAGTCTACCACTTCTGAAGTAATCGTTTTGTTTTCCCACCTTCTTTCGCTTTACTGTCTGGTTCCGTTGAAACGTAATTTCTTAAGGGGAGATTTCTCATTGTGATCGTCCTGGGAATCGGAAGTAAACCGAAGCGGCCGACGCAAGTTATTTGAATAAAAGGTCTGTTAATCACCTTAGAGGATGAGGCTCCCAGGTTACATGAGATGCATGATGAGTAAATCAATGATGCGGCCTGAATATTCCTCTCCACTTGTTAAGTAGTGCTCGCATAATGTACCCACCCGTAATTAGCTATTGGAGGCACACCTTTCCGACAAGAAAATAAAAAATACGAGTCATGTTGAATAGGGCAAAGTCCTGACTTATTAGATAACATATTCTGCTTCCTCACTACAGAATGCAGCGAAGCTCTGGTAGTAGGACTTCAACCTAGAAAAATGCAGTTACAGACCTGATCTTACACAGTCACACCGAATAAAGAATCATTCATTTCATTAGCCTCCAACTCTGAAAAGAAATATCTTACAGACATCAATGCTGCCGAAATTTAAAAAATAAAGTAAATCCTACTCAAGCACTGGTTTTTGTGGCCACTATTATCTGGCTAGGGGTATGGCAATGTTACCAGGTCTTATACAGGGTAACCGTCATTTATCTCCACGAAAACTGGCTGGATGTGGTCTGAATTAAGGCTAAAGGGGATGACAAGTGTGCGAGAGAGACAGCTATATCGGGAAAAGAGAGAGCCAGGAGCTTAATAATTTTCCCAACAGTTCTCAGCTATCACTGGACCGATTTTCATTCTTTAAAATTATTTTATTTCCTTTCGTCGTATTCTATGCTACTGCCATGTCGAATTTCCCAAAAAAAAAATTTCAAAAAAACGAGATACTATACTACTATACTATACTATACTAGGGCAGCTGTCCCAAATATATGGAATCCATCAGAAATCAAAAATATTGAGAATTGCCACAGCTAATCAAGGACAAGTATGGGCTTGACAAAGTGGACTCCATGGGGCTCGGAGCTGAACCCAAACCTTATGAATCGACAATTATCTGTATAACAGAGTAAACAGCCAAGTGTGTGACACATGTCGTTAAACTTATACATTCAACCCCTTGATTGAAAATAGAAGAAAAAACTCAAAAGTACTCTCCTAGTCACTCCGAATTCAAATAGTACAAACTCGGCAATTGCATTTTTGGTTACAACGAATATAAGCGGGTTTTCATTATTAATATAAACTGTATACATAAATTTACAATTTTTTGACTGTTTTTAGTGTTTGAAATTGTTTTTACTCAAACATTCCGTGCTGAATCTGAATATACAATATATTACTAGGATTTATTGGTAATATCCACACAAAAAATCCTTGGTCGCTTTTAGCCTATTTTTTGAAATTTGGACCCCTCAGGGTTTTCCAAAATTCCTGGATAACAAACTCTACTTTTCGTAGGCAAAACTTGATATTTTTGCGAAATAATTATTCAAGTTATCGACCGGAATAACAAATTAAATTTGTTATTCCGGTCGATAACTTGAATAATTGTTTCGCAAAAATATCAAGTTTTGCCTACGAAAAGACGAGTTTGTTATCCAGGAATTTTGGAAAACCCTGAGGGGTCCAAATTTCAAAAAATAGGTTAAAAGCGACATTAAATTTCATAAATAGGCTACAAGCGCCATTAAATTTCAAAAAATAGGCTAAAAGCGACATTAAATTTCAAAACATAGGCTAAAAGCGACATTAAATTTCATAAATAGGCTACAAGCGCCATTAAATTTCAAAAAATAGGCTAAAAGCGACATTAAATTTCAAAACATAGGCTAAAAGTGACAATAAATTTCAAAAAACAGGCTAAAAGCGACATTAAATTTCAAAAAAATAGGCTAAAAGCGACATTAAATTTCATAAATAGGCTACAAGCGCCATATCAATAGCCATTTCAAAAATAGGCTAAAAGCGATATTAAATTTCAAAACATAGGCTAAAAGCGACATTAAATTTCAAAAAATAGGCTGAAAACGACATTAAATTTCGAAAAAAATAGGCTAAAAGCGACATTAACTTTCAAAAATAGGCTAAAAGCGACATTAAATTGTTATCCAGACATTTTGGAAAACCCTGAGGGGTCCAAATTTCAAAAAATAGGTTAAAAGCGACATTAAATTTCATAAATAGGCTACAAGCGCCATTAAATTTCAAAAAATAGGCTAAAAGCGACATTAAATTTCCAAACATAGGCTAAAAGCGACATTAAATTTCAAAAAATAGGCTAAAAACGACATTAAATTTAAAAAAATAGGCTAAAAGCGACATTAAATTTTAATGTCGTTATAAGTATACATATAAGTATACAAATTAAATTTGTTATTCCGGTCGATAACTTGAATAATTGTTTCGCAAAAATATCAAGTTTTGCCTACGAAAAGACGAGTTTGTTATCCAGGAATTTTGGAAAACCCTGAGGGGTCCAAATTTCAAAAAATAGGTTAAAAGCGACATTAAATTTCATAAATAGGCTACAAGCGCCATTAAATTTCAAAAAATAGGCTAAAAGCGACATTAAATTTCAAAACATAGGCTAAAAGCGACATTAAATTTCATAAATAGGCTACAAGCGCCATTAAATTTCAAAAAATAGGCTAAAAGCGACATTAAATTTCAAAACATAGGCTAAAAGTGACAATAAATTTCAAAAAACAGGCTAAAAGCGACATTAAATTTCAAAAAAATAGGCTAAAAGCGACATTAAATTTCATAAATAGGCTACAAGCGCCATATCAATAGCCATTTCAAAAAATAGGCTAAAAGCGATATTAAATTTCAAAACATAGGCTAAAAGCGACATTAAATTTCAAAAAATAGGCTAAAAACGACATTAAATTTCGAAAAAAATAGGCTAAAAGCGACATTAACTTTCAAAAATAGGCTAAAAGCGACATTAAATTGTTATCCAGACATTTTGGAAAACCCTGAGGGGTCCAAATTTCAAAAAATAGGTTAAAAGCGACATTAAATTTCATAAATAGGCTACAAGCGCCATTAAATTTAAAAAAATATTCTAAAAGTGACATTAAATTTCCAAACATAGGCTAAAAGCGACATTAAATTTCAAAAAATAGGCTAAAAGCGACATTAAATTTAAAAAAAATACGCTAAAAGCGACATTAAATTTTAATGTCGTTATAAGTATACAGGGTGTTTTACGAAAAGATTACACCCCCCATCATTTCCGCAAAATACAGCGTAAAAAATTTCGACCAACGCAATTCTTCATGATTTTTTGTGAGGATCTCAGGAAAAATACTTTTGCGCAAAAAAGTTGCGCGCAATCGTGCGCAATTGACACTAACTTCATTTTTTCAAATTGAACACCCCCTTTTTTATTACAGATTCGGATTCTACGTCAAAATTCATGAACAATTTATACCCCAATTGATTTGTTTTATTGCGCGCAACCTGGCTTTTTGAACGCTCTAAGTTGCGCAACTCCTCAATTGCACAAAAATTAGGTTTGGAGAACCCTGAGTGTGGCACATGTTCTTTCATTATTTTTTTACGCTAAATCACATGGTGTCTTCCGTTTTTCAATTTGACTGGAATTTTTAAAAATAGCGGCCAAAAATTAGGTTGTTATTAGTGAAAAAATCGTTCTTTTCAAATCGCTATGAGTTTTTAGGCAATTTTATTCAGTTCAAGCATGAGAGTGCTGCCAGTTTTTATTTTCAACTCCACCGTAGACGGCCCCAAGCCCGTGGTTCAAAAGGAGGTGAGAAAATAAAAAATAAACATGATTTCGTCCACAAAACTGATGTTTTCGTGAAAGAAATGTTAATTTTTCCACTTGAAGTCTTGGTATTCTTCAAAACGGATGACACCCTGTGATTCAGCGTCAAAAACTGATGAAAAAACATGTGCCACACTAAGGGTTATCCAAAACCTAATTTCTGCGCAATTGTGGTGTTGCGCAACTTAGAGCGTTCAAAAAGCCAGGTTGCGCGCAATAAAACAAATCAATTGGAGAATGAATTGTTCATGAAATTTGACGTAGAATCCAAATCTGTGATAAAAAAGGGGGGATCCATTTGAAAAAATGAAGTTAGTGTCAATTGCGCACGATTGCGCGCAACTTTTTTGCGCAAAAGTATTTTTTCTGAGATCCTCACAAAAAATCATGAAGAATTGCGTTGGTCGGAATTTTTTACACTGTATTTTGCGGAAATGAAGGGGGGTGTAACCTTTTCGTGAAACACCTTGTATACCTTGTATGATTTTTGGAAGAACTTCAGGAATCGTTCTAGAATGTTCCAAAACGGATTTTATTGAGAAGAGAAATGTCAAACAAGTTGGTGCTAAAAAAAAAAAAATATATATATGAGTAATTTGCAATAGCTTTATTATTATTATCACTGATTCAAGAGGAGCAATCCTTCCTTCGTCAGATCCGGTACAAGACTGTTTTACCCACGTACCGGCATAAAATTCTAAACTGAAGCCAAGTTGCGATAAGGGTAAAGCTACCGTGTGATGAATAATCCATCACTAAAATACAACTCTATAACTTTATTGAAGTGATGAATTACTGATTTCAATATAGCAGCAGTTTGTTGCAGTTTGTTGGCAGTCTTTGTACAAGCACAAGAATTGATTTAAAATAAAAAATTTTGGAGTAAGCCTCGTTTTGTACAAAGTTATATCTACATGAGCTAAATACGAGTACATGAATGCTAGAAAGCTCCCAATAAACGTCAGTAGATTTCCTCCTTGGAGTTTAACATTTGTCTTACACTTGGACAAGTTGAAACAAAGTAGCCCGTAACGTGTGTTGCTGCTACCGGGAAGAATGAAACCGTATTTGGTGAATTGGAGTAACGATTCCAAGTATTTTTTCAATGTGTTTGACAATGAGTGCCTAGTTAGTCGTTCGCCGAAGTCGACACTCCTGTAAAAGGGTGAATGTTGGAGTGAGCTTAAACAGTGAAATCACGTAATACCGCTCAGTACAGGAATGTCTGTGTGAGAGAGAGAGAGAGAGAGAGAGAGAGAGAGAGAGAGAGAGAGTGTATATTTGTGGAAATACAATGTATATCACAATAGTCAACAATTCAGATAATAGAATAACGTAAAATAAACAATGGATTGAAATGATACATACTTAACAAACAATGTAACAGTCGTATATAATAAAATGTTACTGTGCATATTGCTGCGTGCCAGGTGTGAAGGGGCACTTAGGACTCCCCCCTGCCGGCCGGGGGCCACCCGACCGGCCACGGGCCCCACCCACCATGGCGGCTTCCCGATAATAGACCGCCATCGTCAGAATGAACGGCCACAAACGGCCACCCATCCCACCGACAAAGGCCCGCAACTTCGCAAAAGCGAACATAAAAAACCGAACTCCGCGGCCAATCGAGCGCCCCCACCCAAACAGAGGGGAGACAACCCACCCAAATAATAAATAAATATCAAAATAATTCACTCAAACTATCATTCAATAAATTACAGACACACTAGCACACACATACAATCACACAGTTAAGAACTCAGCTACAAAAAAAAGAACATTGAAGAGAGACAAAACTATATCACAATATACATCACAATTCTGAACAGAGTACTTTTTAAAAACATTCCTCTGTCAGCCTTACAGAACAATTACAAAGAAAACAAAAACATAGGGTAAGCAATCATCTTGTCATTCATCTTGTCTGTCCTGAACCATGCATGATTTCTAAGCTTCTCCAAGTCCACCGCCTTATTTTTGATAAAATATTTGCATTATTGCAATAAGTTCAACTCATACTTGAAGAACAACAGCTAAATAAACTCCAACTTTTTTAACGTAACAAGGAGCATTGAAACTCCTATTCATAGAATATTGACACTATTAACACTTGGAATACACGTTTTATAATAATATCCTATTGCATCCAATTTACTCCATACCGGTAGTTATCATTTCTCTCAAATTTGGAGAGTAGGAAATTTAATTTTTTTACTGTATGTAGTACTAGTATATCCTATACGTCCGGTAATTTATTTAATCCCATAATTGATATGTGAAAATTGTGCCTCGACCATTCAACACGGGGCCTTCCTAGTGCTATACCCTCCCCATTGAAGAAATTTCTGGAATGTGAACTTCAATGTGATCTTGTAGGTCTGGTATAAGCTACCAGCAAACGGGGCGCACTGCTTTACCCACAAAATCATACCATGGAATAAGAAAATGATACTGACGGTCATCCCATCTCACTAGAGCCACTGAAGTCATAAATTCCCTCTTACGCACACTAAAACTAAGAGAGCGGTGAGCGGTGGCTTTTAGTACTATTAGTTTATCCCCAAGGAGAATGTCATGAGGACAACAACAACCATCAAAATCACTCAAAACCATTGAATGTATTAAGAGACTGGAATAATGTTCATCTCTTATTATCCAGATAAAATGTATACCTGATGACATATGCTTAATAATCGAATGTTACATAAACGACTGTAATTATCGCATCTTTCGGATGACAAATTGGTTTCAATCAATCAGGAAGAAGAGATTGAAAAGCGTTGGTCCTCAACGGTATCGGTAACGCCTGTGTAGGATTATTTTCTCATTCAGGAAGTTATTAAAATACTTCCTCCTTAAACTCCAATTCAGGAATTCTGGAAAGGTGGTGCACAACTAGATAGATTTCTGTGCCGAACAAGAGAATAAGCGCGAATAATAAGGTCCGGATTGGTTGAACTCACAATCACAGACACCTACTTTTTTTGTGGATTTGTATTCAGAATGGTTTAAAACACGTTCTTAATAAAAGTGAAAAAAGTCTAATTTTTAGTAGAGTAAAGAAAAAACTCCAAGTGTCAATTTTTGTTGCAAATTAGTTGTACATTCTCTCGATAACACCAACACGAAACACTCTCTTATTCACTTATAATATGGGTTTAAGTTTTGTATTATTGGTACCACCGTCATGAAAATGTTATTCATTATTAACGAGTTGATGTATTTGGATCAAGGTGGTTGTTCTTCCCTTCATCCGAATCGTGAGCATCTTGCTCAACTTTTGACTATCGAATGCTCGTGACCGCGGGGAAGAAAAGACACATCAATGCGAGTCCAGGACCTTCGAATTGAAAAGCTGCAGAAAAAGAGCGACCGTTTCTTCACAGAAAAGATCCCGAGATCCAAAGATGAGTACTATTACTTCGGACGTCGGGCATTCTTCTTTCAACTCTAAAGAAATCCTGATCTCTTCAGAGGTAATCTGTCTTTTCGTCTATCGACTTTTTACGTCATTGAGCAGAATCCTCTCAGGTATTGAAGTTGACCAGTTATTGATATCGAAGGACAACACCACTTTTACGAAGATGTTCTTCATACCTAATCAATGTCAATGAAGATCGTTGAATGTGTGACACAGAAACTTCAGATGCAGCATTCCTGACAATATGTTAGCCAAATCAATCACATCTGTTCTGTATGGTTGGGGTCCATTACTGTGTCATACATACTGCTTGCAGATAGAAAGAATGCGGACAGCCAATTTCCCGAAGGGTATACCTGCTAACATAAACCACTACCTGTTCCAAAATCTTCGGTAACCTGGTGAGCCAGGCTAGGGAAAGGGCCGAGCCTCCGTACCTCAGACCTTCGTAATCCGGGCATTGAGCAACTCGAGTCATGATGAGGTAGAACCCTTCATTTACCATTAAAATTAAAAAAAAAAAACATCATTCTTTGCTGGAAGCGTGATTTATTTTTTTTTTTTATTGTCACCATCGATAAGAAGTCTTATTTTTCCTGGCTTGAGTGGCAGGTAGAAGAAGAACGATGTTTTTGGGACTGCAATACACATGGACACGTTACGAAGAAATCCGCATTCTTTCTATCTGAATATAATTCATACTCACACTCCAATTTGACGAAAGCAAAGAGAGAAAACCATTAAGAAAATAATCTACGAAGAGCTGATTCAGAGTGATGGTGGGAGGTAATGCCTATTAAAACATACTGTTTAGTAATACAAGCATTCCAGGGGACCCCATTTGGTAAGGACTAGTTCTTTCAATGTCAATCAGTAAACGATAAACCTTTTTAGCTTTTAGAGAACTCAAAATTGGATACTTTGAGTTCGGAAATCGTCGATATAAAGGTAGCTAACATTAATAATATTTAACCCTCTTCGACACCCATTGCTTCCATAACACTTCTAGTGACATTCGAGCCCCGAATTTAAGCAGCATTTTAAACCCCATGATCCTCGACACCCAAAATGCAAATTTCTGCATTCAAAGGCAAAATTCAAAAATCCGGCAACGTAGTGGACAACGAGTTAGATTTCCACGATGAACAGAAAAAGAAGCACGCAAATCAGTTCGAGAATAATGCCTGGGCAGAGTACACCCGATTTTGTCACGTACACACACACGCACATATACACCTATTTGTAACATGCAATAATTTGATCATTGTGTATAAGTGGTCATTGTGGTTGTGGTGGTTGTGTCTTCATTGTGGTTGTGTCATTTTGATCGATATTCCCTAAAGTCTGAAACGGATTAATCACTTCCCCACCCCTATACACGCCAACATTTATACACTCCGATTTTCACCGTCACAACTGGCCCTTACACTTACGAACATACATAGGTATAAACAAACATAATCACACAGAAACATACACCTATGGTTATTCTCGCTGATTTGGATTGAGAATGGTCTAAAACGAACTTTTATGGGACTTTTTTCCTCCGTTGTGTGTTTTCCTCTTTCTCCCCAGGTTAATTGCATAAGGACGCCCAAGTATGAGGTAGTTCAGTAAACTGGTACCGGGAATTGTGGATGGGAGACTCAAAATGTCTCACTTCTAACCTGTATAAAGGTAAATTTGTACAAAAGATTATCCAATTTAGAACAGTGTTTTTCATATTCAGTTCAGTTAATCATAGGTACCTACTTATCCGAAAGTTATAAGTTTCGGTAGGACATGCAGCTCCAGGTCCCACCCACTCTCAAAACCCTATCGGGGAATCTGAACCACGACAGTCTCTTCCCTTCCTTGTTTATCTAACAAATATCAAGTTTCCGGAATGCAATATACATATAATTTCAAGGTTTGATGTTGATAAATATGCTGATGTATTGGAAATGGTCGCAATGTTTCTCTAAAAAATGTTAATGCGTGGGTTGTTTAAGCGTTCCGCTCTGCCATCTTTGTACCGATAAGGTCCTATTAATCTGGACGCTCCTGACTTAATGATGAGCATAACATGTCGTGGTATATCACATTTCCAAAAGCCTTGGAAAGGTAATTATATTTGTATTACAAACGGTTTCTACCTTAGAAGCGAAGTATTAAAAACAAGTGGGTGTGGCACATAGCTTCCTCGTATCCAAAACCCGATTGTATAGATGATCCGATGCTAGTAGTTAATCTCAAAACATCAAAACAAGTTAATCTGTAACATCCCTGAAAATTTCATTGAAATCGGATGGAAAATGTAGAAGTTATGGCCGTTAGAAGGAATTCACGTTTGCGCATGCGCAGGGGCTACTATCAGTCCGAAGGTGGTGATTTTCATAGGGGACCATCTAAATCCTAATCTGTAACATTCCTGAAAATTTCATTTAAATCGGATGGAAAATGTAGAAGTTATGGCCGTTACAAAGAATTCACGTTTGCGCATGCGCAGTCGCTTCTATCAGTCCAGGGATGATGATTTTCATAGGGGACCATCTACACACCAACCCGCACAAACCCTGAAAATTGCATTGAAATCGGACAATAACTTCGTATAGTTATGCGCGTTACAAGGGATTCATGACAGACAGACACACAGACACACAGACACAGACACTGAACAAAAATTGTTCAGAACGGTCTAAAACGTAAAACGCGAGTGAAAATTTTGATTTTGGAGAACTTTTTTTTTCGTCCTTGAAAAGTGAAAACAAAGCTTCCGCTACCTTGGTAGACTCGGAAGCAAAATGTAAAAATCATGCTGAAGGGCGTTCAGTTAGATTCAGAGAGGTTTACAGATAAAACAACTCAATAGGTAAAATACTCAACTATCATACTATAAAAAGTCAGTGATGGCAGAAGATAAAGATTATTATATTTAGCAAAATGGCAGCAATACTAATAACCACGCAAAACTAACGAACTGAAGTTTTCATTGTTTATCATCAACAACTACTAAAATGTCCAGGTAACGTGCCTGGTTTCTCACACTGTCTCCCCCTTTGGTTGAGTGAATGCTCCTGGGCCTAAGTAAGGGGTCAACCTATCGGTGTGGACCACCTTGCAGGGTCTGCGCCCCTGTCTGATACGTACAACAACGTCATTTAGTTTCTTGAGGATCTTGAAAGGACCCTCCCAAGGGCACATCAATTTGGGGTTCCGGCCCTTGATCTGGCGGGGGTTATGCAGCCAGACTAGATCTCCCTCATTGTAAGGTCGAGTATGGCTCCCACGATCATACCGGCGCTTCATCTCATCGGCTCGGATGTGGAGCTCTTTTTGGGCTTTTTCGTGGGCTTCCAATATTCTTTCCCTCAACTTCGCAGCATATTGATGCACTTCTTGTTCTTCAGGAGGTCGGCCAAATAAAAATTCCAGGGGGAGTGTCAGTTCCTGCCCATAAAGCAGATAGGCTGGCGTGTACCCTGTGGTAGCATGTTCAGAGGCACGGTAAGCCAACAGGGCAATAGGCAGCTGCTGATCCCAATCTCGTTGATGGTCAGCAATTATTTTGGCTAGCCAGTTATACAGCGTCCTGTGGAGTCTTTCTACTTGGCCATCACTTTGTGGATGAAGGGGAGTTGTTCTGGTCTTTTGAATCCCCAATTGAGCCAGTACTGCCTGCAGGAGCTCAGATTCAGTGAAAAAGTAATAGCTTACTTCAGCAAATGTCTTTCTCGCACGCAAAGAAATTACTGTGTCACTCGAAGGGAACTCCTCAGTGTGGTGGAAGCTGTGAAAGCTTTTGAACATTATGGACTTGACACAGGAGTACTCACAGTTCGGACAGACCATGCATCTTTGAAGTGGTTGAAGGGTTTGGGGTCCTCCCTGCGATGGAGCAGGTCCTTGTTGGGTTGGTGGCCAAGGAGTTTGGGGTGGAGGCAAACTGGCTGAAGGTAGAGGATTCATGGATACTTGCATTCTTGCCATCTCTTGTCGCATTGCGTGGATCGCATCAAACAGTGGGGCTATGTCTGCCCGAATTGGGTCCCCCATTGTGCAAACTCGATCTGCTATAAAAGTGCTAACTTCGAGTGGAATGTCTGATCTAGTTTCTAAATTTATCATTTCCTGAGATGACACATGAGCATTCGATTGAAATTGTTCCACAGCCTCAGGCAGCACTGGAGGGTTCTGTTCTTGCAGGGCTATTTCCTCTATTTCAGTATTGATGGTAGGTATATTGCTTACTGCTTCCTGAAAGTTGTCTCCTTGTTCCTCAACAATCACATCGTCTTCAATCTCGTTATCTTGTTGGGATGGGTCATCCCGAAAATGTCGGCCTGAACGAGTTGTAATTTCTTCCAATAGCTTCCTCCCTTCCTATCCCACTTCTGACACCACTATAAAAAGTCAGTGATGGCAGAAGATAAAGATTATTATATTTAGCAAAATGGCAGCAATACTAATAACCACGCAAAACTAACGAACTGAAGTTTTCATTATTTATCATCAACAACTACTAAAATGTCCAGGTAACTTGCCTGGTTTCTCACAATACTTAACTTCAATTGTGGCTCTGTACCACAAAACTTTTTGTCCTTCATATGACTGATTTTTTAAATCAATTTATTGCCCGTAGGCATAGATCGTTTATCAACTAAAATCAGTTTCCCATTTGGTGTATGCCTTTGCGTGAATTTTCTCTCCGTGATATTGAGAGATCATAATCTCTCTTCATCGATAATCGTATTATTAAATTAGGTAATTAATTAAAACAGTAAATAGAGGGATTTATGCCCCCTATTACCTGACTGGTCCACAGGTTAGAGTAATTAGGGGATGTAGGGAAGTACCTAAGTTGGAAAAATAACCAATTCCTGAAAGTGCCGAGAAAAAAAGGAGTATTCCTGAATCACCTAACTTTGTGTCTTCTCTACCCGCTTTTTTCCAAGGCACTTACATGAATTGATTATTTTTCCATTGAGGGACTTCCCTTTTGCCCATACGAAACGCCACGTCAGGAGACCACATTGATGTGTGTGTGTGTGTCTACCACATTTCTGCATATTTGAGAGTAGTAGATAAGAAAAGATCCTTTATGAAAATAACGATAACGAACTTGTAACTCACTATTTTCGTGGAAATAGACAACGTTCGTCTCAATTCCGTTTATACCACAAAAGTTCTTTGATCTCGGGTTCTTGGAACAGAAATTTTTGAATTTTGACCACAATTATGAGGTGGGTGATGAGTACTTGAACCTGGAAGTTAGCCTGATTCGACAATAAATTAGTTGTTAATCAATTCTTTTAGAACGAGTAAATCAGCCCACTTTTCTTCAAAAATGCTCTAAAATTTGAAACTGGAATTTGAAATTAAAAAAATGAATCGTTAGATCACGTCGTAATTTTGACATGAATACGTCGATAACTTAAAGCAAGAAGGCACTATGTCCCAACACGGAGTTTTGAGAAAAAAGCAAAACCAAAAATTATCACCAGAGCACGATTCCTAAGATAATGTCTTATAAGACTAAACTCTTTAATATCTTCAAGACATTTTCAAGCCATAATTGTCAAGAAGGTCAATGATAGTTTTGTTGAATTTGAGTTTTTCAGAGATTAAATGTGAAAGATGGAAGGACATATCGCCTTTGTGATTTAAGGTATCGATGTTTAATCGCTGGGGGCAGTCAGACATTTTGACCGCAAACAACATTTCAGCAAAATAAAGTTACTATGTTTGATACGGTTTCGTAGTTTTAACGGCAAAGTAGTCAGCATAAAATTCCGACACAATTGGAGAGTTTTCCAATGAGTGAATAACCATTTTTGTAGGTAGTTACGATAGTTTTCTGGATTGTAAAAAATTTAATAGTTTGCCATAGTGGTGACGATATTAGAATTGATTTTGAAGTACTGGTGTATGATGGTAATCTTTCTTATCTCCAATTAACCCTGCAGTGATAGGGACCTCTACTAGGCGAGTTGAGGCAGCGCTACGTTAGGTTGACGTGTTTTACTTCAGGACTCACTCCTACTACAAATTTCAGTTGGAAATTATGTGGCACACAGAATAATTCATCGTACTTCAACATTTAAGCAATACATATTTTATTTATTACATTAAATATTTATTTAAGTAGTACATTATGTTTCATTATCAAATTAGGTAACTAAGTTCAGAAAAATTAAATTTTTGCCCCAAATAAAGATCATCTGCGTAAATAATCAATTATTTTCACACTCATTCGAGAAAATTTTGATTATATGTGATCCACATATTGGCATATGGCATGTGGCATATTGGCATATTTTGCACAATATGTCGTCGTCAATCTTCCTTTTTTTGGAACTGCAGTAGGTACAATATTTTCTAGAACCTGACCTGTCTGATTTTCTTTATTCATTGAAAATCCCTCTTCTTCTTTTGGTTTATTATTTTCAATAATGAACCTTTGGAATCGACCAAGAAAAAACAAAAACGGTGGCTACAGCTTTCGTACAAGTACGCAACCACGAGAGACATTTTATGTTAGCGAAAATCATCAGAAATTTCCGCGTAACGCTCTCCTCATAACGCTCCCCGCGTGACGCTCCCCGCGTGACGATTTTTCATTTATGTGCCATAGTAAAGACATAAAATGTCAAAAAACATCAGAAGAGAAGGAGAGGATGTTGATTTGGGCAAGACCCTCAACTTGATTTGATGAGCTACTAGATTTAACGCATCTGTCTTGTGGAAGGAGATCATCCCCAAGTATTTGACTTAGACGACAATATTGATTCGACAACTCCGATGCTGACCTGGTAAGACCTCAACCTCCTTTGGTGGGCTTGACCCCAACTTCCATCGATTTGCTGTAAATTGATTATTGCACAGATTAGTCTTATTCTGTAGGTTATTTGGCAAACGGCATTACCGCGATATCTCAGAAGGAACTGAACCCCACCATTCCCCACTGGCCAAGACTTCACCCATACCTCCGTTTGGTAGAACGGATTGTACTACTTTTTTTGTCTTCTTTTTTTTTCAAAATATTTGCATAAATAGGTAGGACAGTTGTTTGAAAAGAAAAAATCAAAAAATAATTTCCGCATTCTTCAATTTCAGAAAAATTTATTGACTAAAAAAGATATTCATTAACTTGGAGAGACCAATCGAAATCGAATCCAAAAGCCCTACATAAAAACAAATAAATATATAAACTTTACCTGACGGCGGAGAAATGAAAGGAAGTGCCCCTATGAAACGACCACCAGTTTAGTTTAGCCCAGCAGGAGATTGTGTGGTGGTACCACGGAGTACGCCAGCCAAGATGCCCCACTCGAGTAAAACTTTCTCCACACCCCGCGCCACGGCAAGTTGCAGCCATGAGCCTGATAATGTTGGGTGCCACTCCTTTTAGCTCCAACACTGCTTGCCGCAAATTATCTCTATCATATATTTTTTTAATCCTAGTCCGCCAGGTCTGCTTCATGTCCAAGCTACCACATACAATTTGGATATCCTGGTTAATGAAAGATCTTTCGGGCTTGATGACAATGATGTTCGGCTCCTTGCTCTGGTCACTCAGCATGTGATACAATCTTTCCCTCTCAACATCCCAGCCGCTTGAAGACAATTCGTATCTTCAATATTTGTATGAATCCATAAGTTAGAACTGTGACTGTATCAGCAATGTTCGATGATAATTTCCACTTGTCTGTGCATTATACAGTATTATGCCAAAAGACACTGACCCACAGTTTTGTACTCGTCAATAAAAACGCTGCAAACTATTACACAATGGTTTATTATTATTTATTTTTCTATATAGATCACTCGTCTGCAAAGCCACCAACCATCTAACATGAAGAAAAACATCGATAGCATTTCGGTCAGCTGAAATTTGAACGGAGATTAAGCCTCTTTTACGATTCACACTCGTAGGTCCAACCCTTAAATTATCGTAGGGAGCAAACAATTTGGCCTACAGAGCTCCGCGTAGTCTCAAAAAATTCTAAAAATTTTATAGAATCTTAAATTGAAGGGAAAACAACAATTTATATCGACATTTTTTGAGTTAGGGCGTTTTCAAAATTTATTTTCGAACCCTTAGAAGTGACCTACATCAACCAAAAGCTTCGGGGCACAACTAGACCCCAAATGGAGCCTACATATCAAATTTCATCAAAATCGGTCAATGCTAAGTGGCAAAAGTGCCGCGTAAGGTGTACGGCGTACGGCGTACGGCGCACGGCGTACGGCGGACGGACGGCCAAATTTTTATTCGATTTTTGGATTCTACGTACCTTGAAACGTAAACCATCAAATTTTGAGGGGGTGTTAAATTTTTTTTTTCTTGGTCGATTCCAAAGGTTCAATATTGAAAATAATAAACCAAAATTGAACGTGAAACTCGTAGAATTATAACAACACTCATCAATATGAAAACAGGAGAATATTTCCTCCGAATAATACAATGTTCCGAGGTGCCTACTCAACCATCCGGTCGGTTAACAAGGAATAATGCTTTGCGTGCTTCACTCATTTTCTCAACGCTGATTCTTTAGATAGCAACTCTTTCACGCCCCGTTAGATACAGAAATCAAGGAGCAGTTTTCTTCCACATCAATAGGGAAGGAACTTCAAGTTTATGACGTACTCCACTCAAGGTAATGTTCCACTAACAGGAAGAAGTGGTTCTTTCATGTCTGTTATCACGTTTCAATTTGAGCTGTTAACTCCTCTTTCCATCTCCCTTCGAAGGCAAAATCCAAAACTTCTAGCGACGTGGTGCACAAATACAAAATTTGTACGTGGTTATTATTATTATTCTTAATTTTGATGAGTCCTGAATCCTGCTCCACCTCACAAGAACATCAAGTTTAACTGAGGGATGTCCTGAAAACGAAGTTCGGAAATACACGAAATATTCAGATTCAACCTGTAGTTTTAGGTGAAAGTAGGCGAAAATTTGAAATTTATTAGTTTCACGTTCAATCTAACGTAGTTGAAAAAATTATTTGCCATATCAACTAATTATTGTTTCGGTTGTAGTTGAGGTTGGGTTCGAATAATTTACGGAATTGTAATTGTTAGGGGGGTCTCAGTCGGTCGCCGTTCGTTTTTAGTATTTAGCGAAATTGAAGGCTCAAAAATGTACTTAAATTTGACCTTTTAAAGGATTTTAGAAATTCATTAGTGCACGGCCCTCGGGAATTGAAAAACTGAAATATTGCCGCCGGAATCATCAAAATCGAACAATAATTGCCAAAGAAAAATGGGAAAACTACTGAATAAACGGGTTTTCCCATATTTCTCTGGCAATTATTGTTCGATCTTGATCATTCCAGCGGTAATCTTTCAGTTTTTCAATTCCCAAGGACCATGCACTAATTAATGTTTAAAGCCCTTTAAAACTTCAAATTTAGGTACAACTTTTTAAGTTTGTGCGCCTTCAATTTCGTGAAATACTAACTCGGAACGAGGAACGAACGGCGACCGACTGAGACCCCCTTAATTTCAATGGATTTCTGTCCATCACTGGCTATACCGCTGATTCAACTTGGCAAAATCTTTAACCACTAAGAATTCATTATATATGTCCCATTAAAATCGATTGTAGTTGTGTAAAAATGTACAGTCATTTCCATAGATGTTTTGATCACGTCGAGCAGGCACTGCTATAGGGATCTGCAAGGAATCTCTGACCAAACTACTATTAGAAAAAAAGCACTGAAACTGGAGTGAAATCTGGATTTGAATGTGGTGAGCCCGAACTGGAAAGTGAAGCTGTAGGAGGAGCCATAGGTAGACCGTATACCATCTACTTTTTTCGACGAAACCGGAGAAAGTCTAATCAAACTGCGATTTATCAATTTCGGTTATTTTGCTTCCCCTCTTCTGAAAGAGTATGAAATTAATTCAAAACAGGGAGAGTACAGTAGAGGCTATTGAAGAACCAAAGCTTCGAGTAACGAATGAAACGTCTGCCAAGTTGGGTGGGCAGTATGGCTTCCTTACATTGGATAACATGGAAATATAGAATTAGATGGTGTAAAAATGCTTGACGATATTATTCATCTGTACTTACCACTGATATTGACCAACCGGTTGTCTTGGGTCGACAAAGCAGTTTTCTAATAATATTAGAACATCAACATTATTATGTTATCAACATATTATGTTGATGAGTTTGAACTTTTTGGCGGATTTCATGGTGCCAACTAATCAGACAGTAACGTAATCGATCTACAATAATTTGGACACAATCCCAAACTACCCTACGAATTTGAGAAAAAAAATCGACAAATTAAGTCACGAAAAGTTGGTATTCAGGTAAAATCGCGTTTGAGCATGCTATGCTACTATTTGTCCAATTTTGATGAATTCGTATGGGGCCATCTCGACGGTAACCCGAATTAATCTGGAAAATTGGACATTGGTATCGTAAAGTTATGACAAGGACTGACGGACTTGGAACCAAGGTTGGTTGGGAAGCTCTCAAACATTAAATGAGATTGGAAATACTAATTTCAGATGATAGGTATCAGGAAAAATACTTCACCGCATTTATTATGTCGTAAATAGATATCAAAATATAAGTCACTACTTTAGCACTCCACATTTTGGTTTATTATTTCTAATAATAAGCCTATGTGATCGTATCGCAAAAAATTTTTATAACCCCCCCTCAAACTTTGTCACTTTAGGTTTCAAGGTGCGTAGAATCCAAATTTGCAATGTCCGTCCGCCGTCCCCCATCCGCCGTCCGCCGTCCGGGCCATAAAAGGCCTTAGAATCGGTCTAAAAAACCCGATCTTTCGCACATAGACTCCATTTGGGGTCTAGTTGGTCCTAACGTCGAACTATTCCGATCGCTAATTCGTATAGAAGTTATGGGCAAATAACCGGCCAAAAAAGAGGTTTTTGCTTAAATATGCGTGGGGTGACATTTTCCAAGTATTTTTACGTCCTTGAAAAGTGAAAACAAAGCTTCCGCTACCTTGGTAGACTCGGAAGCAAAATTTTAACCCCCCCTCCCCTCAAAATTTGTTGGTTTACATTCAAGGTACGTAATCTAAAATAGAATCTAAAAATCGAATACAAGTTTGGCCGGCCGTACGCCGTACGCGGCACTTTCCCCACTAAGCATTGACCGATTTTGATGAAATTTGGTTTGTAGGCTCCATTTAGGGTATAGTAGTGCCCCGAAGATTTTGGTTGATGTAGGTCACTTCGAAGGGTTCCAAAATGCATTTTGAAATTTTGAAAACGCCCTAACTCAAACAATTTCGATATAAAGGTATTGTTTTTCCTTCAATTCAAGATTCTATAGAATTTTTAGAATCTTTTGAGACCACGTGGAGCTTTGTAGGACAAACCGATAGCTCCCTACGAGAATTTAAGGGTTTTACGTACGATAAATCAGAAACACGAGTGTGAATCGCAAAAGAGGCCTAATCTCCGTTCAAATGTTAGCTGACCGAAATGCGATCGATGTTTTTCTTCATGTTGGATGGTTGGTGGCTTTGCAGACGAGTGATCTATATAGAAAAATAATAAACCATTGTGTAATAATTTGCAGCGTTTTTAACCATCTGACAGTATGGTTTCAGTGTGTGAGATCCGATCCTGGATTTTGGTGGTTGGGTTAGAATTGAATTTACATGTCGAGGATAGATCTCTTCTGGATAGGTCATCACCCGACCTTTATCTTCGCCTTGAGGTTAGAGTTCAGCTCCAAGCCCCACGGGGCCAAGTACTTCTGAACAGTTGCTGCCATGAAAGCAGACCTCTTAAACGTTCCTCCCGCCATTTCTTCGAAGGTAGCTTTTTTTATTTATTTATTTATTTATTTATTTATTTATTTTTTTGGAGCAGGAGGTCCTTACTGAGCTGAGGTGCGAACTCCTTTCATTGCGACCAAACGAGGTCTATCGTGGAGTGCCTCACGGCTACGTTAGCCTAAGAAGAAGGGTTTACTAAACATCCATTTTCCCCACTTTTTAGCAAAGCAGAGAAGATCGGTGTAGGCCACCTTAGAGATCGTGTCAGGAGCTAGGACATCACCGAGGATTGTGAATCTAGCTCGACCCAGTGCTTCACAGTAGCTCATGATATGCTCGGCATCTACCGTTTCCATATTGCAGAAGCGGCAGATGTCCATTGTTAGTTTGACTATCTTCCTTAGGAGATATAGAAGTAGAGTAACCTGTAGTAACCTGTTAGTAGACCCACAAGTATTCTGACGTGTTTTTTAGGCATAGCTATCAGTTCGCTAGCCCGTATCTTTGAGAACGTTACAAATAGTTTTGTCTGACTGAGACCTGGGAGGTTCTGCCATTATCTTACTCGCTCATTTCTTTCCCAGTTGTTAACTACGTTCTGGAACCAGCTTTTCCTCGAGTTGAAGGAGAAAGAATAGATCTCTTCTGGATAGGTCATCACCCGACCCATATCTTCGCCTTGAGATTAGAGTTCAGCTCCAAGCCCCACGGGGCCAAGTACTTCTGAACAGTCGTTGCCATGAAAACAGACCTCGTTCCTCCCGCCATTACTTCGAAGGTCGCTAGGTAGCCTATAACAGATCCTTGGAGGGCCTGGAAAGTTATATCCCTCGAATACAAAGCTTGTCCTTATTGAGGAATCAAAATTTGAGCCCATACAACCCACGTATTTCGGCTACTTTGAGATTAATTGATAACATAGGTAGACACAGGTAAAATAAGCTGTCGGTTCCATCAGTAGTTGTTACTATCTCCAACACGTTGATTGAGGGAATGATTAGTGGTATAAGCCCGGGATCTAAATGAACGATGAATATTCGTAAGCCGTAATGGGGGTTCAGACTGTGGAACCAGGATGTGCATAGACAGATCGCGTCAGCGGCTCGTCGAAGGACGTGAAAAAATGCGTGAGTCGAGATCCGTGATGTGACGAGACCGTGACATTGGGATTGAGATTGGGAAGGGAAGACCCGCGCTGCAAATCCTGAATGTCGTAATTCACCGATCCATCTTAACCACGGTCTGCGATAACTCCGAAGTAATTTGCAACCGTTTTTCTCATTTTGTGGGCTGAGGGCTCTGGTGGATGGTCTTCGTAATCTGCAGATCTTCTTGTACCGGTTGAGAGGATATTCAACTTTGTCGGAATTTTTCCCACTGAAGAACTCAAAAATATTTACATCTAGATGCAAAAAACTATCAAATCACCTTAGCAAGAAAAAAACACTTCACATTATTGCACAAAGGTTTATTATTTCGATATATAGATCACTCGTCTGCAAAGAACACGGCTTTGCCATCGTCACTACCTACCTACTACATACCTGCTTATAACGAGTTATGGGTGCCTTCATTAGGAAATTTGATTACTGGTTGCTAAGGACGCAAAACTGAGAACAACTCGAATATAGGAACAACGATCGCATGTTGGTCAGCAAAAATTTGAACGGATTTGCCTCTCTTTGGATTCACACTCTTGTTTCTGTCTATCGTAAGTCCAACCCTTAAGTTCTTATGGGGACCGAACGGCTGGTCCTACGGAGCTCTGGGTAGTCTCATTCGATTCTAAAAATGCAATACTATTTGTAATCAAAAAACATCATAATTTTTTTTGTATTCAATACTAATTGATGAAAAAACAATACCTATATGTCAACATTTTTGAGGTAGGACGTTTTCAAAATTTCAATCCTTAGAAGAGACTTACATCAATCAAAAGCTTTGGGGCACAACTAGATCCCGAATGGGGCCATATACTCAATTTTATCAAAATCGGTCCATGGAAACAAAGGGCATTTTTTTACGCAATTGATATTTTTATTCGATTTTTGGATTGTAAGGAGCTTGAAGCGGAAACCAACCAATTTTGAGCAGGGCTGAAAAATTTTCTTCCTGGTAGATTCCAAAGGTTCATTATTGAAAATAATAAACTAAAAGGCATGTGCTATCAGTAAGTATGTAAGTGGGGGTGGACTCGAATTTGAATTTTGGATGTCGTAGACGATGGAATTTACACTTATGTTCAAATTCGGGGCTTATTACCTTCTCACCAAAGATTTCTGATTTCAAAATATCAGGGTTTGGGCTCTTCTAAAACTTGAAAATGATAAGATACTTCCTTAGCACACTAACTGAATTTCATTTTATGGAACCGTTTTGTGCGAAAGAAATGTAAATTTCCAAAAAAGTGTTATAAATAACTGTTGATATTGAAAGAACTACTCCTTATCCAATGGAAAGTCTCCTGGAATGCATTACTAAGCAATATGTGTTTACTAACAATTCGAATTGAGGTTTCAAAAAATAATTTTATTTTGGAAGATCCTCATTTTGGTTAACTTAGTTTTGATCATGCATGGTTCCAATCCCTCTTCAACTATAAGCGTCTTCAGACTGAAGGCAACAGATATTTGAATAAGACCACTTTATGGAGGAGACCACCGATTGGCTAAAAAGTCAACCAGCACCCCAAGGTGTGCCTGGAATCAATTTTTATACACGTGCGTTGGTGCGTCAATCGACCGCGGAGCTCATCACTGATGATTGAGGAATACGTTACGTATGAGCACGCATGATATTAATATCTTACGATGGTCACGCAACACTTTGAAGAGACCTCGTTCACACGAAGCGTGAAAGTAACGATAAGGACGATATCTTCGGAAAATTAGGCTACTGCTTGAAGTATTACTGAAGTTCAGCCTCTTCCAATCCACGTAAATCATTTAGAAACAGTTTGCTTGTTTGTACATACGAAATATCAATCTGTTGTTATAATTAGTTGAGTTTCAAATTACCTACTAAATGATGCCTGACTCATTCTCTTAGAACGTTACAGAAAAAATAGAAATAACACCTGTGAAATAAGCGTGGATGTGGTACCTATGGCACCTATCTTCCTCGTTTTGGTAACATGTTGATGAAAATGGTATACTACTCAGAAGATCATCAATTATTACCGTCCAAATTTGAGCGAAATGGAATATTGCTCAGGTAGAGGAAAAATCATGTTAGATGGTATTTACGTTTTTGCACGCTCAGACGGAAGGTAATCAATCTGATCAATATGAAAATGATTACCCGAACCGCGCCATTTCTGAACAGTCCATCGGAATTGTACATTTATGTAGCTTATAAGCTGTCAGTCATGCATACGACGAGGATTTCACCATTCCCAGTCCCTATCGATGCTTCAATTCATTGATGAAATTCATAGATCATCAAAATGTCAGTTCCTAGCAATCCCCAAGTTTGATAGGAATCTGATGATTGATAGAGAAAGTAGAACTCGACAGATTTGTCAGTTGAATATCCACAGAAGCTGATTCGTTCCCGGAAACTTAGCATTCTCGTGGATCCTGAAAATGAGGGTAGTAATTCAATGTTCTCGAAAAACCCAAAATTGAGGAAACTGGTCCTAAAATGCTACCTCCTAAACTTCTCCTGAAATGCAGCTACTTTGATTGGACTGGTTTCCTTCCAAGTGGGATGAAGGGAGGGATCAGTCCATCATGACATAGAAAAAGGATCTAGAATGTTGTTTACAGGTTCTATTGAAACAGTTTCCCCTCCAGGTCTTTGGACAGTGTGGAAACTGATCCAATGCGAGCAGTACCAATTTTTAGACCATTTTTTCACCATTTTGTTCAGAGTGTATAATTAAATAACCCGAAGAGTAGCAACTTTGGATCATTATTATTTTATAATGAGATGTGAAGTTAATTGTATACTACTCTCAATATTGCTGTGATGTTTGGATTGAGTTCAGTTTTTGAAAAATTGTAAACTAAGTCAATCGATACCAATAATAATTTGGTTCACGTTGCCCAAATCTGTTTCACATTCAGTCTGGCCTATAAATCGGCAATATACAGTTTTCTTCCTTCAATAAATTTATAATTTGGTTACCACTATATCTCAGCCGAGTTATTTACCACAGCTGAGTCCCAATCCTACATCTGAAAACGTTTTATAAAGGCCAGCCGCTGAGATCATAAACATCACGGAAGCGTCTGGTTGGGAAAGTGATCAAAAGTGCGCTCAGTTAGCGGTTGCTAAGAAATGAAAAACTTTCGCGAATATGACAGTTATATTGACTGAGCCATCGTGAGCTCATCTCATCACCTTTGCATGACCAAGCGGTTCGGCGAAACTCTCTATTTGATACTCGCCTACCCGCTTGTTTTTATTTTTAACGTAGCTATTAGATATCTACCTGTTACAACAACCGGTCTCTCCTAGCGGAAATAGGAACTTTTTATCGTCGTTTCGTTATTCGTCAAGTTTTTACTTACCAACGTAATCCCATCCTATTTTTTTTTTTTTTTTCTTCAAAACGCGAGTCATAATCTTTGGTGATTGTCAAAAATTTTCCGTCACGATTTGATTTTTGACCTCGCTATCGAAAGAACAAAACTTTTGTCTTTTGACAGTTGTCATACTCCAAAATTGAAATTTCTTATTGCATTTGTTTTATCACTCATTTAACTTTTTTATATTGAAACATTTTAGTCTTCATACATTTCAAATATGAAAACACATAGAACTTATATGAGAAGTTCTTGTCCAATGACAGGCCTTCTAATAAAACATTAGTATTTTCATAGATTATAACAAAGTTGGTAACAATATTACAGATTATAACGGATAAGAATTAATTTGTGATCAACAGTGATAAATAAAAAACATTGATGAGATAAAAAAAAATATGCCGGGGAAATTTTTTTTAAATTATCAATCGTGGATGTTATTGTTATTAACAATAGGGTTCTAGCCCGTGTCAGGGATGTGAAGACAATAACATTTAGGGGGTCATTTCTTTTATATTTTTTCACCCTACGCCGACGGTAGAGGTGTTGTGCCATGAGACCTATAGCACCCCATTATAAATTAGCGGTTTTCGACTATGTTGTCTCGTCAGGGTGTAGATTTAATCTTATGTCCTCGAGTTGAGGGCCGTAATTTAAAGTGTTAGTCGTCATTGGGGTGGATAAGCTGCAAATACAACAATCGGAGGTTTGACTCAAACCTATTCTAAGCAGGTGCGCGTTCATGGCTCTAAACGCAGGAACTGATTCGTGGTGAGGTAGATTTTGAGGGATCCTGCCCTCTAGCAGCGAAGCCCACTGTTTTTCTTCCGCCGAGTGCTGGTGGGGTTGTAGGACCTTTTCCTGGACAGATGCTCTTATGGTACTTTTCCCGATAGCTCGTTGAGTCGTCTGGCATTGGCATATGGAAGCCTTCTTAGGCAAGGGCATCAGCTCGTTCGTTTCCCCATATGCCAAGGTGTGACGGAATCCACTGTAGAACTACAGTTCTCCCATCCCCAATGAGCTGCTCTGTAATTTTCCTACTTTCCAACACGTCATGAGACTCTGTTTCGCTGTTTGTGGTCATGGCGATGATAATGGCCATAGAGTCACACAGTATGATGGTTTTTGCACAGTTCGGCTCTCTTAACATGTCTAGGGCAAGCAGCACAGCACGTACCTCGCCATCATAGTTGCTGGCCAAACGTCCAACAGGAGCAGTTATAGTCCTCGCAACAGAGTACACGCCAGCTCCACCATTTTGCCTAGCAGCCACTGCTGACCCGTCTGTATAAATCTTCAGCCAGTTTTCCTCAGGGTAGCGGATTTTGATTGTCTCGAGCGCGATTGCCTTGAGTTTGATCGGAGAGGTCATCTGTTTGGATAGAGGAGGTAATTCCAGTAGCAGTGTTGCGTGGATGTAATTCACTCAGGTCTGAGAAATGGTCTGGGTTTTGGGATTGATGGTAGGGACCAAGCTCAAGCTCCGATTCGGTGATCCTGGACAAGAATGATCTTTTCTATGAATGGTCATTTCTAAAATTGGACGTTTCTTCGAGCGCAATCTTGACGCTGCTTCATCCTGAGAACCCACCAGTCCTTCTCAGCCGCGCCATCTCCGAAGGGTATATGTTGATTAGCTAAAGATATCCCCTTCAAATTTCATAGCTATCGGTTCTGTACATTAGTGATTGCCCACCCGAGAACTTAAATTCCTTCAAGAACTAGGAGTTTTACCACTTTTATCCTACTTTTCTTAGAAGAAATTGGACCTAGTGAAGTAGTTGATCCCCCATTGTGACAATGAAAGATACCCAAGGCCGATTAATATTCACAAGAAAAGTTCATAAGCCTTCTAACTGAATAAAGCCTCTTTTAAAACTCACACTAAAGAGATAACTCATTTTTCACTTCTTCTCTGAGAGACCTCGGCTTGACTTAAATTGACTTGAATTGATAAGACTTATATGAATTTTGGATCAACAATAATTAGTCAAAAGAGGTATAAAACAATGAAGAGTAGTTACCTAAGTATCATTTCAATAAGCGTGTTCTGAAAAAATGGAATTTCAGGACTCCCTCAATATTCCTAGTGCAATTGTATTATATCGCTTACTTACAACAGAAGTAAGGATAGCTTGTTATCTGTGTAGCAGTTCATTCCACCAGAATAAAAAGTTTCACAAGCACTTGGCGTCCTACACCATTTTAAACAATTTCGGTTCTGTCACTGTCGGTTTGTCTGTCAATATTTGGTCAATTGCCATGGTCCCAGGCATGACACTGAACAGAATTATGGCTCGAATTAGATGAAATTATCGACAATATTAGCCCACAGAGGGCCCCCTTCTTTCGCCTCATAACAAAATAATCACCCAGTTTTCACTTCATTCCTAAGAGACGTCCTTCGACGGATTTACAGATATCACGAATCCACATTCCTCCTTAGGGCTTTAACAATTTGAAAAAGCGTGTTTGCCATCACGTAAATGAATAATTTAAATTGCAGGTAGTGGGCGACGGCATGCAATATTAGAAAGACTGACGAGGCCTTAACTTCATTTCCCTCCGCATGTATTATATGCATAAACATACCTGCGTGAGTGATATTACTCGATTTTTTTCTCTCTTTTCATTCCTACATAAACATACCTGGAGGCTGTGAGAACGTTAGGAGCAAATGCAAACTGAGGCTATAAAGGAACGGCGACTGAAGATGCTTTCAAGGCAGACAAGTGAAAGTGATGACTTTACTTAGTAGGCAGGCTGTCGGAGGTTGGACTTCCACGTATAAAAGGGTTACTTCTTTGGCCGCGAAGTTACCTCTTCCTTCCGGGGTTAAACGGGTAAAAGCAGTAAAGATAAACACAAGCTAAGCCACAACTTGAGATGAACATGACGGATATCATTTTTGATGAGAAACACGACTACTCTTATAAATAGTGGGTATAGCGACGGTGCTTCTCAACATTCAACCACGATCAACCCAACATTTCCACGACCTCATACCTAAGGCGAGCATGAGATTTCTATTCCGTAGCTTAACTATACGGATTCTCGTTCTGATTTTGAATAAATTGACACAAAGTTTGGTCACGCATGTTCATCTATGAATTAACTCGCAATCAGACTTGGATTTCAACGCATTCAAAATTTTCCTGAATATTCAATTGACTACATTCTTAGTCGAAGGATGTTTTGGGGCTTCAAGATGATTTTATGATTTCATCACGATCCGATCAGATACTTGTAAAAATAAAAATCATCGACATAGTCGACACCTAACCAATTCGTGGAAGCAAAGAGCAAATTAATCATCGATCAAGTTTGCCAAGGATTTGTCGGTTTTGTGAACTTGGGTGTCGGTGTGTATCGTTCGTATTTATTTTTGCACTGACGCCGGTCAGGTGACAGCCGCGTGACTTCTGACGAAATACTTTCATCGACATCATAAAATTTGAGTATATTATAATGTCGTTAAAAGTGTATAACTAAAATCAATTTCATTCAAAAATAAGTAGGTACCTACCTATCTGATAAATTATAATTTTTTAAAATAGTATTGCGAATAATTTGGCTATCTTTCCTCTCTTTGTTCATCTTTCACACGAAAAACTAATAATCCTTTTCGATTTTTTGTTCAGGGAAAAACTTTACATAACGGCTGAGGAGGTGGAGCTCAGGTCCTAGTAGAAATGGACAGTGATGGAAAAGATGGAGGAGACCCGATTGTTGCGCCCATGGGTGCCTGAAAACATTGATGTGACTGATCACTACAGTGCCTCAGACATTGACTTGGAGGACAGTCATTATAGGAGGAGATTGGTTATTGGTGGTTATTGATTGAAAAAAAATCTTGTTTACACCAAACAGAAACAGTTGAACCAAAACAATAATTTTCCAAGAGGCCTTTTGAAGCCAATTTTGAATTTGAAGAGCCAAATTTGAAGCCAAGAACAAGAGTTTATTTTTATGTTAATGCCCGTGTTATATTGAATAATAAAGTAATTTTTTGTTGGAAAATTTGTTGTTTGAGCTGTATTTTAGTTCTTTTGTATTTATTGCAATGAAATGTAGAGATATCAGTATGATAATCATTGAAAAAGCATGGGCGGTCAACAGACAGCTGCGCAAGCGCATGTGTGACTCATGTTGGTGCGAGCGCATGAAGGTTAAACAATAAGCAGTATTGAAATACCATCTGGAATTTTAGACCATTTTGAACCCAAACCTTCGGTAAAAAAACAATAGGAGTATGTCTTGTGGTGACAAAATCTTTTGTATTCTGCACAGACCAAAATTTCCAATCGATTTGAGTGGTTCTTCTTTTGTTAAGACGCGGAAATCCACTAGTTGTGAACTACGTCGCCGGAATTCGAAGGCGGAGGGAATGGAGTCATTTACAACAAATAAGGTGTATTCTGACAGTACTCTCGCACTGTCCACCCCTTAATTCTCAACCGATTTGCGTATTTCTTTTATGGTTCGACTCCAATGTTACGTCCTACTACCGTGAGGAGGAAGAGGAGGAGGGGGCTCGAATCAGCATGTTGGATAGCGTAGATTATGGATTTTAAAATGCTGTTCAAATTCGAGGCTCTCACGTCGCTAGATAGAAATGTTATGGTGGCTAAGGGACCACTTTTCCGATATCAAAATACCAAGTTTCGCGCTCTCGTAATGCTAAATGTACCTAAATGGTACAACATAAACAATTTACTTCCTCGACATATTCAACGTTCAACGACTAGTTGTTCCTCAATATTGCTGAAACTATTTCGTGAAGTAGAAAGGTAAATAAGAATATTCGTTTTATCGCTTACTGGTTGAAATTGAACTAATTCTTAGAATTTGTGGGTTTTTTTTTTAATTAGTTTAATTCACGATTCGTAAAAAAAATGAATATAGGTGATGATCCTAGTCAGCCCCAACCCTTCCAAATTTGAACAAAATTAGACGAATAGGTTGAGGGTAAATGCTTCATGAAAATCTCGCATGCGCTACCTACAATGGCAACAATATTAATCAGAAAAAATATATTAAAAAATTTAAACATTTAAAAAACACGAACACTTTGATTATTACTATTAATTGGTGATTTGGGTCCAGCAGCTTATGCGTACAATCTCTATAAATTTCAAAAAATCAGACAGTCATTTCAGTTTTGCTCTAGAGAAGGAATGACTGTCAAACTGGCTGTCGAACACAAAACCAACATTTTTCAGAACGCACTGAAACGTGGAATCCGAGTGAACATTTTGAACTCAGAGAACCCAAATTTTCCTCACCTTCGGCATGAATTCGACGCTTCCCTACCGAACTTAGGTAATGAGGGTGTTTGCACCATGGCCCCGCCGTTTTCCAACATTTACTCACTAAATCTGCCAGTGAGGTCTACACTGGCCTGTTGTGAGTCCCGATTAAGACAGAGATAGGCCATGAGAAAGTGTCGTAATACCTTCAGGAAATTACGTCTCACTAGTCTCGACTAATAAAGTCAATTACTACTTCGGAACAAGTGTTTAGGGAAATGAGGGTTGGAATTACGGAGGGATCACACGATGCAATTAGATCCAACCGTCATTGTCAGGGCTCTCCTTTGATCAATTATTGATTTTTATATTCCTCCTTGGAATCGTACAGTAATACTTGTTAGGTCTTCAAATGAAGGATTGATGTTGGATACCACCAATTCAATTACTTAGTAGAAATTGTCCTTATTATACTTGAAAATTATATTGTTATTACATCCTAACGCAAGATATCTGATGAAGATCAGGACAATAATTATGCAGTGCAAAAATATTGTAGTACAATTTGCTCGTTACATTTCGGATACCACAACATGGTACCAAAGCTGTTCAGTAATTTTTATTCCAGAAGCCAATTTCGGCTCAATATACAACACGAACTCATTGCTTCTCGAGTGAGTGAGGGAGAAAAATATTGACCTTTTCTTGAAGTTGTCAAATATTTGTGTCTATTATTCTCTCTCAAGTAAAGAGGGAGATCGGTTCTTCATCAATGAAATTATTTTGATTCATTTAAATTAAAAGAACATAAAATTGGCTCAAAAGGAACAAGAAACAGGGATTACGTCCCAAACGGCAACGACTAATCTAACTCGTAAAAAGTTCGTCATGAATAGCACTTTGCTTAGGCAATGAATTATTCTAGATGGAAATGTATAGAGCATAACAGAATAGACAGATAGAGGGATGAGTTCACACATACAGGAGGGTTTACATACTAACCCCCCACAAATTAGTGGGGGTCGGAGGTACCCCGGTTTTAGGAGGTACGGTTTAGGTTTTAGATGGTCCCCAATGAAAATAAAGGCCTTGAAATTGACAGTAGCCTATGCGCATGCGCAAACGTAAAATCCTTGTAACAGCCATAACACATTTTTCATCCGGATTGTTCAGATTTGCGTGTAGATGGTCCTCTATGAAAATCATCTCCCCCAGACTAATAGTAGTTGCTGCGCATGCGCAAACGTGAATTCCTTGTAACAGCCAAATCTTCTACATTTTCCATCCGATTTCGTCGAAAGTTCTCAGGATTGTTCAGATTAGCATGTAGATGGTCCCTTATGAGGGGAGTGGAAGGTACTTAGAGATTGGTGTTTTGAGATTAACTACTATGCATCGGATCATCTATACAATCGGGTTATGGATACGAGGGAGCTATGTGCCACACCCATTTTTTTTTCTCTTATTTTCGCTTCCAACTCGAAAACGATCTTCAAAAAAATCATTTACCTAAGTAAAAACTAAAACTGACAACATCTGCTACTAAAGTGACCATTTTCATTTTTCGCGCATCAATAACAGTTTAGGAGGCTTCAAAGTGGGTGACATTTCAAAAAGTTACTTTCCAGTTATTTTTTCAAGGTTGGTGTTTTTTTTTTCAAAGTAGGTGACATTTCAAAAAGTTACTTTCCAGTTATTATTTCAAAGTAGGTGACATTTCAAAAAGTTACTTTCCAGTTATTTTTTTCACTAAACGTTCGCCATAAATTATTTCATCGTGACTAAAAAAAATCATTATAAAATATACAAACAAATTCTAAAACATCAATTTTCTTCCAAAAACATTAACTATTTTATGATGTCTCTCAGCATTAGATTGGGATACCTATTTCATTTGCTTGGGGGCGGAAAAAAATATGCTTTACCATTCATGATTGTCTTATTAATAGCTTTGCAACTAAGGAGGAAGGTTAAGTGAAAAATGACGAATTTCTACGCCAAATTATGCGAAGCAAATTATGCGAACAAGAAACATTCAACTTTTATCTAGATATAAGAAATGAACAAATGAATACAAAATACAGCTATTCAAATTCTGCAAAATTAGCTGAGAACAAATACAGAGCTTCTTTGACTTCGACACCGAGGGAGCAATAATAATAACGATTGGAGCCAACGTTGCAAAGTAAGAGGAATCGCTTCCAGAGCGTAACCGGAACTAGAATGGGTTATTTGAACAGGCGACTTGAGTACTGTTGTAACCTCTCAAAAAGTTTGACCCCGGTACTGAATAGTTACCTTGGGGGCGGATTTATTTTCTTGCCCCTGACCAGATCACCAGCGCTGTCTCTCCAAGCAACCTCGCAGACTCATCCCGCTCTATTTACATTGCATCATTCCCACTCTGAAAAACGGAGGTCACTGCCACTAAACTAGTATTTTATAACAGTTTCAAAGTGTTCTTCCTACCTTCGACATTCGCGTTTCGATGTTCCCTTCCGCGACATCACACAGCATTGCGACCTCGAACAATTTTATTAGTCCATTTTTCCTCGTCACAAATTACTGGATGCTACATAAATAATATAATCATTGTTCAAGTGTCAGTCATTGAACATACCTGAGGCTCTTCTAATACTAGCAGAATAAGGTCACGTAGCAGTGATAGTTGTCTACCTTTTCCATACATTCTTGGTGAAATTGAACAGGATTTATTATCGTCAGTCTTCAACATAGATATAAACCTTTGAGCAAAGATTTATTCATTTATTGATTTGCAGCCGTCCATGGGAACCTTCTGCCATAGATCTTCTTCCGTAGTAAAAATCGACAAATAACAGCACCTGGTAACAAGAAACTCAATGGATTCAAAACCTGTCACCTTAAATGCCAATAAATTCAGTATACCAAGCTGGATCTGTTGATAAAATCGCCTAAAACTGTGATAACACGATAGTGATACTCCTCCCTATACAATAAATTGATCAGATAGGATTAAAGGTGTAAAAATGCTTGATTATTATAGTACCTATTGATATTGATAATTGTAACGAAACATGATTATTACGACCATGAAAATGTCTGAGATGACAAACATCAACATAGATTGTTGTGATTTTAAACTTTTCCACGAGTACCATAACTCCAGATAGGATCTTGATGAAATCAATAATTGATTTTTTCTGGGGCCCAATACCAAACTTCCCTCCAAAGTTGAGCATAATTTAGCCTGCAGATGCTGAGAAATTTGCTAGTAAAAAACAATAAACAGATTAAATCTCATAAGAGTGTGCGTACACGCTGCTATTGGCCGTGTCGAGGGTTCCCTTAATAAACCTTCGTACCCTTTAGGATCCTATAAAGTTGATTGAGAAATTCATCAGGAATAAGTGGGTTATTACGAGTGTAGCGACCATCATTAGAAAATTCTGGTTCACAGTTTTCTGTAACCCCTCCTCAAATTTGATAGTTTACGTATCAAGGTACGTATAATCCAAAAATTTAATTCAATTTTCCCCGTCTGTACGCCATACGGCATTTTGTCCAGTTTCCGTGGGCGAATTTTGAAGAAATTTGGACAAGATCTTATTACAGCTTTTGTAAAAAAAATGTATTACAATGCAGCGGCTCCATTTGGGGTGTTGTTATTGGGGTTTTGGTTATTATCAGTCACTTCTAAGGTGTAAAAGTGGGCAAAAACATCATCAAAAAAATTGTTTTGTTCAAGCATTGTTTTTTAAATAATTATAATAGCGACGATTTTGAAGAAATTTTTGACACCATCCAGAGCTCTGTGGGACCAACCGTTCGAATCCTATGCGGATAATTGATTATTTAATTCGTAAATAAATGAGTAGATACTGAGGTTTAAGAAAATTTTTCGGATAGAGTTCAAGTTTTAGAAACGAATGAGTCTATCCAGAGCTTTGAATGTTGAACCATGGTTAAATACTGGATGGTCATCGTGAAATTGATAGAGATTAGGTACACGTGACCTGCCTAGGAGCTCCCCAACCGAGGTTCCCTCTATCCCCTCCCCCCACATCTTACAACTGGTCCCTGGAAGGGTCGGAATAAACCTTGTTCTTCCACACAGGTGATCTTGACATGAAAATAATGAACCGTCGTGTAATAGTTTGTGGCGATTTCAGTTATAGAAGCCATTTATGACTGTCAGAGATAGACTGCCCGACCCACACATCAGTGAGGAATCTGATTACGCAGGAAAAGATTAAAGATTTTAATGTTCAATTTAGTCATCAAATTATATTTTTCAATTAAATAATTCTAATTCGTTATGTTGGAGAAATAGTAAATTATACAGTGGTTTACTTTTGTCTTGTGTGCAAAATTATTTTCACCCCAATGTTCAGCAAGAAAGTGTATTATGAAAGATTGGGACCGAGGCAAAAACACGAATCTATTTCCAAGGGTTCAAAGATGGTGGGAAAAACATCAATCACCTCAACTAGGCAACATCAGTCATCAACCACATGATGATAAGGACATTCAAATAATGACGTTTCGTTCATAATCTGATTTTTCCCGTCGTATCAAAACTTCAAACTCGATTTTCTCGGAAATATGAAAATTCATATTCGTGACTTTGCCGTATCGGTGACGATATCGTTGAAAGGGTTACTGTAATAGTTTTATTGAATTGTAAAAGGACCAATGGAAAAGCCGCGGTTTTTTGCAGATTGATCTATTAAGAAAAATACTACTATAACGATATATAATTTTTTCAAAATTGTGATTCAGAGCTTTCTCAATAGCAATGGTTCCGAGTATGTCCATGCGTTCGTTATTGTAGAGCAAACGACGATTTTTAGCTGTTTTGGGAAGGTAATATTTTCAAAAAATTTGATTTGTCCCGATGAAATTGCCCGATTTTCCTCTAATTTGGAGATACATAGTTGGATGTTTCAGAATGAGTGTTAGGTACTGGATTTTATGACAATCCGATCAGTTGAGTCACGAAGGTATTCTGAAAAATCGACTTGAATGGGAAAGAATCTCAATGGTTATGATGTTTCTAATGTATCCAAGTGTCCAAGTTATTCTGTGTGCCGAAGCTTTTCAGCCTACCCATCTTTCTAGAAGATTATTATGGGAACGAATTCAATGCATAGGTAGGTATTCGGAGTGATCTGATAAACTGCAACAACTTGTAGTAACACAATTCGTAACAATTACGAAATTATAATTTTTATCCTGGAAGAAATGGGCGAGCGTTTAGCAACTTCCGTCAGATTGCGAGAGCATTCAATTCGCTACGTGGAAGTGTTGGCGATGTGCCCAGCGACGGTCTGGGAGTTCTTGCAGCTCGAACTCAATTGATAAGCCGCCCCGAGGAGTCACCGATTACTCAAAAAGAGAATGAAAGCTCGGTGGATTTGATATCGGTCGACCATGGTTTCTTCCCTGCTCGACATGCAGGAAGGACGAGCATGTAGCCAGCTGGGGAGCCACACGTGACGTGCCTACCACGTCGGTTAATATAATTCTAATCATAGTCGAGTTGTCACATAACCAACCGCAGAGGAAAGTTCGAAACGTTGATGCAATAGGATAGCCGAGCTGTCCCAAACGGGAGCTGCCGGTTTGTATAATATAAATCATATCGTAATTATAAACATATTGTTTAGTAATGCATGCATTCCAGCATCGGGTCAATTAATACCAGTTGGTAAGCGAAAAAACTGTTCACTCGATGTAATTTATTTAGTATTATAGGCAAGAAATAGTGACCCCCCCCCCTTCACCCTTATCCACCATATCATTTCTAGCGGCGTGGGAGCCTCGAATTTGAAGAGCATTTTGAAAACCCAACATGCGAATTCGAGTTCACACCCTCCCATCAATGGTGCCAGTGTGACACCAAAGCGGTAATAATTCGTAACGTTGAACTTTCATCTATTTGTTTTGGTAGGCAGTCCGTTGAAGTTCAATTCCGTATTCAAGGTGAAACACAAAAAAATAACGTTGAAAAACCCATGAAATATGCGGTTTATAGTGACCTGGCACCACTATTAGTTCCATGGTGGGACAGAGAATAATTCATGAAAATCCGGAGGTATGATGAGAATTATTTCTCAATTTCAAAGCTTAGATAGTAAGCTATAAAGGAACCGAAACATTGAGAAAAATCGGATATTTTGTGAATATCATCCCCCACGCTCCCCCTCTTCTTGCGAATTTTGATACTCTGGTGAAATAGTGTGCAATTTGGAAGATTTATGAGTCGAACAAAAGAAACACTCAAAACGGTTGGAAATTGTGGCCTGGGCAAATTTTACAGGATTATGCCCGCAAACGCACGTTTTTTTGTGCATTAACCCCCCTTTCCCTCCCTTGAAATTCAAAATTCGAAATTCCGGCGACGTAGTGCACAACTAGATAATTTTCCGCGTCGAACAAAAAAAGAACCACGAAAATCGGTTGAGAAGTAAGGGCTGGGCAGAGTACACAAGATTATGCCCAAAAACGCACGTTTTTTGAGCATTAACCCCCCCTTTCCCCCTTAAAAAGCAACATTCGAAATTCCGGCGACGTAGTGCACAACTAGATAGTTTTCCGCGTCGAACAAAAAAAGAACCACGAAAATCGGTTGAGAACTAAGGGCTGGGGAGACGACACAAGATTTTGTCACACACACACACAGACATTCACCTATGGTTTTTTTTGCGGATTTGGATTCAGAATGGTCTAAAACCGATTAGTGTGTGGTTATTTTTTTTTTCTGTTGAGTGTTGTCCACCTCCACCCCAGATCGATCGCATAAGGACGCCCAAGTCTTACTGTGGCACGTCCTAAAAATTAGACTTCCTTGTTTCACAAGTTCCAATGGCGACGAATAAATAATTCGATCTGTTCTCTACGGTAATGCTTCCAATCTACCAAGGTGGCAAAGTAGCTACCTTGGAACCGAGGTAGCTCCAAAAGCAAAATTTCCACTCGCGTTTTACGTTACAGCCCTTCTAGAACAGTTTTTTTTTTTTTTTCGTCTCTGTTAGTCTGTGTGTCTGTCATGAAATCCTTGTAACGGGCGAAACTATACGAAGTTTTTGTTCGATTTCGATAAAATTTTCGAGAAATTTTCGGGTTGGCGTGTAGATGGTCCCTATGAATTGCATCGCCCCCGGAATGGTAGAGACGCTGCGGATGAGCGAACATGAATTCCTTGTAGCAGCCATAACCTATCAGATCACGTCACGACGGTGATCAATAGGGCTCGGATCAGGACATATCGATCCGAGCCCTAGTGATCAAACTACCAAGATAAAAAGATCGAATGGCGATTTGGGACTTGGAAATTGACATCAAGCGACCTTCAACCAGTAACTTGCTCGAGTTCTTCGGATTCGACATCTTTGGGTTTTACAAGAGAAGGAACCTCGTTGCTGTCATTTCTTAACTTTGATTGAGATGAAGCAATCTCCCAGTTTACCTGTCTTCTCAAAACATTATGTCCCTATTAATTTATTAAAGTTTTTTTTTAGCATGGAACTTGCTTTAGCCATCACCTAACTGGGCAAAAACGTGACAAAACTGTGGGAGGAAAGCAGCGCGGGATTTTGTCCCACAAAAATTGTTCGTCACTCGTTGAAAAGCCCCCAATTTATGCGTAAAATATATACTGCCAAAACAGCTGTAAATATAGACGAAGCTGTGATACACCTCTGATTTAAAAGAACTGTAAACAATATTTGCAGTAAAAACCAATATCGATTTAGTGGATTATATTGATGTTGTTGGTTGGCTTGGTTTTTACGATTGTAAATCAAAGGATGAAACCTAGGCGAGATTTTGTTATGAACGCAGGCTTTTAGTTACGATGTGCTCTTCGACGCTTTAGTTGTTTTCGAGTTCTTAATAATAGCAATACCTTTGTTGTGATTGAGACTTCTTTACAAAGTAGTGAGTCATGTTTTACTTATGAGTCACCTACACGTTTATGCATGGTAAGAACCATCTTCGATTCAACGGATTTTTGACATTTTCATGTATTTGCTTTGGCACATGAACTGAAAAATCGTCACGAAAACTAAGTAAATATTGCTCACGCGACCAATAAATAAAATAGACTCACTGTGTTGCGTAGAGAACAATCAACAACCTTACATTTTGATTTGGCACATGAATTGAAAACGCTGCAAATTATTACACAATGGTTTATTATTTTTCTATAGATCACTCGTCTGCAAAGCCACCAACCATCCAACATGAAGAAAAACATCGATCGTATTTCGGTCAGCTATAATTCTAACGGAGATTAGGCCTCTTTAGCGATTCACACTCGTGTTTCTGATTTATCGTACGTCCAAATCTTAAATTCTCTTAGAGAGCGAACGATTTGTCCTACAGAGCTCCGGGTGGTCTCAAAAAATATTAAAAATTCTATAGAATCCTAAATTGAAGGAAAAACAATACCTTTATATCAAAATTTTTTGAGTTAGGGCGTTTTCAAAATTTTAAAATTCATTTTGGAACCCTTAGACGTAACCTACATTAACCAAAATCTTCGGGGCACGACTAGACCCCAAATGGAGCCTACATACCAAATTTCATCGAAATCGGTCAATTCTAAGTGGCCGATTCAGCTTTTTTGGCCGGTTATTTGCCCATAACTTCTATACGAATTAAGCGATCGGAATAGTTCGACGTTAGGACCAACTAGACCCCAAATGGAGTCTATGTGCAAAAGAACGGGTTTTTTAGACCGATTCTAAGGCCTTTTATGGCCCGGACGGCGGACGGCGGACGGGGGACGGCGGACGGACATTGCAAATTTGGATTCTACGCACCTTGAAACGTAAAGTGACAAAGTTTGAGGGGGGTTATAAAAATTTTTTGCGATACGATCACATAGGCCTATTATTAGAAATAATAAACCAAAATCGTCACGAAAACTTTGATGCTTGGGTAACTAACAACCTTACTTCACTACCTTGTTGTGTAGTGGTTGACATGAAAATGTCCCAATGTGTTGCAGACTCGTATGCAAGCATTTCTGAAGCATTTCTTCTTTAACTTGACCAAAAATTTTGTATTTTTATCAATTTTAAATAGTATTGAATTTATTTATGTAGTTGGCTGGCATCGTTTCTACAAAAAAGCAATCAAAGGATCTTGTAACCTAGGCTTTTAGTTGCGATGTGTTCTTCAACGTTTTAGATGTTTTCGATTTCCTAATAATAATAATACCTTTGGGACATCTAAAGGTGAATGAAATGACGAGCAATTTGAAAAGCAGGCCCATAAAGAGCTAAATTAAAACAACAGACAATAAATTCCTAGTAAAAGGAAACAGCAAACAAACAAGAAACGGATAAAATATGTTCCATGTTTCTTGAATTTTAGCCGAAGGCTCTAAGTAGTAACCATTCGGGGGTCCAGGGGGCTTGCCCCCTGGCAAGGCCCGGAGGGGCGAGTTTTCTTAAGATGTCTGACTTTATAAATTAAATAAGTAAAAATGACTCTTCAATCAAATCATCAATCACTAATTACGTTGCACTGCCCTAATAGGCGACCATCCACACGTCAACCAGCAAAATCTCTGTATATTTTTCGAAATCGGGTGGAAAATGTGGAAGTTATGGCTGTGACGAGGAATTTACATTTGCGCATGCGCACTAGCTAGTATCAGTCTGGGGCTAATGATTTTTATAGGAGACCATCTACACCACAATCCCTGAAAATTTCATTTAAATCGGATGGAAAGTATGGAAGCTGATTTCAGTTACTGAAATACCTACAGTTACCTACTGTAGGTACTTAGGTGTCCTGACATAAGAAATTATAGAAGTTGTGAGAAAAGATTCGCACTTATGAATGACCTGGTATTTTTGTTTCTTGCAAACTATCGACCGTCATTACGTCAGAAACACGGACTTGAAAAACCTTCAAGTATCTCTTCGCGGCAGAAAACTTATTCCCACATAAAGGCTATGAACTATGAAAAAAAAAAGAGTTCAACGCAGTAATAAAAGTTACTGTAAACGTTGATGTAGATAATGAATTTTTAGTAAGTCTAGAATGTACTTAAAGTTCGCGTGAGAAGTCCTCAGACCTTTTTTTATTTCAGTGAGCACAAAAATTCAAATTTCTACGACAAGGCAGAAAATGAATTTAATCACGTAGTGAATAATTTGGAGTAGGTTTACGTGAGAGCTAATCGAAAGTGCTTTCTTTAATCGGTAAGCACTCGAATTCGTTCACTTTTAGTTTCTCCGCCTTTCGTTGCACCAATAACCTAAATATAGGAACGAAACTGAAGAATAAAACACAGAAAACCCGAAAAACGGTACCGAAAACGAAAAGCTGTTCGGGATGCGGGCAGAATACGCGACTTTAGCAGTAGCGACCTCCCAGCTGTTTCGGACGCATCTCTTCCCTGTGCATTTATTGTTCTTCTTCTTCTTCTCCGTATTTCTCCCTATTCATTATGGACGGCACGGTACTCCAAAGTATCGATACTCCTTTCGATACGATATTTCCAAGGAAGTAGTACTTCGATAATATCGGCTCGAAGTATCGATACCACCGATATTTCAAATTAACCAACTGATGATTTTGCACTCCAAATAAAAACCCTATTAATTAAGAAAAGGCAACATATTTGTTAAGAAAAAATACTTTAAAATGTAATAAAAGCCAATAATTTAAAATTTAATTAAAATCAATGAATAATCATTCCATTTTATGTAAATTCCAATTCTTATTTGCAAGAAATCTCTGTTGCATGACATGATGTCTTTCTTCCACTAGAAATCGAAAGGATCAAGTAACAAATCAGTTACAATTCAAATAATACTATTTATTATTCGAAAAAATCCGTTCGCACGGGACTGATGTCGCCATCACAATTAATATTTCGCATGCCTCCCTCTTCTTGTAAGTTTGGGAAAACGGGTTTAAATTCCTTCCAAACTCACATTGATACTATTTTGAGGCTATCGTGGCGATATATCGTTTCACTTCATACTATTCTGAGCCTATTTTGAGCGTTATTCTGTGGCAGACAATACATGGTATTATTTTCTAGTGGTACTTATTTGGTATTTTTTCACCAATAATTGGTTTATTGGTTAAGTAAAAATTATTTTACTTTGGCAAAATTTTCGATAATATCGTCAAGAAAGTATCTATACCTCCGATATTTTAGGCAAAAGTATCGATACCAAAATATTGGTTTGAGTTTTGCATCAAAAGTATCGATACAAATATCGGTATCGATACCCAAAAAGTATCGATACTCTGATATATCGGTGGTATCGTGCTGTCCCTACTATTCATTCCTATTAGAGTGGGAGCTGATTTTGTTCTATACAGATACTTTAATGGGAGCTATGAGCCATGCATAATCAAATATCCGCAGTGAGTAGAAGAACTCTGAAATCCCCTTCTTTTGAAAATTGCCGTTTGAAATTTGTCAAAGTTGCGGCAATGTTGGCTAATTTAGTCGATGCCTTGTTATCAATTCTCTTACAAGAACTATTTATTCATATTATTAAAAGTCAGTGATGCCAGAGAGACAGATTATATTATTTATCAAAAATTACAGCAATACTATTAATCACGAAAAACTACGAACTGAACTTTTCATTGTTTACCATCAACATGACTACTAAATGTCCAGGTAACTTGCCTGGTTCCTCACACTGTCTCCCCCTTTGGTTGAGTGAATGCTCCTGGGCCTAAGTAAGGGGTCAACCTATCGATGTGAACCACCTTGCAGGGTCTGAGCCCCTGTCTGATACGTACAACAACGTCATTCAGCTTCTTGAGGATCTTGAAAGGACCCTCCCAAGGGCACATCAATTTGGGGTTTCGGCCCTTGGTCCGGCGGGGGTTATGCAGCCAGACTAAATCTCCCTCAATGTAAGGTCGAGTATGGCTCCCACGATCATACCGGCGCTTCATCTCATCGGCTCGTATATGGAGTTCTTTTTGGGCTTTTTCGTGGGCTTCCAAAATTCTTTCCCTCAACTTCGCAGCATATTGATGCACTTCTTGTTCTTCGGGAGGTCGGCCAAATAACATTTCTAGGGGCAGCGTCAGTTCCTGCCCATAAAGTAGATAGGCTGGTGTGTAGCCTGTGGTAGCATGCTCGGAGGCACGGTATGCCAACAGGGCAATAGGCAGCTGTCGATCCCAGTCTCGTTGATGGTCAGCAATCATCTTGGCTAGCCAATTATACAAAGTCCTGTGAAGTCTTTCTACTTGCCCATCACTTTGTGGGTGAAGAGGAGTTGTTCTGGTCTTGTGAATCCCCAATTGAGCTAGAACTGACTGCAGGAGCTCTGATTCAAAGTTTCTGCCTTGATCTGAGTGCAGTTCCCTGGGGACTCCAAATCTCGAGATCACATGTTTAATTAGGGCATCTGCTACAGTTTCTGCTTTTTGGTCTTTGATTGCTAGGGCCTCGGGCCATTTAGTGAAATAATCCACCACTGTAAGGATGAACTGGTTCCCCTCGTCAGTTTTTGGTAAGGGGCCAACTACATCAATACCAATTCTTTGGAATGGACTACCACTGATGTAGGTTTGCAAGGGTGCTCGTCCTTTACGTCCCCCTCCTTGTCGCCTTCCACACTTGTCACAGCTTCTACAAAACTGGCGCACGTCACGATGCAGTCCTACCCAGTATACGGATCGTCTTAATTGGGCCACCATTCGTCGTTCCCCATAGTGAGCTGGACCATGGGCTAATTGCAAGTGCTGCTTCCGCAAGGTCAGGGGTACAACTAGCTGCTCTCTTATTTTTCGGCCATCAGGACTTTCCCACTTCCGGTATAGAATTTCATTTTCCAGATGCAAAGAATCATACATGGCCCAAAGAGCTTTCAGTTCCACTCCATGCCCTGAAACCTGCTCCCAACCTGGTCGCTCGTTAGCCTGCAACCATGATATAACTTGTGCTATGGTGGAATCTGTAGACTGCTGATGTTTCATGTTTGCTGCATCAATCATTGGTTCAAGTCTAACAGTACGTACCTCTGGTTGCTGTGAATTTTCTTCGTGAACTTCTCGCCGCTCACAGTAAACACAACCATCGCTAGCACATGGCCGCCTTGACAATCCATCAGCGTTTCCGTGTTGTGACCCTGGTCTGTACTGGACATTCAACTTGTGAGGGCTGAGTCTCTCTAGCCAGCGTGCCATTTGTCCATCTTGGTTCTTCAGGCTCTTCAACCACTTCAACGATGCATGGTCTGTCCGGACTGTGAGTACTCCTGTGTCAAGTCCATAATGTTCAAAAGCTTTTACAGCTTCCACCACACTGAGGAGTTCCCTTCGAGTGACACAGAAGTTTCGTTGCGTGCGAGAAAGACATTTGCTGAAGTAAGCTATTACTTTTTCAACTCCGTCCTGCTTTTGTGACAATACAGCACCAATTGCAACATTGCTGGCATCAGCATCAATTATGAATGGCACTCCAGCGCGAACATGACTGAGGATGGGGGCTTGTTGAAGCATAACCTTTAGGTTATCAAATGTACGTTGGCATGCTGTAGTCCACTCGAAGTCCTTCATGTTCTCAGCTTGGTAAAGGGGCTTCATTTCCTCGGCCATATGGGGTAGAAACTGACGGTAGTACGAACAGAGTCCAATGAACGATCTCAGCTCAGTTGCTGTTTTGGGCACTGGCCAAGATGCGATAGCCTCCACTTTCTTGGGATCTGTCTTGATACCCTCCGGGGTAACCAGGTGCCCAAGGTACGTCACAGTCTCCCTGAGGAATCCACATTTCTTAGCATTCAGCTTCAAGTTCACTTCTCTAAGTTTCTTGAACACAACCTCGATGCCCTTAAGCTGTTCTTCAAACGTAGTGGTATGGATCAGTACATCATCTAGGTACACAGAGACAATTCTTTGGACGATGAGATCTTGTAAAACCTGCCGCATCACTCTCTGAAACGTTGCTGGTGCATTGGTTAATCCAAAAGGCATCACTGTGAACTCCCACAATCCATCTCGAGTGCAGAATGCAGATAACTCTTGAGCATGTTTTTCCAGTGGAATCTGCCAATATCCGGCCTGTAGGTCCAATGAGGTGAACCACTTGTTACCTTCCAGTGCTCTCAGTGTGTCATCTATGTGGGGTAAGGGATGGGCATCTTTAACAGTGACATCGTTTAGTCTGCGGTAGTCTATACAGAATCTCCAGTCGCCAGTCTTCTTTCTTACAAGCACCACAGGACTCGCCCATGGACTTTTAGACTCTACTATCACTCCTTGATCTCTCATCTTTTGAATTTCTTGAAGAATGATCTTATTTTGTTCTGGACTCACTCGCCTTGGGGGTTGTTTGATTGGTCTGTGACCTTCTACTTCTATTGAGTGTTCCCCTATGGTGCAACGCCCGATTTCCTTATTGGTGGCAGCAAACATGTAATGAGCTAGGTAATAGTAGCCTCTATTCCATCATCATTTAGCAGTTACTACAACTCTTTTATAACATAACATCTGTTTCCATAGTTACGAAATGACTGTAATGAGATGCTACGCATGACAAATACATCAGAGAGGTTTCTCAAGTACTAAAATGTCGTGTTTTACATTTCATTTTACTCTTAACTATAATCATAGTTACTTTATGTAAGGGGCAAACCCTTACATTGGCGCAGGTCGGTAGGACTCGAGAATTTCGAGAGCCACGTTCGTCGAGCAACGAATCGGAAAAATGACACATTCAAGTGGGGATTTCTCATGGATTCTGCCGTTTTGGGACAAGATGCAGCGACAGCAACACGAATTCCTTGAACAGGTAATGGGAACTCTATTATCTACATTTGAGAGTACAGTTGCTGCTGCTCGTGGACCGCCTTGTTTCTTGGAAGTACCATGTTTTGATGGAACTTCGGATGACCCAAGGGTGTGGATCACATTGTACGAAAAGGCATGTATAATTAATAGGTGGAATAGTGATGAAATGAAGATTGCAAACCTAATTTCGAAGTTCAAACCTGATAGTATTGCATCCAAATGGTTTTATTCTCGCCTACTGTGTCATGAAGAAGAGGGGTGGACTGAATGGAAAGAATCATTCCTCGTAGCTTTTGGGCAAAACGAAATACAAGCTGCAATCAATGCCAATAATTTGGTTTATTCCAGTGGGCCCTTAATGGAATATTGGTATGAAAAGATCCGGTTAATTCGTTTAGCTTATGGTGAGATGCCAGATCGTGCAATGAGGATCATGCCTATTGATGATAGTGGATCTCAACTATCAGTTCGTGACGAAAAATTGATTGTGAAAAAGCACGAGTTCACCCTGTATTCGTGTAGTAAAATGAACTCCTCAGTACCCACCTTGGAATTAAACGTCAATGGGGTGCCAATACGCTGCTTACTAGACAGTGGTGCATCAGTAAACATCATGAGATCGGATGTTGCAGACAAATTAAAGCTGATATTGAAAGAAGACAGAAACACTCTGCGAGGTTTCAACAGTGCAAAGGAAGACATCTTACACTCATCCCGAATCAAGTTACGGTATGGACATCGCTGCATCACGGCTAAGGTATATGTATGTAGTTCCATTGTATACGATTTGATTGTTGGATACAGTAGTTTGCGTGTATTAGGGTTTTCTCTAATCCACGAGAATCCTGGTAGCACTTCTTGTCACAATATTGTTCCTCGCAAGAGTATCATGGACAAACAGGATATTCTGGAAATGTTCCCTGCCAACAAGAAACCAGTTGATTATTCGGTACCGTTTAGGCTTCAGCCAGGCACTCCTGTTGTAAGCCATAAACCTTACCGATTGTCTCGTGAGAAGCACATATGGGCTCAGGGAAAAATCAAGGAACTACTTGACTGTGGAATCATAAGGCCTTCCTCTTCTGAGTATGCTTCACCATGTGTGATTGTGCCCAAAGCAAATGGATCACTCAGATTATGCCAAGATTACAGAGCCATAAATAAGTATACTCAATTGGACCCATTTCCCTTCCCGATTATCGATGATATTATCTGCTGCTTTGGTGGATGCACCCATTTCACAAAACTTGATCTAAAGGATGGTTTTTATCAAGTCCAATTGGATGAGGAAACCAGACAATTCAGTTCATTTGTTCTGCCATTCGGTCAGTTCGAATTCAATGTCTTACCGTTTGGTTGGAAAAATTCACCTCCTGTTTTTCAGAGATTTATGACGTGGGCCCTTGGTGATTTACTTAATGATCCAATGATATGGGTGTATGTCGATGATATTTTAGTGGGTGGAAGATCCCTAGAAGAGTGTTCTCACAAAACATATTCTGTCATCGAGCGTTTGAATAAAGTGAATATAAAACTCAATATTGAAAAGAGTGACATCAATAAGCCGGAAGTTACATTTTTGGGGCGCATCATTGATGGTAACACAAAAACAACCAAACAAGAGTCGATTGATAAAGTTAGAAACATGCAACGACCAAAGGATGTCCACTCACTTCGTGTGTTCACTGGCCTTACCGGACATTTCCGTGCTTTCATTCACCAATATGCAGATATTGTGAGACCATTGGATAAGCTCAAAGGGAAAGATGTTCCATTTGTTTGGTCAGACGAATGTGAACAAGCTTTCAAGAAGTTGGTTGAAAAAATAACATCAAACCCAATACTTCAACTTCCTGACTGGGATAAGCCTTTCGAGTTATGCAGCGATGCCTCCAACTTCGGATGTGGTGCAATACTGTACCAACGAGATGTTCAGATGAAAAAGAACCAACAACTAAGAGTAATTGGATATTTTTCACACACATTTACACAAGCCGAAACCAATTACTCAGTGACTGATAAAGAGGCTCTTGGGGTTGTTGCTGCCATAAAATACTTCCGATCGTATCTTGAAGGAAAAAGCTTTTTGGTGCACACTGACCATCAAGCCCTAACGCATCTATTGAACCTCAAAGATCCAAAAGGTAGGCTAGCTAGATGGCAACTATTCCTTCAAGGCTACAACATTCAGATTCAACACCGAAGAGGAAGAGATCTCGAAGATGCCGATGCACTATCCCGACTTTGTGTGGAAAAACATTTGCCTGCGACTAGTGAAGTTTGTTTAGTGAATCCTTCCAGGGAGCGACTCAAAGTGGATCCAATCATGAAGATAGAAGTTCTAAGGTCCTATCATGATGACGCTGACTCAGGAGGTCATGATGGTTTCCTGAGAACCTATAACAAAATTCGCGCAAGATTCGTGTGGCCTAAGATGAAGAAAGAAGTTAAGGAGTACGTGAAAAGCTGCCACCAATGCCAACTTGTTAAATTCAAGTATAGGACAAAACCTGATGTCATGATGAATCCCACAAGATCGGAAACTCCTTTTGAATGCCTCCATCTAGACTTTGGCGAGAGGAAAAAGAAGTCTGAAGCGTCTGCTACTACTCAATCATTCCTGATAATTGTAGATGATAACACTCGGATGTTATTTGCAAAATCAATGAAGGAGAGTTCTGTAGCAGTTGTGCGATATCTTTCTAACTTCCCTCATATTGACAAAGTGCGTCGCATAGTCTCAGATAACGGTCCTCAATTCATTTCAAACGAGATGAAGAGATTTGCGCAAGAAAGAGGAATAAAATTAATTAATTCGGCCCCTTACCATCCAGAAGGCAACGGCCTTGCAGAAAGGAGGATGCGAGACGTGAAGCAGTTCCTAGCTCTCTATCCAACATTCAACGGGGGATGGAAAAGGTGTTTAGATGCTGCTGTAAATCATATTAACAGGTCTTACTGCTCTGCGATCGGTTGCTCACCCCGGTTCAAGGCTTTCAACGAAACAACTGTTCTTCCAGCGGACATAAAATTTGGGATTACTGCAGAAATGTTAAGAGAAGAAGCTTTTACATCAGATCAGCTCAAGCAGTACTCAGATTCATTGAAAAAATACTTTGATAAGCGACAGCCCAAAGGAGTTCCAAAATTTGTGGAAGGTGAGAAGATCTTGGTGCAGTGTGGCTACAGTGGACGTGAACCTTTAGTGCGTGGTCCATACAAGCTGAAAAGTATATTAGTAATGAAAAATTTCCCAAAAACCCTTATATATGAAGATGAGAGTGGGAGAGAAAAGAAAGCTGCCGTCAAAAATTGCCTCCCTTATCATTGCAGGAGCAATGACTCCTCTTAGGTGGGGGGATGTAATGAGCTAGGTAATAGTAGCCTCTATTCCATCATCATTTAGCAGTTACTACAACTCTTTTATAACATAACATCTGTTTCCATAGTTACGAAATGACTGTAATGAGATGCTACGCATGACAAATACATCAGAGAGGTTTCTCAAGTACTAAAATGTCGTGTTTTACATTTCATTTTACTCTTAACTATAATCATAGTTACTTTATGTAAGGGGCAAACCCTTACAAAACACATCTTGGTAGTTTAATAACAACTTCTTGAATTGTTCCATCTGGTTCGTGGTCACTCGCTCAGCAACCCCATCTAGTAGTGTCATCAAATGAGCGGGCAGCTCTTGCTCTGTCACCATTTGCTGGCACTGTACTTTACACTGTGTTTCAGGATGTAACTGGAATTTGAGGGTCTTGCCTTCAACATTCATGGTCCCAGAACCTGCATCAATTACACACCTCTTGTCTCGCAAAAAGTCCATCCCTACTATACATTCTCCTTCGATAGGTGCGACCACTGCATCCAGGCAGTGTGAAACCCCAAAGCCTAAATCCAACTGAATAGAAGCCCTTCCTAGGATAGGTGCAGTACCACCTGTGGCTGTCCTTATTAGTGCAAGTGATCCTTCTCTTCGGACTCTCACCCCAGCTTGGTCAAGTAATTGTGGATTCACAAAAGTGTTTGAAGCTCCAGTATCAATTATGAAGGTACAGGGAACTTCTTCTACACAGCCATTTAGGCACAGGGAAGATCCACCACCTAGTTGGAACAGTTCTACTTTCGTTGGTTCGGGGTCATCTTGGTGCACCAAACCTTGCCCCCTCAGTTTGGCCGCCCCTCGTTTCCCGACTGTTGGGTCTGTCTGCCCCAAGTAGGACAATTCCTTAATAAATGCCCACGCTGATCACAGCGCCAACATTGTACAAAGGATTTGCTTTGCCACTGATCACGTTGAGGCCGGGTCTGCTCCCATTGATTTGTCCTCACCCTTAATAGTTCCACATTTTCTGAATTTTTCCCTCCTACTATTGGTAACTGCTTTTGTATACCGTCCTCTAGTGATGCTATTCGTGCTATTGGTGAGGTTGAGGTTGTCAATCGATTCACAGCCTCCATTCGCAATGCCACTGTAAGTGCCTCCTGCATGGTCTTTGGCCATACCATCATCACTCTTTCTTTGATGATTGGGTCTCTCAATCCTTCTACAAATCTTAGTGTAAGAATCCCTTCCACAGCCTCATCTCGAGTATTGGGCCAAGCTTTCCTCCCAATCTCTCTCATTTGTCGGTGATACTCTACTATCCCTTCAGTGGGCAATTGCATTCGGCTCTGGAGAAGGGCAATATTGAGCTCAGTCTGGTTTCTACTCCCATACCTTGCATCCAATGCCCTAACTAAGTCAGCATAACAAGCAGGATGACTCACCTCACTCAAAATGGTTATAGCTGGTCCCATCAGAGCCGCACCTAACTCTGTTGCTTTGGTATTAGTGTCCCATCCATTTCTTTCAGCTACCATTTCGAACTGAAATAGGTACGAATCCCAATCAATGCTCCCGTCAAATGGTCTCGGTTTGGTCTGTTTTCTGTCTGGTCGAAGAGTTTGGGGCACTCCCTGCGATGGAACAGGTCTATGTTGGTTTGGGGGCCAAGGAGTTTGGGGTAGAGACAAACTGACTGAAGGTAGAGGATTCGTCGATACTTGGATTCTTGCCATATCTTGTCGCATTGCGTGGATAGCATCAAAAAGTGGGGCTATATCTGCTCGAATTGAATCCCCCATTGTGCACACTCGATCTGCTATAAAAGTGCGAACTTCGAGTGGAATCTCTGACCTATTTTCTGAATTTATCATTTCCTGAGATGACTCATTCATATTCGACTGAAATAGCTCCATAGCTTCTGGCAGCATTGAAGGGTTTTGTTCAAGCTGGGCTGTTTCCGCCAGTTCAGTATTGATGGTAGGTGCATTGCTTACCGCCTCCTGAAAGTTGTCTCCTTGTTCATCGGCAATAACATCTTCTTCAATCTCGTTATCTTGTGGGGATGGGTCAGCCCGAAAAAATCGGCCTGAACGAGTTGTCATTCTTTCAACAGCTTCCTCACTTCCTATCCCACTTCTGACACCACTATTAAAAGTCAGTGATGCCAGAGAGACAGATTATATTATTTATCAAAAATGACAGCAATGCTATTAATCACGAAAACTACGAACTGAACTTTTCATTGTTTACCATCAACATGACTACTAAATGTCCAGGTAACTTGCCTGGTTCCTCACAATATCTTATCTCCATTAAGAAAAGTGTTCAAATTTGTCGAATTTTGAGCTGTTTCTTTTGTATCTTTCCCGTGTTTATCTAGACGAGGCCGGAAACAGTGACTTAAATTTTTAAAAAACTGATTCTTAATCAAATGTCCTCCACGGCGTTCGGGAAAATGAATCTCTGCTACTTTAAAAACTCGTCTTTCAGAAACGGCGCCTTTTAGAAATTTGAGGAAATTTGTACTAATTTAGTTGATGGCTGCCATCAATTCACTTGCGATTTAATTATACCACTTATGTTTCCAACACCGCAAATGACCCAAATTTGGCGAATTTCGGTCCAAGAATGGGTCTATTAGTTGATCGACGAAAATTGCGAAAGTAGATCATTGAGTGTGATATTATTTAACGTCGTATATCCTCGAATCAAAGTCAAGAACCAACCAATTCATTTCTTCTTTCCGATTAAGTGTTTGAATCGGTTGTTGGAGTTTGGGATGTTAAAAAAGTTCTTTCCTGTTGAACAAGGAGGTATTTCAGAAGATTGATAAGTGTCCGTGGTTATGTGCAACGCACGGGTAACTGACTGGTGGTAGTAGGATTGTATATAAATCATACAATAGCGTAAATCATACAATAGATACTACGGAGTTGATTTGAGGGAGCTCCGTGCCAGACTGCGACAGTACGAGACCGGCTGGTAAGTTCCTTTCACTTTCTTCTTGGCGAGTCGAGATCGATGATCGATGTCTGCTAGAAATCGATTATCTTGTTCCGATATTTTCCGAATATCGGTTGTAGCATTGTGCATTGTTTAATTATTTCTTACTGCAAATTTCTGACTATAATTAATCAATGACAATTTTTCTCGATGGTTTTACGGAGTGATTACCTTCGCCAAATCGGATTATTTTGCTCAATTTCGTACTTGTAGTAATCCACTTGGCAAATAGACTTTTTTAACAAAAAAAGGGACCGACCTCAAAATTGATGGTGGAAAATCACTAAAAAGGATAAAATAATAACTCCAACGTATTCAGATAGGCGGGTACGCAATGATTGTACTTTGCCGTGCCCATCGGTAGACACAAACATGCTCGAGAATCTTCTACAAACTCCTTTCTTCGCAAATACACTGTGAAACTTTGAAACCACCTTCTCCCGTCACGTTCGAATGTTATAGCGGTTTCGCTGCCCACCAATCAGAAGTGTTTCATGAATTTCCCTCAATTATTAGAAGTTTGAGCCACTTTGTCTTCCTTTTAATATTTTTATGATCACTACTGAACACATGTCGTATCGTCTCGCTAAAATCAGCTTATTTCATTTTCTCCCTGATAAAGTTCAGTTGAATAATTACCGTTCCGGTTCACCTCTTCGTGAATGTGCACTGTCTAATATTTTTGGCTCAAGCCATCAAACGACTGAATAATATCGTACCGGTAGGCAGCATTTTCTTTTCCTTCAGTCAAGTTTTTGGTATCTGGAAGCAATTTGATTATATTCCACATTTCTCTTTTTATCCAGCTTCTGGTTACTGACTAAAGTTCTTCATCTCGCTCTTTGCCATCTTACCGTCGTCGTCGTCGTCTTCGATGTAAAAGCCGTGGAAAAGGACTAGAACGTCCTACCTAATCTCTAGATTGATTCCACAGCCGTTGGATACAGCACTAGTAAGTTCTTAGGGAGTTTAAGAAGCATTTTCCAAGTAGAATTGTACATGTGGCCTCCCTGAGGAAAAATATGATTTTTGCAAAATTTTACCATAAAAAATTATTAGGTTCTACTCCATCACTTTTCTCACTTTTCGAGTCTTTCCTGAACAATTTTGATTCCGTGTCTGATTTTTTGTGTGTCTATGGTGAAATCCTTGTAACCGGCAAAACCATTCGAAGTTATAGTCCGATTTTGATGAAATTTTCAGGAATTGTGCAGGTTGGCGTCTAGGCGATCCTCTATTAGGGTACTCAGAGATTGACGTTTTGTGATTTGCTGCCTTGGATCTTCTATGAAATCGGGTTATGGATACGAGGAAGCTATGTGCCACACCCATTTGGCAGACGTTTATCACTTTCGGTTGTTAGGGTTTTACTCCCCCATGGTTTTTTGCATACCTTAACACCAAAATTGAGCTAAGAGCTTAGCTTTCCAACGGTATAATGAGGTATAATATAATTGTTTATGTTGATCAGTGATTATATAATTGATCCATACAAAATTTTCTGCCACAAATACAGGACAACTCCTGACCACATGTCCTCAATTTGATTTCTTTCATATACCATCGCTAAAATCCATAATTTCGTCTTCCCCCATTTTATTTAGTTAAATTCAAAGTTTTCATTATTTGATTATTTTTTATCGCTTCTCCGTATCTTAAAATTGTATTTTCTGTAATTAGTATCTAGCTTGACCATGTTTTTGTTGATTGTATATTGAGCGTACCCGTACATAAATAAATAAATGTAATTTCTCTCCATCAAATCGGAAAGAAAAATACATTTGAATGCGGAAAAACGAGGTTTTGCTTATTAAAAAACCCGTAAAACTAGTGTTATAGATCAATGTGTTATGGATCACTTTCTTACTGAAACTAGTTGTTTAAACGACTCCTGAAGTTTTGCTGTTCTTGACGGCTCGTAGTGTATATGCAGGATCCTTCGTGGTATTGATATGTTGTAGGTTCGGATTCCAAAAGGTTGAATATCAGTGTGAACTAGCAGCCCCAGGTTCACTTAATTAGATATTCTTGTGCAGTGTGGCCGTCGTAAGAGAATAGGTACATCTCTGTGAGGCTCTATGAAGCTCCACCTAGAAATGCCACCGTGTACTTCAATTCCTCACCTTATTTACTTGTGGTGAGCCGCATTCTAGGTGCTTTGAGATGCGAGGAAGATCTAGCAAGTAATAATTGTCATAAGGTCCTGAACTTTCTTTTCCATTGTACCCCCGCACCACTGCACCACCACGCCCTCCAGAGGAGCTATGAACCAACTAGAAAGTTGCCCGTGAACCACAGGGCGTGGTCGGAACTGGGGCTGCCAACAATGCCATGCTCATTTAAAGATGTGGGATAATCGTATAAAGTGGAGAGAGATTTGTCGCCGTCGCGTTCTTCCTGCCACCTTTTGGGTTTCGGTTTAGAATGGTGGTTTTACTTCAAGTTAATTCGCTGACTTCGCTGTAACTAAACATCACTCACAACGTTGTCCTCATAATACAAATATTTAAGAAATCAGTATTAGAGCTCTGTATGCGCGCTGAGCATTGCACCGATTAAAATCCATACACCTCAATACGTATGAATTTGATCTGTATTTTCAAGCTGCTCTTTCAATTTTCAATTAACCTATCATAACAATATCTTTGAGATTCTTCGAGTTTTTGAGTACTCATAAATTCAAGATACGTTTAATTTAATCATTATTCTGCCATAACAGACAGCTGATTACAAATGACAAACTTTGGTCAGCTGGGTTACTTAAACTTATTCCTGTTACAGGGTGTAACTTACACCCAAGAAGCTGAAATTTAACAGAAAGCCCCTCAGTTACTACACAGAACTAATTACAGGCTGAACACCATCCTGATCATCAACTGATTGAGCTAAATTTGATCCTGTTGGTTCCACGATGCTGGAATATCACAGAGAGCCTCTCTAGGGTGAGGAGCTGGTAAGTGATAGGACGGATACAGAAATCTGTAATGGTTGCGATTTAAAAACAATAGGGTATTTCAGTCAAATTTTATTTATTTATTTATTTTTTCAAAAGAGTATGGCTCAGGAATAACGGTAATCGGGTTTGTTCGTCGAGAAAATTGAAGATTTGAACGATGGCAGCAGGATGTGACGAAGTAAGTACGTATTAACACAACTTGTATTTAAGTACGTATTAAGTTGCTCGCCTTGAAAAAAATATCTTTGAAAAAAGTATTCATGCACAGAGAAGTGTTAAAACCCTTTCCTGAGGGTAACCTACCTGAGTATCTTTTGGATACTACAAAATACTATACACACACACACACGCGCCCGCGACGTAAGTGTGTGTGCGTTCAGGTAGACCCGCCTTTTTTTCAAACGAGTGATCCCTTAAATTAAGTTTTCTGTCACATGTTATTATAACATTGGGCAAAAAGTTTGAGTATTTATAGGTTTTCAATGATGCTGAATCCAAATGACTGGTAGGGGGAGGGGAGGGAAACCAGGTAAGTACAAAAAAATGGAATTTTACAGGAGAACATTTTAAAGTTTAAAATTTTATTCCTAATTCAGGAATCCACAATAATTGATACTAAACCTACCATTTTTTCACGAAAGTATCCTAAAACAAATGATAGCTCGAGCTGCCCCTCAAATTACATCTTACCTGGTTACGATTAGTCTAATTTCCATACTTACCTGGCTACGTGCAGCCTAATTTACATACTCACTTGGTTACGAGCAACCAAATTTTCGGACTTACCTGTTCATTTTTTTTTTTTTAATTAATTCCCCTCAAAGACAAATTGTTATTTGTGACGGAGGGGGCACGCCATAAATTAAAAAAAATAAATAAATAAATAAATCAAATATAATGGGGAGGACGCCCAGGACTCACCCGACGCCGGCCCTAGGGATGAGGGAAGATGAGGAAGGTGGGGGTGGGAGAGAAGGATGAAGGGAAGAGCCTCTATAAAACGACCACCAGTTCAAATATGAGCCGACCAGGACGCGGGTGGTGATACCACGGAGTACACCTACCGAGATGCTCAACTCGCGCAACTCCGTGGCACTTTTCCCGCACCACACACCGCGCCACGACAAGGTTGCAGCCATCACCCTGATGTTGTTGGGTGCCCTTTTTTTAGCTCCGACACAGCTTGCCGTAAATCATTTGTGTCATATTTCCTCATCTTGGCCCGCCAAGTCTGCTCCATGTCCAAGCTGCTATTGACAACTTGGACATCCAGGATAATGCAAGACTGGTCGGGCTTGACGGCAACAATGTCGGGCTTCTTACCCTGGTCACTTGGCATGTGATACAATCTCTCCCTCTCAACATCCCAGCCGCTAGATGACAAAGCACCTGCTATCTGCTTGGCGACCGCATCATGACGTAGAATGCGGCCACCATGAGTCCGAGGACACTGCTGCACTACATGATACAAATTTTCATTAAGAAAACTACCATGTTCACCATAAGAAAACCTACTTGCCTGGTTAAGCACAATTTAATACACTGGAAAAAAGTAGGTTTACCGGTCTGCTCTCGAAACAGAAATTTCGGGAATGAGAGTTAACCGAATAGTCGCTAACGCCCCAGCCAATAGGAAGCATAGTAGACGCTGATACTCGCAAACGAAAGCTGACACAAAATAACGCCTACAGTGAATATATCTTGATTTTTACCAAAAATTACTTACTTACCTGGTTTTTCCCCCCAGCCAGTCAAATTTGAGGTCTAAAACCTGAATTTCCGACCCACTGAAATACCCCATGGCGAAGTGGGTGTGTCACATAGCTTCCCATTATCCATAACACGATCGTTTAGATGATCTGATGCAGAATACCTATATCGTCTAAACTTCACCAAGTACCTACCACTACCCTCGAATTTTAATAATCATATTTCAACCGAACAATCCCTGAAAATTTTATCAAAATCGAATGGAACCTGTAGAAGTAATGCTTGTAAAGATTTAACATTGGCGCATGCGCAGTAACTTCCAATGATAAAGAACGAATAAACACACAAAATAAATAAAAATAAATTCAAACTCACAAAACAACCAATAAATAAACATCAACAAACCACAACAAAAACACACAAAATGAAATGACAATACATTAAATGTATTGGGATGTCCCCAATTGGGACTCCCCAATAAAAATTTTATTGGGGAGTCCCAATTGGGGACATCCCAATCCAATCCCTGAAAATTTTCAGCAACAGCTGACTGACCAACGTCTAGTTTTCCCCATTACAAAGATCTGCGGACACACATACCGACTGACAGACAGAAACCATATTTGTTGAGGGTGGTCTAAAAAGTAAAACGCGAGTGGAATATTGATTTTGGATACTTTTGTTGTCCTTGAAAAGTGAAAACTATACTTCAGCTACCTTGGTAGACTCGGTTAAGTAAACAATCATTACCGAAATGATTGCGTAAAAATCCAATAGTTACTCTTTTATAATAGTAAAAACACAATGTAATGTTTATTTTTAATAACAATGCATCTTGTTTTTGACGGTTCAATCAATGAAGTTCCTAGCTAATCTTTGTAAAATCTTTGAAAAAAAAATTGAAGAAGGCATGGTTTAACATATTTAACCATTTGAGCCTGTTTCGTAAAATTAGGCACAGGCAGGAAAGATGAGAAAAAATAGTTTTTCCTGCAGCAACTCTGTCAAGGCAGCGGACCGTTCAGGTACCGTGGAGATCGGTAATGATGGTATTTACGAGTGCAGTTCTTCTTCGTGTTGAATCCTGATCGAAGATTTAAAAATAGACGCACAATCTGAGGTGTGTTGAATAGTTGAATAATCGGAACTAATCATTCAAGGTCTCCATAATTTCTCTCTTTTGTACGCAGGAAGGCAGCTTTGCAAACTAATCTGCGGTCCACTGGGAGCGACGACTAGATTGTGTAGGTTCTCATAACCACTCAGGCTAATTTCCCCTCATTTTCGGACGAAAGCCAAGCGAGCAACGAGAACTTTTTTCATCGAGAAATTCTAATTACTACTTAATTACATGCATGCATAGTGCAGTGCCGGTCATTCACCAAGATCAGCGAATGTCCAAGGCCATTTCCCATGTTTCAGATTCCTCTGCCATGAGTACCTACTTTCTACACCTTCATTCAATACCGATATTTTCACTTGCATTTTGGGTTTCAAAGCTGTCTGAACTGATGTTTAGCTCCATTATTCGGGGTTATGAATTAGAAATAACAGACGAATTTTGATTGGATTTCCGGAGTTTGAGTAAGTTAGCCCTCAGATGGTTCTTGGTGAATTTCTTTAATTCATAAATTGTGTAGGTGACCGTGCACGAGTAATTACTATTTTATTTACTTTTCAATTTCTCACTTTAATAACCAACACTTTCAAACCTGAGGGATCTGAAACCAAACTTTCCGGATCTGAAAGGGGAGGAGTGATGTATTCATACAATATTCGTCATGAGGAATCTGTTTCCAATACCGAACTACAAGAAAAACGCTGCAAATTACTACACAAAGGTTTATTATTTTTCTATATAGATCACTCGTCTGCAAAGCACTCGGTTTTGCCATGGTTACCACCATAGATAGATAGAAATAGAATAGATATATAGAACCATAGATACTACCTACCTACCGCGTACCTACAGCGATCGCATTTTGGTCAGATAAAAATTTGAACGAAGATTAGGCCTCTTTTGCGATTCACACTCGTGTTTCTGATTTATCGTGGGTCCAACTCTTAAGTTCTTGTAGGGAGCGAACAGTTTGTCCTAAGCTGCTCCGCGTGGTCTCTAAAAATTCCAAACATTCAATATCACCTTGAATTGATAGAAAAACAATACCTTTATGTCAAAATTGTTTGAGCTAGGGCGTTTTCAAAATTTCTACCCTTATTTTTCAACCCTTAGAAGTGACCTACATCAACCAAAAGCTTCGCGGCACAACTAGACCCGAATTGGAGCCCATATACCAAATTTCATCAAAATCGGTGTATGGGCACTAGGAAAGTGCCGCGTACGGCTTTTTGTTCTTGGTCGATTCCAAAGGTTCATTATTGAAAATAATAAACAAAAATATAATTTTCAGAAATTTTTTTTTTCTGGGCTCATAAAGGAATTGTGTGATTGGGGCTGTGGATGGTTCCCTACATTTGTCATCGACATTTTGATCATCAAGATTGGTACTTGGAAATTAAAGTTTTGATATTATCTACAATGAATCAGGTCATTTTTCTTGCTTTACGAATTCAGAGCTTCCCCACCGGAGTAATGGTAGTACTGGGCTCAGAGCGCAAAGTAAAATACGAAGACTTCTTCACCAGAACTCATCTGATTTACTAATGAGGCAGTCTGGCTCATTGTAGTTCCACGCTTGCAAGACTCGCATAAAACAAGAAGCCACTCACTTATTTCACAACTCCTTGAAATAGGTAGGTACCTAACATCTGTGCGAGAGATGGAGGAAACCCGTTGACAATTACGTCCAAGGCCTTAAAAGATGAGGTATTCATCTGAACGGAAAAACCTTTACAGGATCAGGAAATATCTTTCTCAGCATCAGACTAGGCGTAATGTACTACTGTGATAGCACGCGAGAGTGATTCTTCTGAAAGAGGAAAATTATTAGCCCCTCTTTTTGTAACGACACAAAGTCAATTTATACTTTTAGTGTCCTCATGACTTCAAGTCACGAGGATCGAGGATACTTTACAATGAATGTTCTAGTGAAAGGTGGATTTACTTGGTGTAAAACTTACCATTGTATTATTGAGTAGTGGCAATGATAAATTATCGAATTACTAAACATGATTTTCACGATGTTGAATTTTTCGAGCCTACGAACAGGAACATGACAATAAGTCTAAATTTTGTCAACCTGCTGCTCAAACAAATCTTCCCTATTGTTGATAGTGAGGGAGCAAAAATCGAATTCTGTACCTTGTTCAAGCTACATTGATACTTAATTTTGCTTCGTAACTATCTAAGATAAAGCTTCCCCTCTGTCTTCTTGCTGCAGTTAAAACAAATGAAATTTTTTGAACAAATTTGGCTATGTGTGTGTCTACCAGTCGGCCAGCCTGTGATCAATCCTTGTTTCAGAAACTCTGCTCGAAACTTTCAGGGCTGAAGCGGCGTGGCCTCAAAATGGCTACCCCATTTTCGCCAAAATCGGACTCCACATCGATTTGGCATGATCTGATAGCTCGATTTCACTAACATCTGGAGAATATTAGGATAAATTACCATGACTTTATCAAGATCTGCTCAGTAGAAGTTACAGTACATGTAGAGAAGTGAAAAATCGTCAACATAATTGTGAACTACTTCACAATCGTGTTGATGTTTGTCAACACAAGAAAACCTGCATCATGATTATGAAAATCACGCTTCACACTAATCTATATACATAAAACCCCAACCGTACGTACGTACGTACGTATGTTGCCCGAACGTGGGGGTCCCGGGTTCGATTCCAGGCCGCGACATCAAATTTTTTTTACATATCCACAATTTTTTGCCTGCTTTTAGCAGGCTTTTCAGCTAGTTATGGGATGAAACTGTTCTATGTGAGGAAATTATTATTAGCCGAATGAAAAGATGTTTCCTCCGTAGGTATTTTTGATAATTCCACTGACAAGACTAAATTCCACTGACTGAATTCAAGAATTGTAGGCATGTGTTTCACCACTTGTAATAAATTCAGAATCATCGTGTCATCGCTGAGTCCGTGGGTACTTACAAGCCCAAGTTGGTCTTAAGCCCATGAATACTGAATAATTAGATATTATTACCTACTTTAGATCCCAACTGCAGCTGGCAACAGAATCTATTGATTCTGTATAGCTGACATCCAAGGACTCAGGTGAAAGAATTCTCGGATATTTGCATCACCAACGATAGGGTGATACATACGGAGTTCTTCAAGGTATATTCAGAGTCCTTTTTGAATTAATTTATTTTTTAATTGTTTTAAAAGTCAACAACATTTTCTTTTTATAATTACGGTTTCTTGTTACTTTGTTACAGTTGAACTTCTTCTTTTTGTAATTCATATTTTTCGGTTTTCGGTCCTAAAATTGATTTTGTGAACTGGGCCCGCTCCATTTTATATACCCAGCAATATATAGGCCTAATATAAGCTCTTACGTCTCGCATTTGGAGAGAGACATGGAGTATTATGGAGAATTGTGTTCGCACTTGTGTGTGCAGTGCACACTGTGCACATGGCTTGGGCCATTTTGTCGCTAGGGTGAGAGCCATTCTCTTCAAGAATAAGGAGTTCTGTTTGAAGTCCTATTTGTCCTAGGAGTCCTGTTTGATGTCGCTTGAGCACACCAGAGGAGTAAACAATGCTGTCCTCAGCCGTCTTGAAATATTTTGTGTGCTTTTCTCTGGCTGCTGAGTTGTCGACTGCGCTCCAGCCTCGAAACAGCAATAGACCAGAATTTTTTTGACAACAAATGACAGGTCTTGCATGGATTACGTTAGAACACAACCTTTCTCGGAGTAGCTGAAGATGGGAGCCCAGCACTAGTTGCTAACATAGAAATTCAGGGGGGTCTGCGACAGGCTGTACCTTCTTCTGCTACTGAAGGTACAGAAGCAACCGAACTTAGGTCTTTGTTCCTGGAGTAAATCAAACCAAACGAGGATTCTGAAGTTTACCTACACCAGACGAAACGTCTACGTACCATACCTGCTCCCAGCAGTCACTTTTCAGATCTTGTGCCAGCTTTAGGGTCCCAATTGCATACATTAGCATCCCAAAGGGAACACCTTTTGTAGTTCCTTCTTTGCTGAGCATTTGTGAATTGCCTTGGTGGAACAAGATCGTTAATTAAGAGATTAACCATAATATCAATTTCCCGAACGTCCGCATTCTGGATTATGAGAGCGTTTGGCTACGGGAGGAGGAGGGAAAATCGACCAGGGTGCGCAGGGGACGGTGGATTGAGAAGTGTACTCAATAAACAAGATGTATACTCCACAAAATCGATAGTATGCAAGGAGGAGATTGTAAAAAGTGGATAATTGGCATTATCGATATTAGTTGAGTTTAGTATAGACTTGGACACTGTTCGGATAAAAACAGTGTGAATCGAATTTTATCTTTCTCAAAATGCCTACACAATATTTACACTAAACAAGATATCACATAAATAGTTCATAGGTGTTGGACATTTGGTAAGGAGTAGTCTACGCAAGATGCTATACCTGTATCATTGAGGTATGGGCTAGACCCCCATCATCCCTGAGAAGGCTCGAAACTTTTGAATATGACATAAAAGGCCAAATTTCTTTTCCTAACTACGATTTTGTGGTATCATAGAAATGAGGATATAAATCCTTTTCTTCGCTTCATGTGGCATACATATCCATCCATATCCCAAAGAAATTTCAGTTGAGGATAAGGGAAAAGAGTAGATCTACCACATGTATTATTTTAGTAACAAATTAATTTTTAATTTAAAGCTTCCTTTGACCTTCAGTAATGAGGAAAGCATCCCAAAACGTCATTAAATCAACGGAATTTGATAAGTACCTGGAAGCCCTTGTTGCACGTAAGGGATAAAGTCCAGTCACGTTTTACGAGAGGAGTTGACCCCTGAAGACGATCTTTGACCCTCAATATGGCCGCCGTTCACTCATTAGTTCTTGAGAAGGTTCTGGAGTCAGTATGAAGCTGAGTGCACGGCTGCAAACCAGCAGAAGAGCGTAATCGAGCTCAAGGACGGAATGCGTTAACTTGAACGAAGAAGACCCGAAGCCATTTACTCCATTTACCTCTGAGCAAAATTATGCTTATCGGACTGGTTCCCGAATAAGGAAGCATGGTGATACCTTATAAAAGATTGATGGGTACCTAATAGGAGGTATGTGTGGTCATTGTCACCGTTGACTCGTTCAGTTGACTGGATATGTAATCAGGGATGACATTGATACTAAAGGCACCCAAACAGGGTAAGCAGCCTGAATCAAGGAGAGCAGCCGAATTTAAAAAAGATTAATAGCAAAGGCATTAATCTCGGGGTCTTTGTCGGTCGCCGTTTGTTCCTCGTTCCGGGTTAATGTTTCACGAAATCGAAGGCGCAAAAACTTAAATAGTTGTACCTAAAACTGCAATTTTAAAGGATTTTAGAAATTCATTAGTGCACGGCTCTAGGGAATTAAAAATCTGAAATGTTGCTGCCGGAATCATCAAAATCGAACAATAATTGCCAGAGAAAAATCGGAAAAACCATTATTTCAGTTATTTTTGTAGCTAAGACTGAAATTTTCAAGGATTTTAGAAATTCTGAAAATCTGAAATCTGAAATGTTGCTGCTGAAATTCTGAAAATCTGAAATTCTGAAATCTGAAATGTTGCTGCCTGAATCATCAAAATCGAACAATAATTGCCAGACAAAAATGGGTAAAACCGTTAATTCAGTTATTTTTGTAGCTAAGACTGAAATTTTCAAGGATTTTAGAAATTCTTTAGTGCACGGCTTTAGGGAATTGAAAAACTGATAGATTGCCGCTAGAATCATCAAAATCGAACAATAATTGCCAGAAAAGTAAGAAAAAAACTTGGGAAAAACCGTTTATTCGGTAGTTTTTCCCATTTCTCTTTGGCAATTATTGTTCGATTTTTATGATTCCGGCAGCAACATTTCAGATTTTCAATTCCCTAGCGCCGTGCACTAATGAATTTCTAAAATCCTTTATAATTTCAAATTCAGGTGTAACTTTTCAAGTTTTTGCGCCTTCAATAATACGCGGAATACTAAGAACGAACGGCGACCGACTGAGACCCCCTTAACTTGGCAATGTAACAATAACAAGAAAAAGTTGATCAATCGCGATAAGGAAATTGGTTTAAAAAAAGGTAGTTCAAATTGTAGTGAGAGGAGGAGCGATGATAGACTCACATTTCTGCAAGTGATTTAGTTGAGGAGGGTGGGTAGTATAGGAGTTATACTGAGGCGAAGAGTTACCAGGCGAGAAGCTAAATGAGTTCTGGGTAATTCTCAGAAAAAGCTCAATCTTCCATGCTCAAACTTTGAGTAAGTGAACGTTTACCAAAAAATTCAAAAAAATTCATGAAGTTTCCTGGGATTATAAAGAAGAATTTGTAATGCAAGACAGAGCTCAATTCACAGTTTTTAGTCTCAAATTTCAATTTTGAAAATTTATAGTGCGGCGGTAATGAGAACTTGATTTTTTTTTAAGTCGTTGGTATTGAGAATATCGTATTAGTTTCACAATTCTGTTTAAAGAAATTCATGAAGTATCCTGGGAACATAAAGAAGAATTTGTAATGCAAGATAGAGCTGAATTCACAGTTTTTAGTCTGAAATTTCAATTTTGAAAATTTATAGTGCGGCGGTAATGAGAACTAATTTTTTTAAAGTGATGGTAATGAAGAGCGCAGTTGGTTTTGAGAATATCGTATTAGTTTCACAATTCTGTTTCTACCTTTCAAGCAATTAGCTTGTCCAGTTGGTTGGATAAGATGATTATATTGAAAAATCTCCATTTCTCTTTTCTATAGATTGATAGGGAGGGAATAAATAAACTGAAATCAATGAAAATCACAGTAGTATCAATGAATTCTAAGTAGGTAAAGAACTGTAAAAAAAAAATAAAACACTCAGTTAAATGACATTCAAAAAACTCTTATCAGTCTACAACATAATATATACCAATCTTCAACTCTTTATATTATTGAACTTGACAATTTTGTTAATATTCGTCACATAATTAACTTAGTTACATCACAGATTTGTTTCATTAACTGGATAGTAAGTAGGCAAATATTTTTTAAGAAACTCTCGACCATACTCTCTTCTTGCGATCAGCCTCCCTTTTTTGTTCGCACAACTTTTCAGCTGCGTAAAATGTAGGGCGAGTCATCTGTGAGGGTTACCTAAGGGAAGGATAAGAATTTTTTCATTCTAAGAGCTTAGGGCAATATGGAGATAATAATATCAGAATTCGAAAACCTAAAATCGTTTTGTTTTTAAAAATTGTCAATTGATACCTAACGTAGAAAATAATATTTATACTTCATCTTTAAAATACTCAACTAACAACATATTCTCGTTACCACACGCCTATTATCATTACCACCGAACTTTATTAAGTTAGTGGTAATGAGATGGTTTGATGTGTGGTAATGAGAATTCCAAATTTGAGAGCTTGCCATTTTCGTTCTGTACATACCATATTCCGCATTCTACGCCGTTTGAGAAGGCAATTAATGGGCTACAAAAAAATGGGATCTAAAAAAATTAGTCACCAATATTGAAAGAGAATCATTGAACTGTGGTAATGATAACAATAAATGTACGCACCTGACACGTGACCTTAAACAACCGCTCCTGCTTGGCGGGGCCCCCCTAAATGGCGGAGGCGAGTTCCCTGGCGCTCTGCAGTATTGCCACTACGATTCTCGTCGAAAGTTTGCCAAAATGCCCTGTTGGTCGCTATGGGAGGGAAAATCTTGATTCTTGTGCGGTAATGAGATTTTTTTCAGATATACAGTTCATTATCACTTGTTGAACCCCCAAGTAAACTTAAAAATGGAAAAAAGCTGTTTCTGCGGAGATTTGTTGGTAGGCTTCCAATTTCACTGGAACTTTTCAACAAAAGGACATTTCCCAAGGCTTGGGAGAGAACTTTCATCAGTAAAACAAAATAGTTACAGGCGGTGGTAATGAGAATTGAGTCTTTCAAGACCCAAAAAAATGCATCCATACCGCAAAAATAAATAGTTTTTTCAGCGAGAAGCGCAGGGAGAGGTGAGATGAACACAAGGGGAAAGAAAAAAGCAACCATAGGACTAGTTTGTATGGAGAAAACCTCGAGATACACTAGGCTTGAGCTTTCTGTGAGAATCACCCTTCTTGACAATCGACTCATCTTAGAGTTCTCCTTCCCATTCCCAATCTGTAACGAGTTCTCCATCGTAATACTATTACTACACACGATGGAAGAAACCAACGTACTTTCTTTGTCCATGATTTAAATCTACAAACAATCGAATCGATCACACTAATGTTTCTTTCTTTGAACGGGAGGTTCCGATCGATGAGTTTCTCAAAGGATGTGTTTTCGCTTGTCGTCGCGTAACAAGCAACTTTCTCGGTGGGGGTGATTTATCCATCGATTAACTTTGTTTCTTGAGCAATAGAGCTTTCGATTTCAAGATTGGAATCTATGAGAAAAACAATACGCGTAGATCAACGTTTCATCTTGAATGGAAGAAAGAATTTTGGAGCAGTTAATAAGATCTTCCAAACTGAAAGAGCCTCATTCATGGTCGTTGAAGGAACATTATCGCTTCTTCGAATTTATCATTCATCAAGTTGATAGATATCGCAGTTTCTTACTACTTATCTGCCATCATCAACTTAATCAAGTTGACAATGCCCACTTTTATCTGCTATAAGCTCTAGAAATTCCAAGACTATAATTTATAGAGGTGAACAAATGAATGATGTTGCAATAAATTAATCAGGTACCTACTCAATTATTGAGTGGATTTCCTTCATGCATCGTTATTGAATAGCCCATTCTATGCAGTCTACAATTGAGAAGCTTGATTCCAAAAGGTACTATATCCATTTTGGTCGAACGTGAGAAAAACGCGAAAATCATAGCGACCTGAAAAACGTGTTATAAACCAATGAGGTTATTTTTTTATATATTTCTAAATTATAATAAATATTTTTGGGAAAAAAGGTAAATTAGTTCAAAAGTTTAAAATTATTTTGAACGAGATTTGAAATATCAGATTTATGGATATAATACTTTTTTATACAAAACGTGGCGTTTAGTACTTTTTGAAATCAAGCGAAGTGGATATAGTACTTTCAGCGAATTTTCAAAAAAATTAAGCTATTGCAATGGCCTCAAAATTTTTAGAATGGACTTTTTCGAAAATTTGTTTCACTGAAATCCGTTTTGGAGCATTCTGAAAGGATCCCTGAAGTTTTTCCAAAAAATATATGTGTATTTCACTAAGCACAATACATTGAGTAATTGCCTAGAAAAAATTTTTTAGTTTTCGCCAAAATGTTTGTAGCAACAAACAAAAGGACAAGTTCGTTAGCCAGAAATTTTGGACAACCCAAAGTGGTCCAAATTTCAAAAATCGTCCAAAAAATTATTACAGAATGGTTTATTATTTTTTATTTCAACCAAAATCTTCGAGGCATAACTAGACCCCAAATGGAGCCTACATACCAAATTTCATCAAAATCGGTCAAGTGGCATGCTAAGTGGCAAAAGTGCCGCGTACGGCGTACGGCGGACGGACGGCCAAATTTTTATTCGATTTTTGGATTCTATGTACCTTGAAACGTAAAATATCAAATTTTGAGGGGGTGTTAAAATTTTGTTTTCTTGGTCGATTCCAAAGGTTCATTATTGAAAATAATAAATCAAAACAGGGGTTTTCCGTTTTTTGTGGTTATTACCTTCACAATCATAGTAATATATGGTATACTCGGATTCAGCACAAAATTTCTGATATCAATGCGTTTTTCCAAAAATGAAAATTGTCAAAAAATTAAGAAAAGTACTATGTATATATTTACATATTACATATATAATGAAAACGTGCGTATATTTGTTGTACCCAGAAATGCAGTAGCCGTGTGGGTACTCTATGAGTTCGTGGAGACGAGTAGAACGTGAATAAGGACTCCTAACACATTAAAAGCATACCCAGTGCATACATTATGTTGGTATGGTATACTAAAATTTAAAAAAAACCAAGAATCGTGTGAAAAAAAAACTTTCTATGAGAAATTGCAACACCATTTTTTTTTTTTTTTTTTTTTTTCATAGCCATACCTTCAACTGAAAGATTTATTTGAAAATTCGCTCATTAATTCATGCTGCATGAATGGACGTTTTGAAACAAAACGGACAAGAGTTCGGCATTTTACTGGATATAGTACCTTTTGAAATGAAACGGAATATTCACCCTCGTTTTTCAAGGGAATAGATCTTTCGCTCCAAAACGATCGCATTTTTGTGAAGAACTACCCCCTTAAAAACCTGGGAGAAAGTTAATTCAATTTCGATGAAAATGGTCTTTAGTACCTTTTGGAATTAAACTCCTCAGTTCGGTTTCACCGGCAAAAACGTATGTAACAAGAATCAGAGAACTTTCGAAATGCCTAGTGAGAACCAATGAAGTTTTGTCAATGTAACCCATCAACTACGAAATATAAGGAAGTAGCTTATCCTTTGTCGCTCATAATGAAATCGCCTGTCAAAAATTGCATTCATCAACCACTTGCATTCATGGCACAATAATGCAACGTGGAGTGACTGACAAAAAACTTTAGAAAAATGAAAGTTTTGTGCGAAGAGATTACCTACTAAATCACAATTGTTACAGTATGAAGAGTAGAGTATGGCTCATATGCATTTTTATTTTTTTCATTTTCACACCGCATTTCAAAATGACATGAACACCTACAAACAGAACAATCTCTCTTTCCTTTCTCTTCTTTTCACTTTTGAAAAGTCTATTTAACAACAATCGTATTTCATCAGTGTAACTCTATTCCTCCTTGCGACGCAAATAAGGAACTGGATCTTAGTTCCGACAATAAGGTCCCATCTAATTTCAAAAAAAGTACTGATTAATGTACGCAGAAGAGATAATAATCGCTTGATGAAAATGAAATTACTCAAAAGTCCTTGAAGGAATCAGCGGTTTTCCAGGAGATGGCGTTTTTTACGTCAAGTGACAAACGATTGGGACGGATCATCAGGTAATGGTTAGGCTCGCAAGGACAACGAGATAGACTACCTACCTACTTCCGTGAAGGAGGTTACGGTTCTGTGCTTTATCGTGACGATGAGACGAAGCTCTGCGCTAAGTTCATCACTTTCTAGATTTATTCAAAAAGGCGTCTCAAGGACGGTGGGTTTTTTCGAGTGAGTAATCAGATCCGTTTCGGCGGACGTTTCGTGGTCGGCGCATCTTTTTTTTTGAGGTCCTGGTATAGTTTGTGGTCCCTCCAATAGCTATTTAGAACTCTATTATACGACATCAACGTCAATATAGTATGATGTGGACTTGAATGTTCATATCAAGCTTCAAAAGACATCCTGAAACCGAAAAATAGAGGACATTGATAACATTAATTAAAGCCAAAATTTACGAATTAATATTCAGAATGTCGACCATTGAGGTGGGCCATACTTCAAGGATCGATTCCAAAACTATAACATTTTACCTCTTCATTCTCCATTTTCTCTCTCGGACGCATAGATTCAACTTTGTTCGTAGATGTTTTCCTCATGAAGAAGAGAACAACTCAACAAACTACATAAACTACATTGTTTCTTTTCTACTTCTGTGAGAATTTTAAATAGGTACATTGTAATATTATGAGGTGATAATCGAATCGAAGGACTCAGTCGACCGAATTCTAGTGTGCAGGGATACACCCTGAAACGGTCTTTCCTAGAGAGGTCTAGTTATGTCACCATTTGATTCATCAAATGAAATAACTCAAATCCGCCCTCTAATTATGTTTGTCAATCAGGGCTTTTCTCGGAAAACCCCAACCCCAAACCCAAACAGTAGACTAGGGAGTCCTTATGCGATTGATCTGCGGTAAAGTTGGACAAAATTCAACAGAAAAAAAAAATGGACCGACCTCAAAAATGATGTCCGTAAACACCAAAAAGGGAAAAATAATAATTTCAGCAAAAACATACTTGATGTAGTAGGATGTTAGAGATAAATATCTAGTCAACAGATGGTATGTTGGAATACCAACAATTAATAATTAATTGTTGGTATTCCAACATACCATCTGTTGACTAGATATTTATCTCTAACATCCACTACAATTATTGTAGTGTGATTCACATTTATTGTCACACTCATATCCTCCATCATTCGAAGGCAGTGACATACTACCCAATAGTTTTGGAACCCTTATCTTCACTCGTATTCATGTTTTGTATTGCTCGATCGACGCATGTTGAAATACTCACCAGATCATGTGAGTAGTACTTAATAACCAAAGCGTATCCAGATAGGTAGGTAGGTACGCATTGAAGTCGCCGCCGTGCCCATCTGTAGACTCAAACGTCTTTCAGATCTTCTATATTATTCTTTTTCGCAAATATACATACCTCCCATACTACTTCAATGCGTACCTACCTACCTACCTGGATACGCTTTGGTTATTAAGTACTACTCACATGATCTGGTGAGTATTACAACATGAGTCGATCGAGCAATACAAAACATGAATACGAGTGGAGATAAGTGTTCCAAAACTATTGGGTAGTATGTCACTGCCTTCGAATGATGGAGGATATGAGTATGACAATAAATGTGAATCACACTACAGTTAATTGTTGGTATTCCAACACACCATCTGTTGACTAGATATTTATGTCCAACATCCTACTACATCAAGTATGTTTTCGCTGAAATTATTATTTTACCTTTTTGGTGTTTACGGACATCATTTTTGAGGTCGGTCCATTTTTTTGTTAAAAAGGTTGTTATTTTATTATTTTTCCATTTCATATTATTTTTTATTTTTCACTTTTTAGTGGTCCTCAATATAAATCTGAAATTAATTTACCCGCAGTATTACGATCAGTTTTCGTAATGTAGATCTATTTCCATACTGTGAATCATTTCAGTGAGGGGAACCAGAAGCCAAAGGGTGGACCAAATTCTGTAATCCGGATCAGTTTCCATATGTATAGATGAGTTTCCGTTTTAGAATAAGTTTCAGCAGGTATTTGATTCACTTTCCTACTTAGCAATCTACTCTCTTATCCCCTAACTGTTCGACTTACTTCATATTTAATAGGTACTTGGTAGTTCTGACAACACAATTCAACAACTCAACAATGAAATGATTGACGAGGGAGCTATTTGCTACATCCACTTGGTAGAAAACACTCTAATCACCTTACTGTACTATATACCTCATATTTGGTACGGAACTATTAATTTCTGACGATCTCCTATACCATTACCTACCTACCCAACTACATTATGGATGACGAGGAAGCTATGTGCTACACCCACTAGGTAGAATACCAACACTTATGACCTAGTTGTACTAAATACCTCATATTTGGTACGGCACTATTCAGTTCCGACAATCTCCTATACCACTACCTACCCAACTATATTATGGATGACGAGGAAGCTATGTGCTACACCCACTAGGTAGAATACCAACACTTATGACCTAGTTGTACTAAATACCTCATATTTGGTACGGCACTATTCAGTTCCGACAATCTCCTATACCACTACCTACCCAACTACATTATGGATGACGAGGAAGCTATATGCTACACCCACTAGGTAGAATACCCCCACTCATGACCTAGTTGTACTATATACCACATATTTGGTACGGCACAATTCAGTTCCGACAATCTCCTATACCATTACCTACCCAACTATAAAATGGATGACGAGGAAGCTATGTGCTACACCCACTTGGTAGAATACCCCCACTCAAGACCTAGTTGTACTAAATACCTCATATTTGGTACGGCACTATTCAGTTCCGACAATCTCCTATACCACTACCTACCCAACTACATTATGGATGACGAGGAAGCTATATGCTACACCCACTAGGTAGAATACCCCCACTCATGACCTAGTTGAACTATATACCACATATTTGGTACGGCACAATTCAGTTCCGACAATCTCCTATACCATTACCTACCCAACTATAAAATGGATGACGAGGAAGCTATGTGCTACACCCACTTGGTAGGATACCCCCACTCATGACCTAGTTGTACTATATACTTGTACCTCATATTTGGTACTGCACTATTCAATGCCGACAATCTCCTACACCACTACCTACCCAACTATATTATGGATGACGAGGAAGCTATGTGCTACACCCACTTGGTAGAATAACCACTCGTCACCTAACTGGACTATATCTCTCTGTATCTAACTGTATTATACAGTTAGGTATTTGATAGATAGTTAGATATCAGATATTTGGTAGGGCACTACGCAGTTCTGACGATCTCCTTTACTATTACCTACCCAATCATGTCATTAGTGATGAGGGAGCTATGTGCTACACCCACTTCGTAGAATTCGTTTTATCCGTGTGACGTCACACAGAATGGATGTTGGTAGAAGAAGGAGAAGAAGAAGAAGAATAAGACTAATCTCCCTGAAAGGCGGCCATGTCGACTCCGTTGTAAACAAAGATTGTATAGAATATTGCATAGGTTTTTCTTTATGCCAATCTGTGCGGTTATTAGTTGCTCTTCTCGTCCCGGAAGCGGTATTTAATTTTTTGGGTTTGCCAAAAGTGATTAGAAACAGTGTGCAAAGACAAGAAACTTTCCGAAAAAAGAAGAATATCAGCCTTTTGACGTCGCTGCTTCCCAGCCTTCTGACAACCATGATTTTCGATGAACTGACACTTTTATAACCAGCTTCAAATTATCTTAATATTATTATTTGTACACGTTTTCTTTTTAATCAGTTAGGTATTTGTTTGTTTCCCCGGGAAATATCATGTTGTTCACCTCTCAAAACCAACTGCTCATCACGAAAATTCTGTAATCTTCACATCAAGTTCATGGTGTAGGTACTGCCTATCGTTAGTTCTGTGCGAATTGTATATTGTTTCAATGTACAATGAAATTTCTGAATAAATTGCGTGTTTTTCATTGAATGTTGTACATTATTGACATTTTCATGTCTTTCATATGGCACATAAAAAAAAATCGTCACGAAATTTGATGCGACGAAATTTGTTGCGACGAAAATTGTCCCAAGTCGCCACAATGATGATTATGACCATCAGAAGTGAAGTTGTTAGGTACTTTACAGGTAGGTACTTTACAGTTAGGTAGGTACTTTACAGTTTGATATTACCAGATCAGCTGAGTCGAAAATTGAGCTCCCAGATCAGCTGAGTCGAAAATCGAGCTCCCAGATCAGCTGAGTCGAAAATCGAGCTCCCAGATCAGCTGAGTCGAAAATCGAGCTCCCACATCAGCTGAGTCGAAAATTGAGCTCCCAGATCAGCTGAGTCGAAAATCGAGCTCCCAGATCAGCTGAGTCGAAAATCGAGCTCCCAGATCAGCTGAGTCGAAAATCGAGCTCCCAGATCAGCTGAGTCGAAAATCGAGCTCCCAGATCAGCTGAGTCGAAAATCGGGGGGGGGGGGGGGGCATGAAAATGTTTCAATGTGTTGCAGACTCGTATGCAAGCGTTTTTTTTTTGTAATTTCAAAAAAACTCAAATTTTACAAAACCATTATTGAACTTTTTGATGATTATCAAAAAAAAAAAAAAAAAAAAAATGCATGAAAAAATTAAAGAGATTAGTGAAATAAGCCATTATTTAAAGAATTGTAAATGATGAGTTGGAAATGATGGGCGTTCTTCTTCATTGCAGCCTCCTCATGGCTCTGCAATTCTGGAGGTCATAGAGAGACTTATCACCGAGTGCCGCGAGGGTGCTGTGGGCGTTGAGTGGGACTTGGGTGCTTTGACATCCTTGACAAGTCTTGTTGGTCGTCAGCTTGCCAATGGTGTTGCAGACTATGTCGGTGTAGTGCTGGGTCATTCTCGTGTTGAGGTGAGACCCGGTGTGTTGAGACCTGTGACTGAACGTGAAACCTCTGGGCAGGTGGCGTCACAAAGGCGTCCTGGAGATCATGAAAGTAATAGGAGACGCCGAATGAGGGAGAGACGTGCCGAGTATGCAAGAATTCAGCAGTTATGGAAGAGTCGACCGGATCAGGCCGCAAAGGAGATTTTGGGTGAAGACAGTGGTTCTGGTACTGGGCAGCTCTCTTTACAAGAGTTTGATTCATTCTGGCGACCAGTTCTCGAAGATGTTGGGCGTGTTTGCCCATTTCCTGTGGTAACGCCAGCTAATACTGTGAACCCATCTCTGGCGATGATAATGGACGGGCCTGTCACTGCTGAGGAAGAGGCTGCAACTAGGATCCCCCAGCGTTCGGCTCCGGGGCCAGATGGACTACAGGTGAAGCAGTAGATGTCAATTCCAGTCAAGATAAGGATCATCTTGTTGAACATGTTGCTGTTGGCTGGAGTACCCCCCCGTGAATATTGTAAGTCAAGGACTGTTTTTGTGCCAAAGAGCGGGGGTGCTGGACCTGGAGGGTTTAGGCCCATTTCTGTAAGTCCAGTTCCATTGCGCCATCTGCATAAGGTGTTGGCGAGTCGGCTGCTGTCTGCGGATGTTGTGTCAGTGTCCCAAAGGGGATTTCGGCGTGCGGATGGTTGTGGTGAGGACCTTACTATTATTAAGGCCTGTTTGGATCTTTCACAAACTAGGCACAAGCAGCTCCATCTGGCGAGCCTTGATGTGTCAAAGGCCTTTGACACTGTGACGCACGCAGCTATTACCGATTGTCTCCGTGGAGTGGGTGCACCGAGGAGGTTCGTTGAGTACGTCTCTGCGCTTTATCAGGATTCCCGTACAGTACTTCAGGTCGGTGGACGTTTGGGCAGCGATATTGTGGCTGGGCGCGGGGTGAGACAGGGTGACCCATTGTCCCCCTTGTTATTCAACCTAGTTATCGACAGTGCAATCGCGAAGCTGCCTCCTGAGGTTGGTTTCGATATTGAGGAAGGAGCTGTGTCGGGTACCAGGGTTAGTTCACTTGCTTTTGCCGACGACGTGGTGCTGCTCGCAGGAACAAGACAAGGAATGCAGCTCGCCTTGGATGTGTTTACGGATCAGTTGATTAAGTGTGGGTTAAGTCTGAATGTTAATAAGAGTGCCTCACTGTCCCTTATGCCTTCTGGGAGAGATAAGAAGACTAAAGTTGTTGAGGGCCGCTTCTTGGTTCCAGTTGATGATGCAGCAGCCTCCACTGCGGTGCTTCCGGCAAGATCCGTTGTGGAGGTGTGGAAGTATCTGGGGGTGGGTTTTGCCGGTGCCACCACAGCAAGAGCAGCGGCCCAGTACTTGGAGAATATGCTTCAGCGTGTTTCACGTGCTCCACTCAAGCCCCAGCAGAGACTTCGACTCTTGACCTGTTACCTCCTTCCTAAGTTGTCTTATGGCTTGACCTTTGGTAGGGTAGCGCTGGCTAGGCTGCGACGCATTGACATCCGTGTTCGCTCAGCTGTACGTCAGTGGCTAAAGCTACCTACGGATGTTCCCAATGCATATTTCCATGCTCCCACTAAGGAAGGAGGGTTAGGTATAAATGCGATGGTAGTTTGTATTCCCCGGTTCAGGGAGAATCGCTTAAAGGCGTTGGAGCGGTCTACATGGGATGTGGCAAGGGTGGTAGCGCATTTACCTGTTGTTCATAAGGATTTGACTTGGTGTAATAAGGTACTCTCAGGATGGCTTCCAGACCCGGCGAAGGAGATGGCATCGAGGCTGCATTGCTCAGTGGATGGTCGTGAGTTGAGGGAATCTTCCAAATGTGGGGCATACCTACAGCATGGGTCTACCAGACTGCAGAGGGCATTCCAGCTGCTGACTACCGCCATTACCACCAGGTGCGAATAGGGGCGTTGCCGACCAAGGTGCGCACAAGGCGTGGGATTGGTGGCGGTGAGAAGTCGTGTAGAGCTTGCGCTGCGCCTGCAGAGACTCCAGCCCATGTGATCCAGATGTGTCCTCGTACTCATGGTGGGCGAATCAAGAGGCATGATGCGGTGGGACTTTTGGCTGAGACGCTCGCTCGACGTGGATGGTCTGTGGAGAAAGAAGTTCTGTTCCGGTTAGGTAGAGAGGCCCTCAAGCCGGACTTGGTGGCAGTGCATCACGATGGGGCCTGCAAGGTGATAGATGTACAAGTTGTAGCAGCGTCCCAGGGCCTTAGTGGTGCGTTTCAAGCAAAAGTAGCCAAGTATAAGAGGGCGGATCTACTCGGTGCTGTGGGAGCGAGGCATGGTGTTGGCCTTGAGGGTATTGAAGTAATTGCCTGCACTATCAGTTGGAGAGGGGTATGGTGTAGGGCCAGTTCTGAGGCATTGAAGAAAATTGGAGTGCCCATGGGCACATTAAGGGGGATAACCACTAGAGTGCTCATGGGCAGCTGGCTCAATCTTCGGACCTTCATGAGGGGCACTAGCGCGCATCGTGGTGTTGGGGTTCGTGAGGGGGGCGGCGGGGCCCAGCCGGGCATGGGGGTAGGGCGGTGACTGCGGGGTTCCCTCCACTTTTTGGGTGCCTCCTACCCTCTTAGGAAAGATGCAATTTAAAAAAAAAAAAAAAAAAAAAAAGTAGGTTAAATTGAGTCTCACGGATATCACCCATACCTAACTAACAGAACTATATTGTCCTTCATATTTGGTAGGAAAACTCATATACCTACTTGAGCATTCATAAACACGTTTGATATCGCTCATACAGGTTCTGAGCAAATAACCCACCATAATTTCCCCCTTTCTCATCCCCCGCAGCACCTTTTAGTTATCGGAACCCCCCTCATACAGCATATCATTTTAAAGCTTACAATCAGACCTTCAATTTGACTATACACAAATAGTCCGTCATTGGCTCAGTCGGAAGTCACAGGGCAAGAAGAGTGGATGCGGACCAGCATTCCCGAAAACGGGAACCACGTTTTTCAATTTCTTTCACAAATTTTCGATACTTTCAACAAAGCAAAATGAAATCTGTTTGAAACGGAACCACCACGGATACTGGTAGGACAAATTTCAAAAAGAACCAGACAGATTGATACCAGAATAAAGAAATGCAAGGTGTTCAGACATACAAAAAAAAATCGTCGTCCCACGACAACCCGAATTGAGTACCCCCTCGTTCGCGCGCCTTCGGCGCGTTGAAGTCGCTCAAACAATAACCACACAATAACTAACGGCCATAACTTCTACATTTTCCATCTGATTTCAATGAAATTCTCAGGGATGTTACAGAGTAGTATTTAGATGGTTCCCTATGAAAATCATCACCTTCAGACTGATAGTAGCCACTGCGCATGCGCAAACGTGAATTTCCTTGTAACGGCCATAACTTCTACTTTTTCTACCCGATTTCGATGAAATTTTCAGGGATTATGCGGATTAGGTTGTAGATGGTCCCCAATGAAGATCACCACCTTCGGACTGATAGTAGCCACTGCGCATGCGCAACCGTGAATTTTCTCGTAACGTCCATAATTTCTACATTTTCTATCCGATTTCAATGAAATTTTCAGGGATGTTACAGATTAGTATTTAGATAGTCCCCTATGAAAATCACCACCTTCGGACTGATAGTAGCCACTGCGCATGCGCAACCGTGAATTTTCTCGTAACGTCCATAATTTCTACATTTTCTATCCGATTTCAATGAAATTTTCAGGGATGTTACAGATTAGTATTTAGATAGTCCCCTATGAAAATCACCACCTTCGGACTGATAGTAGCCACTGCGCATGCGCAAACGTGAATTCCTTGTAACGTCCATAACTTCTACATTTTCCATCCGATTTCAATGAAATTTTCAGGGATGTTACAGATTAACTTGTTTTGATGTTTTGAGATTAACTACTATGCATCGGATCATCTATACAATCGGGTTATGGATACTAGGAAGCTATAAACCACACCCACTTGGCAGACGTTTTTTTTCTTTTTGTTCGACGCGGGAAACTATCTAGTTGTGCACTACGTCATCGGAATTTTGAATTTTGGCTTTTAGGGGGGAGGGGATTAACTATTTTGATACACTATTTCACCAGAGTATCAAAATTAGCATGAGGAGGATAGTATTCACAAAATATCCGATTTTTCAATATTTCGATTCCTTCATACCTTACTAATGTACCCAAGTTTTGAAATTGAGGAAAAAATCTTATTATACCTCGGGATTCTCTGTACCACCATGGAACTAATAGTGGTGCCACTTTCCTCTCCGCGGCACTTTCCTCACTTAGCATTGACCGATTTTTGACCGACTTCATGCGCGGCGAAGCCGCGCCGAAGGAAGGAGGTATACAGTTCGGTGTGTCATGGGACGACGATTTTTTTTTTTTTTTTTTGACATTTTATGTCTTTACTATGGCACATAAATGAAAAATCGTCACGCGGGCATTGTAACGGGGCATTGTGACGGGGCATTGTAACGGGGCATTGTGACGAGGGGAGCGTCACGCGGAAATTTTCTGATGATTTTCACGTACAACCAATCGTTCCTAGGGAAAACTAACTTCCTCATTTTCCACCCCACAAAAATCTTTCACCACTCATTGGAAAGCTCTCAATTTATTAATCATGGTACACGGTCCCTAATATGAATGCACCTGTACGGAAAGCTGAATTATGCGCATGAATTATGCGCACTAACATACGAGTATGATGTGAGCAACAAATGAGATGTCAACATGATCGTGAGAGGAAAATAGGTATCTTCATCCAACAGATCCCTTTAAAGCGTTACGGAGGCAGGGTCAATGGAGAATTCTGAAGGCGCCTGAGTGGTCACTGATCAGCTGAGTGAGCTCCAAGGCCATTTCCTCTCCTGTTGAACGCAGGAAGCTGACATTTGAGAGGCAGGGTCAATGGAGAATGCTGAAGGCGCCTGAGTGGTCACTGATCAGCTGAGTGAGCTCCAAGGCCATTTCCTCTCCTGTTGAACGCAGGAAGCTGACATTTGAGAGGCAGGGTCAATGGTGAATGCTGAAGGCGCCTGAGTGGTCACTGATCAGCTGAGTGAGCTCCAAGGCCATTTCCTCTCCTGTTGAACGCAGGAAGCTGACATTTGAGAGGCAGGATCAATGGAGAATGCTGAAGGCGCCTGAGTGGTCACTGATCAGCTGAGTGAGTTCCAAGGCCATTTCCTCTCCTGTTGAACGCAGGGAGCTGACATTTGAGAGGCAGGGTCAATGGAGAATGCTGAAGGCGCCTGAGTGGTCACTGATCAGCTGAGTGAGCTCCAAGGCCATTTCCTCTCCTGTTGAACGCAGGAAGCTGACATTTGAGAGGCAGGGTCAATGGAGAATGCTGAAGGCGCCTGAGTGGTCACTGATCAGCTGAGTGAGCTCCAAGGCCATTTCCTCTCCTGTTGAACGCAGGAAGCTGACATTTGAGAGGCAGGGTCAATGGAGAATGCTGAAGGCGCCTGAGTGGTCACTGATCAGCTGAGTGAGTTCCAAGGCCATTTCCTCTCCTGTTGAACGCAGGGAGCTGACATTTGAGAGGCAGGGTCAATGGAGAATGCTGAAGGCGCCTGAGTGGTCACTGATCAGCTGAGTGAGCTCCAAGGCCATTTCCTCTCCTGTTGAACGCAGGGAGCTGACATTTGAGAGGCAGGGTCAATGGAGAATGCTGAAGGCGCCTGAGTGGTCACTGATCAGCTGAGTGAGCTCCAAGGCCATTTCCTCTCCTGTTGAACGTAGGAAGCTGACATTTGAGAGGCAGGGTCAATGGAGAATGCTGAAGGCGCCTGAGTGGTCACTGATCAGCTGAGTGAGCTCCAAGGCCATTTCCTCTCCTGTTGAACGTAGGAAGCTGACATTTGAGAGGCAGGGTCAATGGAGAATGCTGAAGGCGCCTGATTGTGCACTGATCACCTGAGTGAGCTCCAAAGCCTTTTTCTCTCCTGTTGAACGCAGGAAGCTACATTCGATTCATTTAAATTGCCCAATCGTATTACGTAAAACACTCCGTTGTGCGTGGCCAACAAGCTGCGGCATGAGCGTGATTGTTTAAATGAATGTTTACGTACATTACATCGCAACCATCAACGAGCACAATCAAATTTCCACAAACAAAAGTACAATACGAGGTTTTATATGAAGGGGAAAGGGGGCGCAAAGACATAAAATGTCTCTCGTGGTTGCGTACTTGTACGAAAGCTGTATCCACCGTTTGTGTTTTTCTCCTAGATGCAACCAGGACCACTACAGCAGCAGCAATATTGATTTCTTCTTCGCACGTCGTATAACTTTGTTCCTCAAGGGACACAAGTTTGAAGAACAACTGATTATATAAAAAAAGTTGAGCAACTCCAGGCAATTAATTGATAGGAGTTGTTTCTGTATGTTTGTACCACTAGCATTTTTTTATTCGGCCACCAATATGCCTGATTCTTCTTGAAAAGTGTTGTACAAGTATCCATAGTGGTCCCGTTTCAATCAGATTTCATTTCGCTTTGTTAAAAGTATCGAAATTTTGTGAAAATAGTTCAAAAAACGTGGTTTTCGGGAAGATTGTTCCGCATCCTCTCCCCCCGCCCGACTCTTCGAAGCCACCCACCCACCCGTCACCTCCGGCATATTCTGGGACGCCTGCCGCCCCTCAACTAATTCATAGGGGACCACCCTCTCATTCATTGGGGACCATCCTCCCTATTTAGAGTGGAACGCTTATTTCTTCAGGATAAAGTGGATTGTGAAGCAAAATTTTAATTTCAAAAAATGATATTGAACTCAATTTTGAAATTAACTTCAACATTTCATTGAAAGACGAGTTTCCCGACTGATTGTACATTTTTTGTACATGTTTGTGTAAATTCAAATTTAAGGTCCGATTCTAAGCTTCAAAAAAAATGAGATGCTTTATGAGGGGGTTTCCGATAACCATCAAATTCCAGTAGCCTACCAAGTGGGTCTAGCACATAGCCTTCTCATCATCCAAAATATGTTGCAGCGGGCTAAAATGTGAAGTTCTAGTCCGAATCCGATTAAATTTTCAGAGATTGTACGAGTTGGCGTGTAGATGGTTTCCTATGAAAATCATTGCCCCCGGACTGATAGCCGCTGCGCATGTGCAAACGATAATTTCCTTGTAGCAGCCATCATTTCCACATTTTCCATCCGATTTCAAGAAAATTCTCAGAGATCATGCAAATTGGCATATAGATGGTCCCGATGAAAAGCATTGCCAAGGAACTGATAATAGCCACTGCGCATGCGCAAACGTGAATTCCCTGTAAGAGCTATACTTTCTACATTTTCCATCCGATTTTGATGGTATTTTCTGGGATTGCGAGGATTTGAGTGTAGATACTCCTCTACGGATATCATCGCCCCCGTGTCACTTACGTTGAGTGAAACAGTTTGGTGCAGGAGGAAGCGAAATAACAATGCGTGTTTTTTCGCTCACCAACAGGTTCTACTTGACTTAATGCTTATCCAATGGGACGTCCCCTGGAATGCATGCATTACTAAACAATATGTTTAATAATTTTTTGGACTCACTAATAACTACTTTAAACAATAATACTGTAGGTATAGGTACTAAAATAAAATGTAAAAATTAAACAATAAAGTTACCTACTACCTTCATAAAAAAACCTCAAAAAGTAATAATTAATTCCACATAAAAAAACCATTAGTAATTAAAAAATACAAGTAAAAGATTTAAAAAAGAAAAATAGCGAAAAATGTCGAAAAAAGGTTAACGGTCGGTAACTCAAAGGATACGGACTTTAAACAAAAGTACTTGGTAGTAGGTAAATTATGTAAAATTTAAAAAAAAAATTTTAATAATAAAAGTCGAAAAAATCTAAGTTAAAAATTAAAACGAATGATTTAAAAATTTAAACATAAGTAGGTACTTGGTAGTAGGTAAGTTATGTAAAATTAAAATAAATAAAGTCGAAAAAATTAATAAATTAAAAATTAAAACAAATGATTTAAAAAATTAAATTTTAAAAATAAATTTAAAAAAATCACTAAAAAGTAAAAAATAAAAAATAATGAAAATACAAAAATAGTAAAATAAAAAACTTTTTAACAAAAAAACGGACCGACCTCAAAACTGATGATGGCATCCCACTAAAAAGGAAAAAATAATAACGACAACTTATTCAGATAGGTTGGTAGGTAGGTACGCATTGAAGTCGCCGCCGTGCCCATCTGCAGAGACAAACATACACAAGTAGATTCCACTTCCATCTGGTTAGTATTACAACATGGGTCGATAGTGCAATTCAAAACAGGAATGACAGTGGTACCTATCATTGAGGTAATAAATATGTTCCAAAACTATTAAGTAGTACGTCACTGCTGTCGTATGAAGGAGGATGAGAGAGTGACAATAAGTGTGAATCTCAGTAAGAATATTTCCTTTGATAACAGCTGAAGACGTCTGCGTCCCCAAAAATGGCAGTTGGATAAAATTCAACATGAGAAGGTTGTTTACTTACTTACCTACCCTTACTCCTGTTTTGTATTGCACTATTGACGCATGTTGTAACACCAACTGGTTCATTTGAGTATGAACTCATATCACAAACCCACATCATGATCTAGACAATTCTTCAATTATGTAATCAAATATTGATCACGTATAATTAGATAAATAACTATTGGATACTATCTAATCAAGAGAAAGTTTGTTGGAATCCCAACATTTCGTACGGGGATTCACACTTATTGTCACTCTCTCATCCTCCTTCATACGACAGCAGTGACGTACTACCTAATAGTTTTGGAACATATTTATTACCTCAATGATAGGTACCACTCTCATTCCTGTTTTGAATTGCACTATCGACCCATGTTGTAATACTAACCAGATGGAAGTGGAATCTACTTGTGTATGTTTGTCTCTGCAGATGGGCACGGCGGCGACTTCAATGCGTACCTACCTACCAACCTATCTGAAAAAGTTGTCGTTATTATTTTTTCCTTTTTAGTGGGATGCCATCATCAGTTTTGAGGTCGGTCCGTTTTTTTGTTAAAAAGTTTTTTATTTTACTATTTTTTGATGAAATTTGGTCTGGGGTCTATTTGGTATCTCTATTTGGGGTCTAGTTGTACCCCAAAGATTTTGGTTGATTTAAGTCACTTCTAAGGGTTAAAATTTTGAAAACGTCCTAACTCAAAAACATGTTGACATAAAGGTATTGTTTTTTCCATCAATTTAAAATAGTATTGAATTTTTAGAGACCACTTGGAGCCCTGTAGGACAAACCGTTCGCACCCTACGAGAACTTAAGGGTTCACTTACGATCTTCTCCGTTTAAATTTTAGCTAACCGAAATGCGATCGACGTTTTTCTTCATGTTGGTTGGTGATAATAATGGCAAAGCCGTGTTCTTTGCAGACGATTGATCTACATAGAAAAATAATAAACCTTTGTGTAACAATTTGCAGCGTTTTCTTGGTTGATTCTGCCCATTTCTGTCAGTGAACATAAATTTGCAATTCACGCTGTGTTTTTGATTTATTATTCGTTCCAACTTTGGGACCTCATAGGAGTGAATGATTGGTTCTACAGAGCTCTGGGTGGCCTCATTCGATTCTAAATATTCAATGCTATTACAAATTTATGAAAAACAACACCTTTATAATAAGTTTTTCCCTTAGAAATGGGTCAACTAAACCCCAAATGGAGCCAATACCAAATGTTATCAAAATCGGTCCAAGAAATATTTTTTCTTTGCTCGATTCCAAAGGTTCATTATTGAAAATACTGAACCAAAAGTCTTTGTACCACGTCTGCAAATCCCTTCAACGTCATTCGATAATTTTAGTTTTTGTTTATAAAATTGTTGACGACCACGGAAGTGATTGTCGGTTATTTACAAAAACAACTAACTTCGTGCAATAGAATTGCCATTGTCATTTCAGGCGATAGCCACTCACATTTCCAAGCCACTCAACAAATTAGAACCCACACCGCAAATAAAATTGAGATGGATTCAGGTTAATCTACTTTTTTCCCAACGTGCCCACATTCTTCCACAAAGGAACTTTGCCGATCCAATTTCTTTTTTTACATTCTGCCTCTCAGCTTCTGGGACTGTCCCGGCATCTCTCTAAGACTGATGATCCAGACTGTGAACCGTCCATCGTCCTAGTGAAAGCCGGCATCTGCTAAGATAACGATCTGAAGAAGCGGGCGGACGAGGACTTCGTAATTTTCGTAACCGAGAGATTCTAATTTGTAGAAAACTGGGGACAACGCGGGGACTTTACCAATGTACTTTCTAGACCGACACACGACCGGAGTCGAAGGGTAATATCTTTGACGGTTTAAATGAGGAGATTACGATGGGGAACTTTTTCCTATTCCATACGACTAAATCTTCTTAGTCTTCAAGTTTCATTCTTATCCGTAGTAGTGACTAACTAGATCATTAACAAAATATTACTATATCCAATATTGACTGGAATGAGGCCCTCCATTCATGTTCATTTTAAGTGTGCTATCATTCAAAAATCATCAGCACTTTCACCCTTGAACCTTGTTTTCCTGCCTCATTAGTCAAATTAATCTTTGAAAATCGCAAACAACGTTACCGTCAGTTAACTACAGTGAAACTCGTAAAGACTACCCCCTTCATGTACTGACAGTTTCATGAAAATCGTAAAATATTTTCACATGTTTTGCCCAAAAACATGGGAAGGAGGGGACTGATAGACACGGAACCAAATTGATTCATAAGCCTTGCAATTTTTGGGCCTTCGGAAGTCAAAACGCAAAATCATTATTATTGAATTTTATGACCATCATTTCGAGTCACTGTTATGTGCAGTGAGATCAATGAAGAATCATGTTGATGTATGTTATTATTTTCAATATGTTATCCTTCCAGCCTTATTTTACGTCAGCGAACGGTACTCCTCGCACAAAGAGAATAAAAGTTGGATCAGGAGCGATCCCTCTCCCCCAAAGACGCACCCCTTTCTCAAGACTTTTACTCCGGCTCCAATGATGATAATGATGGAAATCTCAAGTTCCTCTTACGTAATTGACCTCTGTGCCCGATGCTCACCGAACCTCCATGTAACTTCCTAACACCTCACTCCTTTATGTCTTCCGTTTGTAAATAATTAATTATCGGGTCAGTGAGGGGAACTGTAATTTATTATAATACTCGCATCAGGTTTTTTTCTCTCTTCACGACGATCGTCCGTCAGTGCGGTCGTAACTCATATCATAGTAAGTTGACAACGTAGTAGAGACAACGGTACTTATTAAAAATATAGAACTAAAAAAATACGGCTTATTCGTTATGTCATGTCGTTTCAACTTATCAGATTATCTTCATCGATGATCCCATAATCCCAATTAGCGAATGCATGTAAAACTAAAACTCATTAGTGAGATAACTAATGATTAGTTATGAGATGAGATTAGTGATAAAAGTAAAAAGATCAACATAAATCATACTAAAACTGTTTTAAAAAAACAATAAATTTATGTTGAGATTTTCCAAAAAAAAAAAAAAAATAATGAGAAGGAAAAGAAGACTTAGTGAACACCTGCTAGACAGTTGGGACAAAATATTCCTAGATAGAAGGCATTCTTAACAGCTTACTTATCACCACACCAATGAAATTATAATGATAAAAGATGAATGCTTCTGAGCGATGCAATACTTTTTTACCCGTAAGAATTATCAATGGAGATTCATAATTTTAAACTTTCTGTTTGTGCACTGTGTATTCAAGATCTCTGTAGGTATATTTGGACCCAATTGAGATGAGAGACATTGAAAAAAATTTTGGTTAATATTTTCAACATTTGGAATCGAGTAAGAAAAATTTAACCCTCCCTCCCTCCTCCCCTCAAAACTTGACGACTTACATTTAACGATATGTAGAATCCAAAAATCGAGTTAAAAAAATTCAGTCGTTTCTAAGGGTTAAAAAGAGTTTACCTAAGGGGTTGAAAAGTAGAGGTTGAAAATTTCAAAATACTCAGGCGGATTATTCTTTGAAATCAAATGAGACCATACAGAGCTCTGTTGGATCAACTGTTTGTTCTGTGCAGGGTTGATTAAGAGTCTGATAGGAATACCTACTTGTGACGCTCCTGGAGGTCATCATTGGAAGGTCCAAGGTAGTATTCTAGTTCACTGCCCTTGCTCGGATGCGGCATTGTAAATGGTCCCATTGGAACACCTATGAGATTTATCCCAATCGATTATCTGCAAACGTGAAATCCTTGTAACAAGCATAACTTCGACAGTTTTCTTCAAAATTCTCTGAAATTGTGTTCGTGCGGATAAGGATCTGGATGGTCCCATATAATATTCATTGTGACCGAAACACCTTGATAGGCATAACTTCTACTGTTTCCATTCGATTTCTTGTGTGGTTGTGATGTTGTGGTACCCTATAAATTACCACCGTCATCTGAAAATACATTTTTGGGTATTAACTACCTGAAGATTGAAGCTGTCATTATCCACTATGCATCCACTATCATCTCTCAACAAGGTTTGACCGCTGTAACGGCTAAAAGATCCATCAGACGCCCGCAAACAGAGTACCCTCTCAATTGAGTCACCAAGCATCAGCAGAAGCTAAGGTGAGATGTCAGAGGGAAGTGGGCGCAAAATTGAGGGCTGAACTACATAAAAACAGAGAAAAAAAATAAGACGCTGTGTAATATATTGCAGTTATTTTTAATATTAAAAAACGCTGCAAATAATTACACAAAGGTTTATTATTTCTTTATAGATCACTCGTCTGCAAAGCACACGGCTTTGCCATTGTCACTATTTTTATTTTATTTATTTTTTTTTTTTTTTTCCAATCTCCCTTCAAAGACAAAATGTCTTTTGAGACGGAGGGTGCACGCCATGAATATAAATAAATAAATAAAATAAATATTAATGGGGAGGAGACCCAGGACCAACCATAGGAACTACCTACTTATTTCGCAATCAAGTTTATTTGGAAGAAGTAAGCGCTTCACACTCAGTTCAAAGAAATAGAGAGTTGTGGGTACCTTTATTAAGAAATTTGATTACTGGTTGCTAAGGACGCAAAACTGAGCACAACTCAAAGAAACGAACAACGATCGCATTTTGACAGCAAAAATTTGAACGGAGATTAGTCCTCTTTTGCGATTAACGCTCGTGTTTCTGATTTATCGTAAGTCCAACCCTTGAGTTTCCGTGGCGACCAAACGGTTGGTCCTACAAAGCTCAGATTGGACTCATTCGATTCTAAAAATTCGATACTATTTTAACCCTGAAATGGAAAGGTGACGTAAATTTTACGTCTCGAGCCTGTAAAATAGTGTAGACGAGGGTAGAAAGGGTAGGGGGTGCCAGGGTTCTATCTATGCCTGCCCTCAGATGTCCTCGAAGGTTCGGCTTAACCTGCGACACCGTGCTGATCTCCGTTTGCCCTTTACAGGCAAGAAACCAAAACCCTACACGTAAAAATTACTTCCTTTCCAATAAAGTACGAAGGATGAAGTAAAATTTACTTCTCGTTTCCAATCAACCCCCTTTGGATGAAGTAATTTTTACTTCATAATTCCATTACATCCCCTTCTTAAGGAGTAAAGTTTACTTCACTTTTCCATTGCAACCCCTTTTCTAGAAGTAAATTTACAATTCCAATTTCCATTTTACCGATTGTTAATTCCTCAATTGCTTTCATTCATGTTACTTTTAAACTAGGATTCATTATCTTGACATTAATTTATTTTATTCATCAACTGGGATACGAACTCTTAAGAATGGCAAGTCCGACTCTTAAAATCTCGTAGGCAGCGAACGGTTTGCCCTACAAAGCTCCGGGTGGTCTCATTCGATTATAAAAATTCTGTACTATTTCAAATCGGTGAAAAAACAGTACCTTTATTTCGAGAGTTTTCGAGCTTGAGCACTTTTGGTACCGAATTTCATCAAAATCGGTCCATGGTAACCAAGGAAAGTGCAGCGTATGGGGGACGGACGGAATTTTTCAAAATTCGATTCTCCGATCCCACGTACCTTGAAACGTAAACCAACAAATTTTGAGGGGGGTACAATTTCTTTTTCTTGCTCGATTCTAATGGTTTATTATTGAAAATAGTAATCCAAAATGGGGAAGTTGATGAGTGATGATGTTATTCCGGAAGCTTTGTTTATGCTTGAAGAGAAGGAATTACTCGAGAGAATTACTAAAGAATTACTAAAATTACTAAAGAATAACTTGAGCCTATCGGTTGCTTTTCGCCTTTTATCAACCCAGCAATGTTTGAACCTATTCAAAAAACACACCAGAATTTAAAATTGAGTTTATTTTCAAATAAATTTATTTAATGATCATTTTCAACATCTGTAATTTTTTTAAATCGAACCTCAAATTATTAGTTTATACCTACCTACATAAGAGAAAAGTCTATATTTTCAAGTTATTTTTGCTTTAATAATTAATTGATATGGTATAATTACAAAAACTACCATTTTGGGACAAAATTGTTCTCTTTCCTTTTTGTATTAAGCTCCCAGTTAGCTAAACTAATAGTATGTGACGTTTTAGCAAATAATAGATTATAGAGAACGTTGGAGCGAGAAAAAATTCATGGGAAATTCAAATTTTTAGTGGGAGTAAAATTTACGTCGAACGTTTCCATTAAGCGTATGGTGCGGAAGGTTTCCATTCCAGGGTTAAATTGTTGAAATAACAATACATTCTTATCAACATTTTTTGAGCTAGTGCGTTTTCAAAATTTCAATCTTTATTATTCAGCCCTGAGAAGTGACTGACATCAACTAAAAGCTTCGGGGCACAACTAGACCCCAAATAGAGCCCATATACCGAATTTCAACAAAATCGGTCCATGGGAACAAAGCAAAGTGCCGCGTACGTCGGACGGACGGAAAATTGTTCATTCAATTTTCGGATTCTACGTACCTTGAAACGTAAACCATCAAATTTTGAAGTGGGTTACATTTTTTTTCAAAAATGCAAAAGGTTCATCATTGAAATCAATAAACAAAAACCGGAGTGAAATTTTAATTACGGAGCAGAAGTCAGAGTGATTATGGAGTAGTGATGACACCGGAATTTTAAATGCTTGTTAGGCCGCACTATCGGTTTCTTCGTTCTCTATTTAACTTCAACGTGGCTTAGTACTCAGCAAGCATCATATGGGCTCCATTTGGGGTCTAGTTGAGCCCCAAAGCTTTTGGTTGATGTCAGTCACTTCTAAGGATTGAAAAATTAGGGTTGAAATTTTGAAAACGCGCTAGCTCAAAAAATTTGGATATAAAGGTATTGTTTTTCCTTCAATTTAAGATAGTATTGAATTTTTTGAATCGAATGAGCCACCCGGAGCTTTGTAGGACCAACCGCTCGATCCCTATAAAAACTTAGGGGTTGGGCTTACCATAAATCAGAAACATGAGTGTGAATCGCAAAAGATGCCTAATTTCCGTTCAAATTTTAGCTGACCGAAGACCAATATTCGTTTCTTCGAGTTGTACCTAGGTTTGCGTCCGTAGCAACTATTTTTTTTTTGTAATTGAGTATAAAGCGTTTATTTTAATAAATTAAACTTAAATGTGAAGCAAAATTAGGTTGATAGTTAGTGACAATGGTAAATTTGTGTGCTTTGCAGGCGAGTGGTTTATCATAAAAATAATAAACCTTTGTTTAAATAATAATTTGCAGCGTTTTGGTCATTGGAAACATCTTTACCAGTTTTGCTCCTCCAGAATCCTAATCATGGTATACTGTACATCCATATCTGTGTCTATCCCCTCTACAGAGAGTATAGTCTGTGTATTAAATATTCTGTGTCCAGTCGTGAAAAACAAATACCTTCTGTAGGTACTCTACTAATTTTTACCAGAGTTTTTTCAAAAGTACCTACTTATCAGATACTGGCGGGAGTAACATCACACCACACACCTCCAGGAGGAGTTTCCAGTTTCTACTGATCGGAAGGAGCGTGGCTTCTTCCAGGAAGTTATTTCCTAGCCTCATAAGAATCATGTCTCATAGGAAATTCCTCTCATGGAATCTAATTATCCCGAAAAAAGATCCTGCTCTTAGCTTACCAGTGAAAGTTTATATTGATCGAAGGTCGAGGGTAGACCTACGGAAAGAAGTTCCAACCAGAGAAAGTGACGGTCCATAACACTCAAGGACGCAGAGAAATGGAGGAAGAAGATGGTATGAGAGAGACAGGTGGATAGTAAAGGAGGCGGGAAATGGGAGGGAAGGGAGAAGATTAAAGGACCCGCAGGTAGGTTGAGTTGTCTCATTGGTTACGTAACCTCTCTCAATGAATTCCACACAGTCATTTCGTTCAGTGATCTAAGGCTTTCTTGGCCCTTCGAGGGATGAGCCCTTTGAAAATGATTGTTTCTTGTTTGGGGTCGAGGAGCCAGGCGCCGGTTTTGTAACGAAGGTATGCGGAGGAGAGGTGGAGAGAATCCGAGACGTGCTGTAATGGAAGTGACGAATGGCTTTCTTCTGTCAATTTACATCCATCAAATTCATTAGAGAAGTGATATTTGTACACCTAGCAGCTCATGATTTTCACTGAAGCATTAGCATACGAGTCCCATGAACGAGCAAGAGGCCTCATTGTTGTTACCTACCTTATTTCACAACAACAGTCAAAATGGAAAGTGAGTTTACAAGGTCAACAATCATAGAGGAAGTTGTGTTGATACTTGGATAAATTAAAATTCAAGGCACATACGAAGTGGCCTCTTCGGAAATCTACATGTCTTAAACATATGAGTCATATTTTTGCATAGGACCTCACCAACATATTACCACAAGTATTCAATCAGGTAGACGGTTTGGTACAAAGTATCTAATGATTATTATTTTGGAAAGATCTTCAAAAGTCCCAAAGGAAATACTTCTCATTAGAAATTTGTTGGGAAACAAAGGGAAGCTTTGAATAATCTTCAACCCTGCGTTACTTGGGTGGTCCGAACCCGGAATAAACTTCACTGGGGTCGAATCCGACCCATTTCCCCTACCTGTACATTTATTCATATTTTGTGGAAACTAATGACAAATAACTGTTTTATAATGCTTTTTTAATAAATTAATGCAGTTTTCTACATATTCACGAGTAGTTTTATAAACCAGGCAAGTCGAGACTAGTTTATATGTTTTAATATTATTAGCCACACAACGACTTGACAGAAAACTTTAATGCAATATGTTATAGTAAAATCTGAAATCCGAACTCTAAAACATCCGAAATTAAATAGATCGCTTTATAAAATCAATAATGATATTTATTTAATAAACAGGTTTCAATAACATAACTACTGTTCTCGTTAAAAACCTCTGAAGTGAAAATTAACATTGAACCGAAAAAGTTGTAATATCTTGAAGATAATATCTTCATTATTATATTATAATCTAGATGCTACAGTTTTCTTTGCGTAATTTTTCAAAAAAAAATGAAGAAACAAGAAGGAAAAAACGTCTGCCAAGTGAGTGTGGCACGTAGCTTTATTGTTTATAAAAACCCAATAATATGCATATTATCTAATCTCAAAACATCAATCTATAAGTACCTTGAACTACCCTCATAGGGGACCATCCACATGCCAATCCGCAGAATCTCTAGAAACTTCATCGAATTCGGATGAAAACGATGAAAATTATTACACAAAAGTTTATTATTTTTCTGTACAGATCAGTCGCCAGCAACACGGCTTTGCCGTTGTCACTGCCTAAGTTTTCGCTTCATAATCGAGTTTATTTAGATGAATTAGCTTAACACTCCATTTGAAGAAACAAAGAATTCCTTCATTCAGAAATTTGATTACTGGTTGCTAAGGAAAGAAATGGTTGCTGAGGACGCAAAACTGAATACTAATCGCATTTTGGTTAGGGATGGGTATCGTTATAAAAGTATCGATATTTTGTATCGATACTGTATTGTATTCGAGTATCGATATCCCAAGTATCGTTGGGCATGAGTATCGATATTTTAAAATATCGAGTATCGATACTTCAGTGTCACAAACTATCAAAATTATCCAATATTCTCAAGAAAAATCATTTTTTTAACAATTTTTATTCATTTTTCACTATCAAAAGTCCAAGCAGGGTGATTTTCTCCATGACAACAACGTTATTTGTGCAATCAAAGAGTAATGACCCGTAAGCCTCTCTACTTTCTTCATTCTTTAGCCATCATGATGAATTTTCCGCGAGAACTGTACCGATATTCGATATTTAGAAATATCGGATCCAAAGTATCGATATCCAAAAATATCGGATAGTGAAGTATCGATATTAAAATATCGAGTATCGGTACAAAAGTATCGATATTTTGATATATCGAGTATCGATACCCATCTCTAATTTTGGTCAGCTAAAATTTGAACGGTGATTAGGTCTCTATTGCGATTCACACTCGTGTGATTTATCGTAAGTCCGACCCTCAAGTTCTCGTTGGGAGCGAACGGTTTGTCCTACAGAGCTCCGCGTGGTCTCTAAAAATTCAATACTATTTAAAATTGGTGAAAAAACAATACCTTTATTCCGGGAATTTTCGAGCTGGGCACTCTTGAAAATTTCAAACCTTAATTTTCACCCCTTAGAAGTGAGTGACATCAACCTAAAGCTTTGGGGCACAACTAGACCCAAAATGGAGCCCATATATCGAATTTCTTCAAAATCGGTTAATGCTAACTGAGGAAAGTGCTGCGTACGGCCGGAAAATTTTTTATACGATTTTCGAATTCAACGTACCTTGAAACGTAAACCAACAAATTTAGAAGGGGGATTACAATTTTTTTTCTTGGTCGATTCCAAAGGTTCATTATTGAAAGTAATAAACCAAAATGTGGAAGTTATGGCTGTTAAAAGGGGTTTAAGTTTATTAAGTTTATCAATTTAAGAGACTACCATCAATCCGGAAGCGATAATTTTCATGGAGATCCATCTACTAGCCTTGAAATTTTCATCAAATTCGGGCGAAAAATCTATAAGTTATAGCTGTTACAAGGGTTTTAAGTTTGTATGCGCAGAGAATAACATCTATCCGGAAGCGATGATTTTCATGGAGATCCATCTACTAGCCTTGAAATTTTCATCAAATTCGGGCGAAAAATCTATAAGTTATGGCTGTTACAAAATTTTACGTTTGCGCATGTGCAGAGACTACTGTCGATCCCGGAGATTTTCATGCGGAACCATCCTCTTCACTCCGCAGCTCGCGATAAACTCGTAAGTGGTGAAATTCACCTAGTCTCCTAGTTTTGTTGATTTCATTCACTGGTTTCCTTCTAATGCTCGTTGGAGGCTCTAGTTCAACAGCACTTACACAACAGTGCTAATAACATAACTATAACAGAGCTGCGTCCTTGACCATCTTCCGAATGTTTCACTTTCCGCACGAACTGAACTGCTCATATGAGTTGGTATCGCAACGCCTGGTGTTTGCAATTGGAAAACAAATTTTCATCGTACGACCATCACATGATACGTCCGATTATCGCATGAACGCACGCTCCAATCAGGACATAGTAGCTACCATGGCCTGATTTTGTTCAAATTTGGTGTATAGGCTTCATTTTGGGTCAAATTGTACCCTGGAGCTTTTGATTAGTCACTTCTAGGAGGTGAAAAATAGGCGTTGAAATTTTCAAAACGCATTTTCTCAAAGTAGTTTGACATAAAAGTATTGTTTATTCATAAATTTAAAATAGAATCAAAGTTTTAGAATCAAATGATTCCATCCAGGTTACTGTAGGTCCAACAGTTCGCTCCCTATGAAGTCTTAAAGTAGGGACGAAAAATAAAGCAAAAACGCTGCAAATTGTCACACAAAGGTTTATTATTTTTCTATACAGATCACTCGTCTGCAAAGAACACGGCTTTGCCATTGTTATCACCAACCAACATGAAGAAAAACGTCGATCGCATTTCGGTCAGCCAAGGTTTGAAAGGAGATTAGGCCTCTTTTGCGATTCACGCTCGTGTTTCTGATTTATCGTAAGTCCAACCCTAAAGTTCTCGTAGGGAACGAACGGTTTGTCCTACTGGGCTCCGCATGGTCTCAAAAAATTCTAAAACTTCTATACTATCTTAAATTGATAGAAAAAGAATACCTTTGTAGCAAAATTTTTTGAGTTAGGGCGTTTTCAAAATTCATAACCTTATTTTTCAACCCTTAGAAGTGACCTACATCAACCAAAATCTTCGGGGCACAACTAGACCTCAAATGGAGCCTATATACCAAATTTCATCAAAATCGGTCAATACTCAAGGGGAAAATGCCGTGTACGGCGGACGGAAGGCCACATTTTTATTCGATTTTTGGATTCTACGTACCTTGAAACGTAAAACAACAAATTTTTAGGGGGGGGGGGGGGGGGAGTTAACAATTTTTTGTCTTGGTCGATTCCAAAGGTTCATTATTGAAAATAATAAACCAAAACACAATTTGAATTGCCAGAAGATGGTCATTGAATAGGCCAAACCTCCATTCAAAGTCCAGCTGATGTAAACTTTTTTCGTTTCTCCAAAGAGAGTTTCATATCACTCAGTTGTGTTTCCTCAGCAACCAAGAACCAAATTTCGTTATGAATACGAGGGCACCCACAACTCCCACGTAACGATATTTTGCTGGAAGGTAATTTCTGTCTAATTAAACTTGATAGTGCACCTTGAGCGAACATTTGGTTGGTAGTTACTGCACATGGAAAAGCCGTGTTCTTTGCAGGCTATTCATCTTTACAGAAAGATAATAAACCGACGTGTAATCATTTGCAGTGTTTTTTAAATTAAAAATTGCGGGATTTGAATTCAGCTCCAAGACGGTTCCCCCGAGAAATGCATGTCTGCTTCTGTCTGTTTTCCATCAACGGCCGTTAGCTGGTTTAATGAACCGGTTCTCGTGAGATTACCTGTCGGAAGATTATTTGGCTTGGTGACCGCTCGAGGGCGGTATCGCAGGTCCTGATAGTTTTTCGAACCCCGCTCCACGTTGGTGAGGCTATAAACATGAGCGAAATCATCAGAGCCAATTCTGATCTTCTCTTTGGAAGACAGCAGATGAAAAGTCCTAGACGCCAGGAATGGCATTTAGACGGAAATACAACATGTGGTGATTGTTTACTTCACTTTGAATTTTAATGAGCTCATTTCCCTTCTATGGTTTGTAGGGTGTGAGTAGTAGGTGGGCTGGTGGTTGGAGCAAAAGGGTCCCTGACCACTCAACATGTCCTCCAACATCCAACTCATACCTCCACCCAGGATAAATTCCAACAGCTAAACCTCATGTACCATAATTCCTTCACGACTAATTTTAAGCACCCACACATGAATATTGAAGAATTGAAGAAGAATATTGAAGACCATCGCCTTCACACGACGACACGCCGACATAACACAACCCTTTCCATGCAGCCCTGTCTCTTGGATGAAAAGGCCAATTCCGGTGTTTCTTCTAGTGCTGGTAAGTATTATGTGACACCAAAAACCCAATTATTCCTTGTAATATTTTTGCTCTCTTACGAAAATGAATTCATACTGTCCTCTCACTCCTATGGCTCTTTAATTCACATTGAACGTAATACGAGTGTGAAAGTGGGAGTCTCTACGCAAACATGAATATGTTCATGGTTTAGAAAACATTATCGAGGGCGACTACCTTAGAAGAGAAATCAATAACTAACAATAATAATTCTGCTGTAGATCAGGATGTATTAAGATACAAATAGTACTCACTAGTACTGTCAAGGGGTTTCTGTTCCTCTCAGGACTTTTGAGGGGGTTTATGCCGGAATATGTGTCTCTTGTGTTCAACTGTGAAAACCCTCGAGACTAAGCAGTCGAAATATAGGTAATTCATGTTCGTAAAACAACAAACTGTGTATTTGTTTTTACTTTCTGGGTCTATTGTGACAGTTCTGGAGGACTTCGTGACTGAAAAGAAGATTGATATGTAGCCAGGTGATCTTTAAACCAAAGGACAGACGTGGAAGCTGCGCAGTATGTGGAGACTCAAGACTGAATACGTGCAATATTTTATGCTATTACGCTAGATGATTTTTTTTTTTTTGGATCTTTCATGTGTTTTAGTCTTCTCTAGAATGTGTAGCTTTTACTAGTGAAATTCATAATTTTTTCAACCGATTTCATACTCTTAATTCAATGGTCAATAAATCTTAATTTCATACTCTTAATTCAATCGTTGTATGCTCTTATTCATAGGCGAAAAGTATAATAAAAATTATGTATATAAAAACTCATTTTTGTAACTTAAGTTTGTATAATACCGTTTGTACACCTATTATGGAATATATACTCCCGCTCACAATTATAGCACCAACATCTATTTCTTCGTTTGTCCCCTTCTTTTTTCCCTTATCAAGTTTTTATCAATTTGCACACATTGTTTGCAAACACAGACGGAAAATGGTAACAAAAAAGGCACAAATTCGAGAGAAAAAAGATTTTTTTAATAAATTAAAGAAAAATTTACTCCTTGTGGTAAAATGATAAAATTTGTAAATGTGAAAAAGAGGTTTGAATTATGCCAGTTTTCCTTTTCAATAAGTAGGTACTTGGTATTACCTCCTCTAGCTTACTTACTTGGTATTACCTCCTCTAGCTCGGATGAGGGCTTGGAGCCTTCGACCGATGCCTCTTATCAAGTTTTTGATATCCTCTTGGGGGATATTGTCCCACTTCTCTTTACCTACAGTTTCCAGCTGCTGAAGATTGTCTGATGGTGGATCTCTGGCTCGAATTCTCTTTTTTTTAGCATGTCCCAAACATGCTCTATCGAATTCATGTCTGGGCTCCTAGGCCAGTCCAGGATACAAAATTTAAGAGAGAAGAATGAAAGAAACAAACGAAAAAATGGATAGTGGTGCACAAATTTTGAGCAGGAGTGTATATTGAAATTTTGAAATATTTTTATTTAATTAAAAATGTTTTCCAGCAGCTACTTTCGGCAGTTTCAGCAGAACTTCGGGAATAGTTCCCAGAAAACAGTCTGACTTCAAATCACAACATAATTATGATCCTTCTTTCTTCCCACCAGTGATTTATTGAAGCTGAACTCATCAGGTCTTATCTGTTTACCGTCCTCCAGTCTTCTCCGGTTGATTATTGTTACCGCTTTTTTTTTACTCTACATATTAAGGTTAATTCGTAAGGTAATTCGGGTGTTTTTAAAAATGAGTTTCTGTCACTTCCTCTATCAAAGCCCCAAAAAATGTATCTTAAGAAAAAGATCTCTTCTAATAGTTTGAACGTTTAGTATTAGTATCATATCATTTTTGACCGACTTCAACGCGCCGAAGGCGAGCGAAAGAGGAGGTACTCAATTCGGGTTGTCGTGGGACGACGATTTTTTTTTTTTTGTATGTCCGAGTCGCTTGCATTTCTTTATTCTGGTACCAATCTGTCTGATTCTTTTTGAAATGTGTTCTACCAGTATCCGTGGTGGTCCCATTTCAAACAGATTTCATTTTGCTCAGTTAAAAGTATCGAAACTTTGTGAAAGAAGTTGAAAAACGTGGTTCCCGTTTTCGGGAATATTGGTCCGCATTCACTCTTCTTGCCCTGTGACTTCCGACTGAGTCGATGGAGGACCATTTGTGTATAGTCAAATTGAAGGTCTGATTGTAAGCTTTAAAATGATATGCTATATGAGGGGGGTTCCGATAACTAAAAGGTGCTGCGGGGGATGAGAAACGGGGAAATTATAGTGGCTTTTAGGTCAGAACCTGCATGAGCCATATCAAACGTGTCTACGAATGCTCATGTATGTGAGTTTTCCTACCAAGTATGAGCGATAATTATAGTACTGTTAGTTAATTAATTTGACTGGACTAATAGTACAATTGGGTGATGAGAGGGTATTCCACCAAGTGGGTGTAGCACATAGCTGCCTAGTAATCCATAATATAGTTGGCTATGTAATGGTATAGGAGATTGTCGGAACTGAATAGTGCAGTACCAAATATAAGGTAGGTATATAGTACAATTGGGTGATGAGAGGGTATTCCACCAAGTGGGTGTAGCACATAGCTTCCTCGTCATCCATAACATAGTTGGCTATGTAATGGTATAGGAGATTGTCGGAACTGAATAGTGCAGTACCAAATATAAGGTAGGTATATACAGGGTGTCTACACGTTCGATGGGCATAACTTCAGGGTTCGATTCTACAAGGTATTTCCAACAAAAAATGTCTCTTAGCAATTTTCTTTTAACCCACTCAAAATTCCTTTTTTTTCACTTTAAAGTTTTTCTTCGCGTTTTCGACCTTACGGCACTGATATGGTCATAACTCCCTTATTTCTCCTGAAAATTCAAATCTGACTACACCGTTAGAAAGAGCGTTAAATTTCTAAGCTACCTAGTGCAAAATCAAAATATTTCAGCGATAAAATAGTTTCAAAAAGTAAAGTCAATAAGCCAACTCTAAAAAATTTTCGAAACTTGACTTTCTTCGACCAAAGTTTTCACTCTAAATCCCTGCCCATTTCGATGGGCGCTCTTCGGAGAAAACATGCTCAAATTGTCAGCTTTTCAACGGTCTATCAATTTTTCTTTTTAACATTCAAATTGGAAGAGTAAATGAAGTTTGAATGCCAGAAAACGTGTGTTCTACAAGCAAATCCAGTGTTTTAAGCGGTTTATGGTCCCCCTCGACCTCAAGATGGCTTGACGATTTTGGTATCATTTCCTATGTAATTTTTTACGCTGAATCCAATGGTGATACTTCCGAATGGTTCCGACTGCTAGAAAGTGGATTTTTTGAAGAAAACCTTCGTTTTTCGTACATAAAATACTCATTATTCGTAAATGTGGTAGTGAGCATGAAGTAACACCTTGAAACTAAACAAAAACACCGAATTTCTAGCTGATTGAAGTTTTTGTTGAGTTCAAAGGTGTTACTTCATGCTCACTACCACATTTACGAATAATGCGTATTTTATGTACGAAAAACGAAGGTTTTCTTCAAAAAATCCACTTTCTAGCAGTCGGAACCATTCGGAAGTATCACCATTGGATTCAGCGTAAAAAATTGCAGAGGAAATTATACCAAAATCGTCAAGCCATCTTGAGGTCGAGGGGGAGCATAAACCGCTTAAAACACTGGATTTGCTTGTAAAACACACGTTTTCTGGCATTCAAACTTGATTTACTCTTCCAATTTGAATGTTAAAAAGAAAAATTGATAGACCGTTGGAAAGCTGACAATTTGAGCATGTTTTCTCCGAAGAGCGGCCATCGAAATGGGCAGGGATTTAGAGTGAAAACTTTGGTCGAAGAAAGTCAAGTTTCGAAAATTTTTTAGAGTTGGCTTATTGACTTTACTTTTTGAAACTATTTTATCGCTGAAATATTTTGATTTTGCACTAGGTAGCTTAGAAATTTAACGCTCTTTCTAACGGTGTAGTCAGATTTGAATTTTCAGGAGAAATAAGGGAGTTATGACCAAATCAGTGCCGTAAGGTCGAAAACGCGAAGAAAAACTTTAAAGTGAAAAGAAAGGAATTTTGAGTGGGTTAAAAGAAAATTGCTAAGAGACAATTTTTTGTTGGAAATACCTTGTAGAATCGAACCCTGAAGTTATGCCCATCGAAAGTGTAGACACCCTGTATAGTCCAGTCAAATTAGCAGTTAGGGTTTGCATTAATTCCGGACAAAGCGAAACTTTTATGGGTGACTTGTGGGTGCCTATGGAACATGTTTTTAGTATATTCTACTAGATTCTCCTTGTGCTAACTTTTTGGTGCCCGAAAAACCGCGATTTTTCGGCACTTGTTTCAGTTTTTTGCCTATAACTCGTACACGATGCATCCTACGGAAAATGTTACTCAATCCTTTATTAAACAGGATGAATTTCTGCGTCGAATGACCACCTGAAACGTTAAGATCGGTTCAGCCGTTTGGCCGAAATCGATCGTTGAAGTTTGGCGATTTTTCCCAAAATGGTTGAAAAATGGGTTACGCTCAAGTTTCAAGGCCTGTACATCAAAAACGGCGTATCCAACCAAAAAATGTCACTTGATCAAAGTTGTAGAGAATCAAATTTTGTGTAAGAAAAGCATCCCCCCTTCCTCCCCCCTCCCACCCGCCCCTACCAAATGATAGAATAACGAAACAACTTCTGAGTAAACGAAATTATGAGTATTGAAAACGGTGTTGCAATCAAAAAATGTCATATAATCAAAGTGAAACGTCTGTTGTTCAACTTACTAAGGCACTGAGGTACTTGTAATACTAGAAAAGGCGAAAGAAAAAACATTCTCCTGGTCCTAACTTTTTGGTGCCCGAAAAAACCGCGATTTTTCGGCACTTGATTCAGTTTTTCGCCTATAACTCGTACACGATGCATCCTACGGAAAATGTTACTCAATCCTTTATTAAACAGGATGAATTTCTGCGTCGAATGACCACCTGAAACGTTAAGATCGGTTCAGCCGTTTGGCCGAAATCGATCGTTGAATTTTGCCGCTTTTTCCCAAATTGGTTGAAAAATGGGTTACGCTCAAGTTTCAAGGCCTGTACATCAAAAACGGCGTACCCAACCAAAAAATGTCACATAATCAAAGTTGTAGAGAATCAAATTTTGTGTAAGAAAAGCATCCCCTCTTCCTCCCCCCCCCCTCCCACCCGCCCCTACCAAATGATAGAATAACGAAACAACTTCTGAGTAAACGAAATTATGAGTATTGAAAACGGTGTTGCAATCAAAAAATGTCATATAATCAAAGTGAAACGTCTGTTGTTCAACCTAAGGCACTGAAGTACTTATAATAATAGAAAAGGCAAAAGAAAAAACATCTCCTAGATTCTCCTTTTGCTCACTTTTTGGTGCCCGAAAAACCACGATTTTTCGGCACTTGTTCCAGTTTTTCGCCTATAACTCGTACACGATGCATCCTACGGAAAATTTTACTCAATCCTTTATTAAACAGGATGAATTTCTGCGTCGACTGACCACCTTCATTTTTTAGATCGGTTCAGCCGTTTGGCCAAAATCGATCGTTGAAGTTTGGCGATGTTTCCCAAATTGGTTGATCGCCAAAACTTCAACGATCGATTTCGGCCAAACGGCTGAACCGATCTTAACGTTTCAGGTGGTCATTCGACGCAGAAATTCATCCTGTTTAATAAAGGATTGAGTAACATTTTCCGTAGGATGCATCGTGTACGAGTTATAGGCAAAAAACTGAAACAAGTGCCGAAAAATCGCGGTTTTTCGGGCACCAAAAAGTTAGCACAAGGAGAATCTAGTAGAATATACTAAAAACATGTTCCATAGGCACCCACAAGTCACCCATAAAAGTTTCGCTTTGTCCGGAATTAATGCAAACCCCCCCCCCCTTTTTTGGCTAATTTGACTGGACTAATAGTACAATTGGGTGATGAGAGGGTATTCCACCAAGTGGGTGTAGCACATAGCTGCCTAGTAATCCATAATATAGTTGGCTATGTAATGGTATAGGAGATTGTCGGAACTGAATAGTGCAGTACCAAATATAAGGTAGGTATATAGTACAATTAGGTGATGAGAGGGTATTCCACCAAGTGGGTGTAGCACATAGCTTCCTCGTCATCCATAACATAGTTGGCTATGTAATGGCATAGGAAATTGTCGGAACTGTATAGTGCAGTTCCAAATATAAGGTAGGTATATAGTACAATTAGGTGATGAGAGGGTACCTATTCCACCAAGAGGGTGTAGCACATAGCTTCCTCGTCATCCATAACATAGTTGGCTATGTAATGGCATAGGAGATAGACTGTATAGTGCAGTTCCATATATAAGGTAGGTATATAGTACAATTAGGTGATGAGAGGGTACCTATTCCACCAAGTGGGTGTAGCACATAGCTTCCTCGTCATCCATAACATATTTGGCTATGTAATGGTATAGGAGATTGTCGGAACTGTATAGTGCAGTTCGAAATATAAGGTAGGTATATAGTACAATTAGGTGATGAGAGGGTACCTATTCCACCAAGAGGGTGTAGCACATAGCTTCCTCGTCATCCATAACATAGTTGGGTAGGAGGGAGGATGCCATGAAGGAGATTGTTGGAACTAAATAGTGCAGTACAAAATCTGAGGTATATAGTACAGTTAGGTGATGAGAGGGTATTCTACCAAGTGGGTGTAGCACATAGCTTCCTCGCCATCCATAACATAGTTGGGTAGGAGGGAGGATGCCATATAGGAGATTGTTGGAACTGAATAGTGCTGTACAAAATATGAGGTATATAGTACAGTTAGGTGATGAGAGGGTATTCTACCAAGTGGGTGTAGCACATAGCCCCCTCACCACCGATAACTTGATTAGGTAGGTAATAGTAGAGGACATCGTCAGAACTGCATATTGCAGTACCAAATATGAATTATATAGTACAGTTAGGTGATGCGAGGGTATTCTACCAAGTGGGTGTAGCACATAGCCCCCTCATCACCGATAACATGATTAGGTAGGTAATAGTAGAGGACATCGTCAGAACTGCATAGTGCAGTACCAAATATGAGGTAGGTATATAGTCAAATTAGGTGATGAGAGGGTTTTCTACCAAGTGGATGTAGCACGTAGCTCCCTCGTCAATCATGTCATGGTTGTGTTGTTGAATTGTGTTGTCAGAACTACCAAGTACCTAGCAATTATGAACAAAGTCGACCAGTTAGGGGATAAGAGAGTAGATTGGTAAGTAGGCAAGTGAACCAAATACCTCCTGAAACTGATCCTAAAATGGAAACTCATCTATATGTATGGAAACTGATCCGGATTACAGAATGTGGTCCACCCTACGGCTTCTGGTTCACCTTACTGAAATGATTTACCCGCAGTTTTTCAAACAGTTTTAGTAATACTGTGATTACTAAAACTGTTCGAAAAACTGCGGGTAAATTAATTTCAGATTTATATCGAGGACCACTAAAAACTGAAAAATAAAAAATAATATAAAATGGAAAAATAATAAAATAAAAACCTTTTTAACAAAAAAATGGACCGACCTCAAAAATGATGTCTGTAAACACCAAAAAGGGAAAAATAATTCTCTCAGCAAATACATACTTGATGTAGTAGGTTGTTGGACATAGATATCTAGTCAACAGATGGTATGTTGGAATACCAACAATTATTTTCAGTGTGATTCACACTTATTGTCACACTCATATCCTCCATCATACGATAGCAGTGACATACTGCCCAATAGTTTTGGAACACTTATATCTACTCGTATTCATGTTTTGTTTGGCACGATCGACGCATGTTGTAATACTCACCAGATCATGTGAGTAGTACTTATAAACCACAGCGTATCCAGACAGGTAGGTAGGTACGCATTGAAGTCGCCGCCGTGCCCATCTGTAGACACAAACATCTTATAGATCTTCTACTTACCAACATATTATTCTTTTTCGAAAATATACATACCTCTCATACTACGAACATGCTTCCACACTGAGTATGAATGTAAATAGCTAATTAGGTAACAACGCTTCCGAAGGTATGTAGCTACATTACAATATGTCCACCAATATAATAATAAAGTCTCATGTAATAATAAAGTCCCAAAATACTAGTCACAACCATTCCTAGGGAGGTTCACACTTACTATCGTACTCATATGGCAGCAGAGACGTACTAGGTACCTGATAGTTTGGGGAGCACATTTTAACTCAACGGTAACCAGATCATCGAATATTTATCGGTAGTAAGTTTGTGTCTACAGATGGGCACGGCGGCGACTTCAATGCGTACCTACCTACCTGTCTGGATACGCTGTGGTTTATAAGTACTACTCACATGATCTGGTGAGTATTACAACATGCGTCGATCGTGCCATACAAAACATGAATACGAGTAGATATAAGTGTTCCAAAACTATTGGGCAGTATGTCACTGCTATCGTATGATGGAGGATATGAGTGTGACAATAAGTGTGAATCACACTGAAAATAATTGTTGGTATTCCAACATACCATCTGTTGACTAGATATCTATGTCCAACAACCTACTACATCAAGTATGTATTTGCTGAGAGAATTATTTTTCCCTTTTTGGTGTTTACAGACATCATTTTTGAGGTCGGTCCATTTTTTTTGTTAAAAAGGTTTTTATTTTATTATTTTTCCATTTTATATTATTTTTTGAGCTACAAGGATGCTTATGATCTTAAATTCTTCATAAATCTATACAGACTATAAACGCCGACAAGAGGTCCCTTTTCGCTTTCCGCCTCACATATTGTTATTTTGTGTTCGAATTCATTCTCTAGTATGAGAAAGTCTTTGAAAGTTGGAATTGAACTCTTTTTGGTGTGTCTCATGAGAAAACGTGAGAAAATTCACACTTTTCCGAGTTATAACTGCGTTCATGATTGAACCAGGCATTGATATCTGTATTATTTCGAAATGGGACTGTCTTGCGAAAATATCTTGAGGTTGGCGTGTAGACAATCACTCCCGGACTGATAGTAGCCGCTGCGCATGCGCAAACGTGAATTCCTTGTAACAGCTATAACTTTCACATTTTCCATCCGATTTCGACGAAATTTCTACACAATGGTTTATTATTTTTCTATATAGATCACTCGTCTACAAAATCACCAACCATCCTATATGAAAAAAAAAAAAATCAAAAAAAAATATTAAAAAAATCACCAACCATCGATCGCATTTCGGTAAGCTCTAATTTGAACGGAGATTAGGCCTCTTTTGCGATTCACACTCGTGTTTTGATTTATGTATGTATTTATTTCAATATAAACCCTCTAATTTTCTATAGAATCTCTATAGAAATAGAATAGAAGAATTCTATAGAATCCAAAATTGAAGGAAAAGCAATACCTTTATATCAAAATTTTTTGAGTTAGGGCGTTTTCAAAATTTCAAAATTGATTTTGGAACCCTTAGAAGTGATCTACATCAACCAAAAGCTTCGGGGCACAACTAGACCCCAAATGGAGCCTACTACCAAATTTCATCAAAATCGGTCTATGCTAAAGGGGAAAGTGCCGCGTACGGCGGACGGACGGCCAAATTGTTATTCAATTTTGGGATTCTACGTACCTTGAAACGTAAACCATCAAATTTTGAGGGGGTGTTAACATTTTTTTTTTCTTGGTCGATTCCAAAGGTTCATTATTGAAAATAATAAACCAAAACCAAGTGTCGTCTGCACAGGCCTTAGTTTTCAACCGAAATTCTTGGTTCTTCTTTATTCGACACGGAAAACTATCTAGTTGTGCACTATGTCGCCGGAATTTTGAATTTTGCCTTTTAAGGGGGGAAGGGGGGGGGGTTAATGATTAAAAAACGTGCGTTTGGGGGCATAATCTTGTGAACTCTGCTCAGGCCTCAATTTCTAATCGATTTTCGTGGCTCTTTTTTTTAACTCAAAAATCTTCCAAATTGCACACTATTTCACCAGAGTATCAAAATTAGCATGGGGAGGGGGCGATTGGGGGATAATAATTACAAAATATCCGATTTTTAAATATTTCGGCTCCTTTACAGCTCACTAATTGTACCCAAGCTTTGAAATTGAAGAAAAATTCTCGTTACACCTTCGGATTTTCATGAATTATTCTCTGTACCACCATGGAACTAATAGTGGTGCCACAATGGTGCCAGGGCACCATAAACTGCATATTTCGTGTGTGTTTCACCTTGAATACGGATGTGAACTTCGACGGACTGCCTACCAAAACTAATAGATAAAAGTTCAACGTTGCGAAGTAATGCAGCTGGTACTATTGACGGTGGGTGGGAAGGGGGGGGGGGTGAACGTGACTTTGCATGTTGGGTATCGTAGATCATGAATTTCAAAAGCTCTTCAAACTCGATGCTCCCATGCCGCTAGAAACGTTATGGTGGATAAGGGTTAAGGGAGGGGGATAGAGACTACTATTTCTAGCCTGAAATACTAAATAAATTACATCGAGTGAAACAGTTTTGTCGCTTACCAACTGGTCTACATTGATCCACCGTTTATCCAATGCGACGACCCCTGGAATACATGCATAGTGCAGTAATAGTTTAAGTTTTTAGTTTTCACTTTCAGAACTAATTTTTGCCCAACTCTGCTGTCTGGACAAGACAGCATGAAATTGGAAGTTCCAGGAGCGCGCCACTGTGGCGCTCAACCCGAACACTCAACCGCACGTCAAAACCTTCGCACCAATCAATAACAACAACATATTGTCATCAATATTTTCTCTTTTATTTATTTCTTTAACAATGTAGTATTTTTTTACAAAGTAAAGCTATAAACATTCACATAAATAGCACTGGCATTTACCAACTTATCTAGAAATCCTGTATAAATAATGATTTGATTCGTGGAACACGTAATTAACACCATAGAACGAAAAATTAAATAAACAATATTACGCCTGCAGAGGATACAGATAACAATCCTTGGTATCGTAAACACGGAGAGAATGGGGAGTAAGAATTCAAACCGGAACCTCTTGTGAAGAAGAAGGCAACATTGAAAAATTCTTACGTTACGAAGTGAAGCAGCTCAAATCAAATTTATTCATTTTGATCACGAAAACACATGAATGTATCTCTTAAACACTAAATAATGCAAATTTTCTTTACAGGTGTTGTCTTTTTATTGGAAGCTGTTTTTTTATAATGTAGGTTTACAAAACGCAAGCCAATTATAAATAATCTATCAAATGCGAATTCATAATGCATTTTAAATACATATACTTGAAAGGCGAAACTATAATAGTGTATTCAATTATCGACCCTACATTTACGGTAGGAAGGTTTAATTTAAGATAATTGTTTCTCAAAAAAATGTCGAATTTTGCACCATTTGAAGTATTTCAAGTACGCTTGACTTAGATACACGCAGAGCTCTTGTATGTGACGCCTAAATAACCAGAAAACAAGATGTTAAATTCGAAGGGAAATCGCCTGGAGAAATTTATTAATAAAAATTTTTGAAAATTGAATCGTTTCAATACAAAATGTCAAAATCACCTATGAGGAGTAATTCCATGAAAATACAAGCTTTGTGGAGAAAACAATCGGAACCAATTTATGAATGAATCTAGGAAGAAAATAACTGGCTCACTACTTGCAGCCTAAGCAGTAAGGAAATATTCTCACTATTTTTTTTTTAGTTTCCTTTTTTTTCAAAATTTTATTTTGCTATCAAAGATATTCTCTACCTTTCACTCGAATACAAAATTAGTTTGCCATCATTCGCTAGGTGTATGATACATTTATACATTTATTCTCTTTAAAATATAGGTATTTTCCTATGATATTTGCTTTTTTTCCTTAAAAATGTTTAAAAAAGGAAACTGAAGGAGACTCAGGAGTGCTGTCCTTTACCCACCTATCGATAAATAACAGATATCGTACGACTGTGAACGGGATTCATTTGATGCCAAATGGTACGTCTGTAGTGTGATTCACATATATGTGAATAAGACGGTTAAACAGTATTTAAAACGCGTTTTGTTTCAAGTGTAGTCGAATGAAATTGACACCAGGGAAAGGGCAGCAGAGCTGAGAAAGAGGAAGGCACGATTATCAACATAACCTAATTATTTTCCCGATAATTCCTCATTTGAATGCCTACTGAGATCGAGTCACCGGTGAAATAACCCAGGAAAATCCACTGATCACTGATGTAGGTACTGATTGCGTTGATGTTGTTCCGAATTTGATGTTATTGATAACCTCAACAGTAAGCTGTTAACCCTAATTGGATCATGGTGTCACTAGTGTCACCGGAAACATCTTATGAATTCGATAGCTGTCCTGGGGTGTCACCAGAATAACTATAATTCAATTGCAATTTAAAAACTAATGGTCAGAGCTGAATTTTTTGTACATTTCTAGAAATCAAAAAATGATGTTATGAAAAAAATTTTAAAATTTTTCATCAATTTTTTTTTTTTTAGAAATTTTTTGATAACTTTATTTTGAGACTTTAATAGTCCACAAAAAATTTTGCTGTCCATTAAATTTGAAATTAATTTTGGTTACCCCGGTGACACCTTGGGACAGCTGTGGGGTTCCTGAGATGTTTTTGGTGACACTAGTGATACCATGGTCCAATTAGGGTTAATTATCAAGCAGGTCTTCCAGTCTTCCACCTCATTTCTCACAGACACCGATGGAAACTGCTCTTCCATCAAATGATTTGGTTCCTATTATGTATTCAATACAACTTGTAAATTATTCAAGTAAACATTTTTTTGCTGCATTATAGAGACTGTTCCCTAAAGGAGATACCAAATTAAAAATCTTAGCCGTATAGTTAGTTATACATTAATCCTACTGTTTGAACTCCCCCCCCCCCCCCCGTTTCACGAACAGTGATTTCAAATCTATCGACTCAACTGCCCAAACCCAGTTCCGAAGTGCCCCAACAGAGGTCAGTGCTACCGCCCCGTTCTCAACCCGATTGAAAGACATATCCGGACAATCCGTAAATCAGATTATAAGAACCAGAACGAGTATGTTTTAGTACAATAGAAGAACATTAAATAATACTGATTGAGTTTACTCCCCTGAAAATACTGAATCAGAGCGACGTTGTTCGCCCCTGGTTTGCCCCACTCCACCATCTTTCCTCAGTCCAGGCTAAACAGCTATAGGTCTGCCACAGAAACTTTGCATCCGTTTGGCGCATTCTTCTGGAGAACATAGAACTACTTATCTCTTATCATCAAGCAAATTCAGAAAACAAAAACTATTTTTAGAAATTGGTTAAAAGATTGTCACATTCGGCTCTTTACCACATGGCAAACGAAATAGTTTATCCAAAGACTGTTAGCGGGTTTACTGATCCAGTTTCCGTGAAATCACCGAAATTAAGGCTAGTCGGTTTGGAAGATTGTCTGGATTGATGACCGCTCGATGGAGGTATTGCAGGTTCTGATAGTTTTTTCGGGTTGGGCCTGAAGCGGGCGAGGTAATAAGTAGCCATGAGCGAAATCATCAGAATCAATTCCCTTTGGAAGACAGTTGATGACGTCTGCGGTGCCAGGAATGGCAGTTGGAACGGAAGCTTCAACCTGAGATGGTTGACATTGCTACTTTTAGTAGTAAGGAATTGATTGTAAGAACAATTAGGGACTTACGGAAGCTTTTCTCTTTCGGAAGAAGGTTCAAACATGGGGGGAAATAGGGGTTTCAGTCTACGAGTTCGCACAGAGCATGAAAGAAAAGAGAAACCTATGAAAGAAGAATTTTTGGGCGTTTATATTAACAAGGATGAAGCTAACGGATGGGCACAGAAGAGGAGCAATAACATTGAGAGTTCTTCTTTTGTATTAGTTATGCGCTTGATCCACATCTATATTTCAATATGAAAGAAGAATTATCCCTCTTCGAAGTGAAAACCAGCTTTGTAGCCAACTCTGGTGTGAGCCATCAAGACTCACAGGAGGTTACTGGAAGTTAGTAGGAGCCAAGAACTGGGTACCCACCAGCGCAGGCAGACCTGCTGCAGCATCCACGCATCAATACCTTCCAGCCCAAAAGATCAACTTCATGCAGCTAAACTGCTGCTATACTGCACCTAAGGCCCTCAGCTTTTACGACAGGGAGTAGATGCCTTCCCCATCGTCAAGTATCAACCTTGTTTCCACTATGTAACCACGAAGTGTTCGCAAGGGATCATCTCCAACTGGACATCGATTACAATCTCCTCCCCGACTTTCACTGCAAACAGGACCTATGGGCTCAGGTGAGTCGAACCCCATCATCACTGGCCAACGGTAGGATAGGTGACTCCCCCAAGTCTGTCACAATAATTTGATTAGTACCAGAAGCTAATTTGATAATACTGTTGTCAGCAAGATGTTGGGAGGTGAAAGGAGCTGGAGTCTTCTGGCAGTGTACACAAAGTGTGTCTTCCTGACAAAGAAGACATTGTTAGAACGGGAGAGAGAGAAGAGAGCAGCTGGTGTCCCCCATCCAGAACTGAAGAAGCGTTCCAGGACACAGCCTGAAGTAATGTGTTAAACGGTTCTAGGCTGAGCTTCCAACGCGGGAGAAAAGGAGGTGTTTATTAGAGGATTTTAATCCCACATATCCTTGAGGATATCTGCAAGATATCTTACGAGATCCAACTCCACCTGTGGGTCTTAGGATAGGATGTCCCCCAAGTCTGCCACGATGCGTATGTACGTGACACGATATTTTGTAGAAGAACCCTTTATAAGTTACCTTTATAAGAACCCACTTTTAAGTTGTGATAAAACAAGTTAGTCATCGTTCTAATTCCTGTACATATTTTCTATTCAGATTGATCTCATGTTAAAAGAAACACACAATAAGTTTCCTTATTTTATATATATTTGTGCTATTTATTTGAATATTCATCTCGTACACGATTTTATGCACAAATTTCAAGTCCAAATTTCAAGCCTTCAAGTGTTTTCAGTGGTATTTGTCAACCGAGTCCTTCAATCTGGTTTCATTAAAGTTATTTTAGGGACAATATTTTATTCAATCAGATTTAGAACATGGTCAGCCATTCTCTAGTGTTGCTGTGACACCTTCAGCCAACAATCAACCGTGACATTGATGGTTTTCGCGTGAGATCACGACCTATCGATCTGCTTTGAATAATTGAATTTACCAGTCTCTCTCGAATGTCCGCTATCATTGACCACTTTCCTCAGCAGTTCTATGATTAGTACCCTTATTTCAGAATTGAAACAGATTTAATGGCATGACATACATTTCTCCTTTTCCCACATCTTATTTACGTCCTCAAGAATATCGGCGCACCAACATGGTTTCGCGGGAGGCAGATCGAGTTCAAATCTCGCAGTAGGTACATCTGAAATATGTCTCGGACAGTTTGGACCTCGGACATCAAGTAGACACAATCCACACTGATTTTAGTAAAGCTTTTGATCGAATAGATCACGAATTGTTGCTTCAGATGAGTCGGTTTGGTTTCTCCAGAGTGTTGGTGTCGTTCTTTGATCCTACCTGAGAGGCAGATGTCAGTTCGTGCAGTAGGATGCCAGATCGTCGCAATTATTTGATTGTTCGTCTGGAGTACCACAGGGCCCGAATGTTGGACACTTACTTTTTCTGATCTTTATAGACGATATGACAGATGTCATCCATCATTCGAACATCCTCATATTCGCTGATGGTGTGAAAATTTTCAGACGAATAACGGATTCGTCATCTCAGCTGCTTCTACAGGAAGATCTAGAACGAATTCGCGATTGGAGCAGGAAAAACCTACTTCCCTTGAATATTGATAAATGTATGGCGATGTCATTTACCTGGAAACTAACCACGATCACCTACCACTACAACATCGAGGGCCATTCGCTGGCTAGAGTCCGTAAAGTGCCCTGCAATGATGCCCTTACCTTTAAAGAACATGTCAGCCAGATAGCCCTTAAGGCTTCTGGTGAGCTGGACTTTGTGGTTCGTAACTTGAGAAACCTGAACGACGTTGCTACTACTGCTATTGAAAGTTTGTATTATTCACTTGTGCGTGCTCAGTTGGAGTTCTCAAGTGGAATATGCTGCCCGTCACAAGAGAAATATATCTCTCAGCTTGAAAAGTCCAGAAACGATTCGCGAGGTACTGGGAATACAAGGACTCTGGCACATATAATTCCAGGGCAAACTACGCTGTACTTGGTAGAAACTATGAGTAGGTTCCCTTGGTCGTTCGACGCCAATGGACGGATCTGGCCTTCCTGTACGAGGTGTTAAGAAGTGGGATAGATCCACCAGAGTTATTGGCCAGAATTTCAATACGAGTGCGCAGTCGGCCGACAGAACTATTTGATCCATCAGCCATACAGTTGCTCACCGTAACTCACCAACGGTCGATCATTGCGTACAACCAGGTCTCTGCGATAAATACGGAGTAGGATATTTTCCATGACGCATTTGGAACGTATAAAAAGGCTTGCATCCGCGAGTTGAACCAGATATGGACAAGGTAGCTAAGTAACGGCGTGAAAAGCGGATAACAATATCTGGAATTGTTATCTTATTAATATGGTTATACATCTTTCTGTTTTAACCTGTAATATCAATGTAACTAGGCATATTGCCTGTATCTATATATCAATAATAAATATCATTATCAACTAGACGTTATCCGTCGAGGAGGCGCCAACTCCCGCTAGGAGCGTGGTGTTAAAAGTAAAAGTAGTTTCTCATTTGTCTAATAGAGTGCTCTGATTAAAATTACCTTGGAAAGATTGCATCAACTTTTTACGAGTGACAACTTTTTAAATTTTCCTCAGTTGATGGGCGAAACGACTCCAGGTTTTTTAGGTCCTTTTTGTAATTAACAAGGGGTCTTTTCGAAATTATCTCACATCAGACAGAAGACAATCATTCCGACTCAACAACATATTAAATTTTGAAAGTTATCAATCACACTGTGATATTCCTTGCTGAGGTAAGTCATTTGTCACAGCACTCTATTGGACGTCCGAGAAACTACTTTACTACCAGCGCCCCTAGCGGGAGTTGGCGCCTCCTCGACAGATAACGCCTAGTTCGTTACTATTATTATCTGTACAGAAAGGGGTACTGTTTGCAGAAGGAAAGAATGCGGATGGTTTGGTGAGGTGTCCTTGTGTATTACAGTCCCAAAAGCATCCTACTTCTTCTACCTGCCGCTCAAGCCAGGGAAAATGAGACCGAAGGTTGTTGACTACCAACCAATGATGAAGTAGAAGGATTGATTTTCACAGACCATTCGCGTACTTTAAGGCAGTGGTTCCCAATTCTATACAAGGTGTCGACCAAACTTCAAGGATCGATCGTACATATAATTTAAGTAAGAAAATGTATCGTAGCATCTTTGTTTTAACCCCTTGTTTTTCCAAGTGTTTTTTCAATTTAAAATTTTTTTCGTGTTCTTGAACATGTCACTAAAATTACCGGAACTACCTTAATTTACCGTAAACATATAAAAATAAGGGCACAGTTAGAAAGGGCGCCAAATTTCCCATTTTCCTACAAAAAATTATTTCCGGTAAAGGATGGTGCTTCTTTCAAATTTTAAAGCTGAATGAAGAGTAAACCTGAAGGGCAAGTGAACTCACAATCGAGATGGAATTCTTTTCCAACAATTGACAGAGTGGAGGGGCTCTCTAACTCATTATGACTCGAGCTGCTGAATGCCCAAATTACGAAGGTCTGAGATATGGAGGCTCGGCCCTTTCCCCAGCCTGACTCACCAGGCTACCTAAGATTTTGGAACAGGTAGTCGTCTATGTTAGTAGGTATACCCTTTAAAAAATTGGCCAGCCGCTTTCTTTCTATCTGCGAACAGTACCTACCTATCCCTGAACAGATCATCACAGGTAGGTAGACTCATGTACACAGTACTCACGATGATTGGTAAGTAATGAAATATTAACCCCATATTTCTCAAACTTTGGAGGCCTAATGCCTCGTTATTTCATGAATTCAAAACTCAAGGTTGGATGATGAGGAAAGATCTCAAGTTCAGTAAAAAACTAATTCAACCGGATCGAAGAATCAAAGGGGACTGAAGACAGCAATAAATGTCAAGATATTGATTGACTCAACACATTTTGTAGTTCAGAGAGTGAATTATGTATCATCTAGTAGGTTCAAAGTGAAGAGTGGAACCGTACAAAGGTTAAACGTTTATTTAAAATGATAAAAATAATCCTGTTGATCACAATAACTCGATCTCAATAGGGATTCAAATGTCAAACTTCAGCAGGTAGGTACATAGCTCGGCATTCATCATTTTGCATCCAAAAAACTTACAAACTAGACATACATTTTTTTTGTTGAAACGATCGAACTTAATCAACCATTTACTTTTGTTTTTTTTTTTTTAATTTTCAACAAGCTGTCTTGTAGTATAAATTTCCTTACAAATCTAAAAACAGGATTCATTACTAAAATTTACCATCAAGAGCAACCCGACAAGGCAAGACTAGCCTATTCACCTTGAGGTAAAATTAAAATCTAGTAGCTGTCGATAACAGTTCGATATTGACTTTCATAGCTCTTAAAATTAAATTAGAAAACACTCCAATTAAACGCTGAAGGAAACCAGTTTGTTGCGCATTCGAATTATTCTGAACAGATAGTATAACGGTACTTTCCTGTACTGTCCAGGTACGATTATATTCAAACCACCGGGATTTTAGCTCAGCTGTTGTTAATTTATAGTAGTGGTTTTGAAATTTAGGCACCAAGTAGAGCTGAAAATAGCTGAAATACCTGGTTGCCTTTGGAGCGTAATGCGAACTGTAAAATGATCAGCTGGGTTCTTCAAAACATAAATATTCATGGTGGAATTGATCAACCAACGAATTTACCCTGTCGACTTCAAAAATAGCAATGACTAAAGCGAAGGGATCTAACACATAAAGAATAAAATTCATACAGAAAGATATGCGACGGTCTCACTTCAACAAAACGTCTACTTCGATTGGAAAGTTGATAAAGGTTATTCTACTTGATTCACGTCAAACAACAAACATCAACAACGCTCAATTAAAAGTATCATTTCAACTAGATTACATCTAGACAACGTCCTATAAACCAAATTTATGTCTTTTGTACAAGAACGATTTGCGTTCTGATTCCAACATCTTTTTGGACCTAATATTACCTTGTTTTAGGTCGAGTAAGCTCTGTGTATTAACAATTCAAATCCCATTCTGACATCATCAACAAACTCAAAAGGAAAACGAACTACTTCATACAAGAAAGACTAAAATTCTAAGTTTACTGTACAGAGTCTCTTGGGTTTTGTATTTTTTTCCGATAATATTCAAGTTTTGCACGATTAATGCCGATAACTATGATTCAAAAAAAGGAGAAAATACTCGACTCAAGCCCTACGCTAATAAAACAAAATAAATTATCACCGATATAGAACGAGGCGGTTAATGTTGAGGTAAACAAAGGGGTCATTTGTAGTTGACAATTGATATTATTTATATGAAGAAATAATATGAAATAAAGGAGGGCGAAAAAAGAACAAATTATTGGAGAGATTAGAATATACAAATAATCGTACGAAAATCACACGTTTTTGTAGTGATTGCTTCATTTCTGGTGTTGATTAAGGAAAAAATACCTTCATAGAGGTTGATGATGGGACTTAAGTCAACCAAGGTCTGAAAAGGTGATAATAGAGAGGTGAAAATACAGGAATAAATTCCTATTTCAGTCAAAAGTCGATTTGACCGATTGAAAATCGAATTACTCAAGTATGTAACGTTCTACTAAAGGAATCATTATTGAATATTGCCATTGTATAATGCAGTAGACGATATATCTTAACCTTTTCTCTACTAAAACGCAGCCCCGTGACACCGAATACCCGCGGGCCAGTTCGTCCTGCCACACTGAAAACATGGTGCTGTCGCTGGACTCTGAACGCCATTGTGCTTTCTACTTCCTTTTTGACTTTGGAGAATCAGTAAAAATATTAGTTTGGTATTGTTTCTAATTTTTGTACCCAACTGATTCGTTCTTTTGATTACCTATTTTTTTTTGGGTTGCACCACACCTCTCAGAATAAAAAACCCATTTGAAAATAACAAGGCTAGTCTGATAAAAATTAACCAAGTAAATTAAAATATTAAGTTTAGATTAATCAAAATAACATAAATATGATGTCAAAAACTAGAATAAGTAGAGAAACCATTTATTCTAAAACGGTAAGACGAAAAAATAGCGTTTAAATCGCCCACTAAAGACACAGTCAACCCCCATTCGAAAAAACTGTTTGTTTTTTAAACAAAATGGACAAAAAATGAAAAAAAAAAAACTGGTTGTTGCTGCCCGCCAAAATATTATAACAATTGCCATTAGATAAAGTGTTGCCCCTATTGTGCTATGATGAAACCATCATATTTATATTACCTAGTTATTAAAGGCTTCAATAGATGGCAGAAAAGGAAACAAGAATACCAGTCACATAGTACGAGCCTAGTATGTACATACAGGTGTAGTATGTCAGTCACAATTTTCTCGCCCGAGTATAATCGGACATAGTAGAGAAAGGGTTAATAAGAGTAGTTTTGAAAATTATTGCAGTTTACCGTAAGGAGCTGCCCTCCACCCCTACCCATCAAGTTCAGTCTCATCTCACCCATAGATCCGGCTCGAAGGACCAATTTCTTTTAGTATGACGAAAACATGTCAAACCAAAGGCCAGAGCTCAAAGGACCAGGGGTACATAATTAAACACCGAACCTAACGATATGAGCGTTTAATACGGAAACTGATGTAAATGAGATGGTGAATCCTGCATAAACTGACTCAAATGGTGGTCCATTGAAGACTGAGGGGTTGGGCGAGACAGAAGTTAATGGCAGCACATTACGGTAAAGCATGATAATTTTCAAAACTATCAAGAAATAGCGAGCACTCAATGTGTTAAACAGAATGACAACATTCAACAATCATTAAATACTGTTATAACAGAGAAATCTCCTGGAACCATGGTACAGGTATGAAGAAGCTATGTGATACACTCACTTGATTCTTCAATTCAAATTGAAAGTCAAAAAGTTTGAAAGTGCACAGAATTCGTTTTAATGTGAAAATATCAGGTTAAATTGAATGGAAAAATACTATTAAACATTTTTTTTTACACATAATTGAGGCAGCAGTACCTACCAAAATAGGTACTTTTTGAATTTAGACGCCTAATAGTTGCAACCAATTGAAACACGTTTTAAATAATGTGATGTTTGGCCAAAAATCATCATCTTCTTTCTCCACGTATTTTCTGTTAAAATGTCCAAACGCTCCACTTTATATTCCAGTGCTTTGTATTCACTTACCGAATAATAAATAATTTTGTGGACGGATGAAAATTATTGTCATTTTGGGAAATAATTGTCAATTATTGGAAGCAATTACCACAAGAAGTGTTCATTCGTAAGTCATAGACAGGAAGAACGTAGGATTTGGCAGAACGAGTAATTAATAAACTCACTTAATATTGATTAAAGGGTCAGAAAATGATTGATTTGTTTAGTGAATGCTGATTGATTGTCCTAGAACCGCCTCGGAGACCAGTTGAAGTGGTAACAACCTTGACAAATAAGTCACTTACCTATTTATATTGAATGTAAAATTAACAAGTACGTATTTTAATCAACATTTATACATGAATCATTCACAAAATTACAGACGTTCTTCCCTCTTGAACCCTCGGATTAAAAATGTCTTTTAGAGCGACGAGGTCTATTCATCGGGCTCAACCCAGTCGACTTTCGCCCATTCTGGAAGCTCTGTTTGGTAAGACCAGCCTGGACCCTGAAACAACCACGATTTCGTTGAGCTCAAATATTTGCACAGTTATGGTGAGTAAACATTTGTTTTGGGTGACTTGGAGGAACATTTAATTGGGTGTCGTGACTCCATTACATGCAATACTTTGAAATAAACATGGTAAGTCCTTTATCGATTGACTTCATTGGCACCCACTCTAGCACTCGACGTTCAGCGTACAAGTTGATTCTGCCTCTTCCGCGGAACAGGATGATCGATTCGAGTGCTGCTCTAATTTCGATTGTAGCGCGTTGTATCGAAATACCGTGATGCCAACCCAAACGATGAGAATTCTATAGGAGGTCCACTTTAGCCACAGTTTACTGTAAAAATGTCAGCGCCTAAAAGCGTAAAACTGATCACTGCCTGCGTTCTACACCAGATGTTGCAAAAATATGGCTTCAAGCAACCGGATGGATGAGTTTGAAGATGGGCTTTTTAAACGTGGTTTTTCGGGGGTTTTATACAGGGTGTAAGCCTAACTGGTCGGCCATACGGTACCAGTCGATTCTACAACTAATTTGCAACAAAAAATGTCTCCTAGCGATTTTTTTTAAACCCTTCGTTTTCGAGTTATTTCAACTTTAAACTTTTTTTCGTGATTTTGACCTTATGTCATTAAATCGGTCATAACTCCTTCAATTTGCTGTGTAAATTACAATTTGAGGATACCGTTGGAAAGAGCATTAAATTTCCTATCGGATAGATGCCTTACCTTTTTTTTGAGTCAAGGTTTGAGACATGAAAACGTCCTCTAAAAAGAGAATTTTACGTAATTTTGGAAACCTCGCATTTTTTCAATCTCAAATTGAACTACGAGAACCCATACTTTTTCAAGATGCAAGAACAGTGAAAACTGCGCCAGAATCTCAGCTTTCCAATGGTATAATCAAAACATATTCTACAACCGAATTTAGGGGAGAAATTTGTGTTTGAACGCGGAAAAACGTGCATTTTTTTCAACGAAATCAGCGCTCTGGCCTCCTGTTTCCGGAGGCCTCGCGGTCTACTGCGGCGCCCGCCCACCCACTTCCATCGTCCGACCCCTCAGATCGACTAGGCGGAGCGCCGATTTCGTTGAAAAAATGCACGTTTTTCCGCGTTCAAACACAAATTTCTCCCCTAAATTTGGTTGTAGAATATGTTTTGATCATACCGTTGGAAAGCTGAGATTCTGGCGCAGTTTTCACTGTTCTTGCATCTTGAAAAAGTATGGGTTCTCCTAGTTCAATTTGAGATTGAAAAAATGCGAGGTTTCCAAAATTACGTAAAATTTTCTTTATAGAGGACGTTTTCATGTCTCAAACCTTGACTCAAAAAAAAGGTAAGGCATCTATCCGATAGGAAATTTAATGCTCTTCCCAACGGTATCCTCAAATTGTAATTTACACAGTTAATTAACGGAGTTATGACCGATTTAATGACATAAGGTCAAAATCACGAAAAAAAAGTTTAAAGTTAAAGTAACTCGAAAACGAAGGGTTTAAAAAAAAATTGCTAAGAGACATTTTTTGTTGCAAATTAGTTGTAGAATCGACTGGTACCGTATGGCAGACCAGTTAGGCTTACACCCTGTATAGACTATTTTGCGTACTTTCGTCAAGATTCCAATTAGATTAGATTTTGCCCAGATTCCTGTGGAATATCCTTGAACGGTTACCTAGTAAAATTCATACATGAGCGGCGTTGATGAAGAAGATTGAATACGAATTGAACTCCTTGGCTAGAAATGACAATACGACCAAATAATAAGCACAACATAAGCCAGTCCCCTGCTCACTGAAGAAGTGGAGGGAGTGCAAAAAAACACTCCCCAAAAATGTGCAAAAAATGCGAATTCCCACTTTGCATTGCTGGTACACTAATCGCGGAAAATTTTGAACATTCGATTCAATTTGAATTCCATTCTGATATATATTTTAATATAGGGCATAATGTAAGTTTTGGGTGATAATGTGGGTTTTAGGTTCAAAACCTGTAAAAAATTTGAAAATTGAAAGATTTGAAACCTAAATTGAAAAATTTTTAAGGTGATGGTATTTTGGGATATTTGGACCTTTAGAAGGTTGGAAATAAAGGGCTACTGAAAAAATTAATTTTAGGCTTTCTAGGCGTTGGGGAGTAGTGACCTCAGGCTGTGACGAAGTAACACCTATCATTTTTGGTTTATTATTTTCAATAATGAACCTTTGGAATCGACCAAGAAAAAAAAATTAACACCCCCTCAAAATTTGATGGTTTACGTTTCAAGGTACGTAGAATCCAAAAATCGAATAAAAATTTGGCCGTCCGTCCACCGTACGCCGTACGCGGCACTTTTGGCACTTAGCATTGACCGATTTTGATGAAATTTGGTATGTAGGCTCCATTTGGGGTCTAGTTGTGCCCCGAAGCTTTTGGTTGATATAGGTCACTCCTAAGGGTTCCAAAATCAATTTTGAAATTTTGAAAACGCCCTAACTCAAAAAATTTCGATATAAAGGTATTGTTTTTCCTTCAAATTAAGATTCTATAGAATTTTTAGAATTGTTTGAGACCACGCGGAGCTCTGTAGGACAAACCGTTCGCTCCCTACGAAAATTTAAGGGTTTATATTGAAATATATATATATAAATCAAAACATGAGTGTGAATCGCAAAAGAGGCCTAATCTCCGTTCAAATTAGAGCTGACCGAAATGCGATCGATGGTTGGTGATTTTGATTTATTTATTTTTTTTTTTGAATTTTTTTTAGTTATTTATTTATTTTTTTTTTCATTCTTCTCTTCATATTGGATGGTTGGTGATTTTGTAGACGAGTGATCTATATAAAAATAATAAACCGTTGTGTAATAATTTGCAGCTTTTTAATTAAAACTTTGCCAAAGGTATAATTCATTTTGCGAAAAGTCTAATTCAATTAGCGGAAACTTTAATTCAATTCGCGAAAGGTTTAACCCAAAGTGCAAACGCTGTATAAACCACACTCAGATTTGTTATTGAACCGTCCTCAATTCATATCTATGTATATTTAGTTAATTAATAACTTCAAATTATATTTAATCGTAGGGTAGAAATGAGAGCTGCTTATTCCATCGGAATATTTTCACTCTAATTCAGAGTCACGAGAACAGTTTTTTTGACGTTTTTTTACAAATATTTAAAAAATGTTGATTGTATAATTTCAACGGTTCATGTTTTGTGACCAATCTACTATATACCAAACATTTCGATTTTTTCAACCCTAACTTTGAGGATTTCTTTGAAAATTTGCTCATTAACTCATGCTGCATGAATGGAATTTGTTTTCAAGCCCCCTGTAAAATTTGATAATTTAAAGTAGGAATTTCAAGGGAGAATCTTACCCGATACTTCCAAGCGTGAAGGTACATGACCAGGTCTTTGGGCTTGGGGTCGCGGTACCTGACCTTACACTCGTAGCAATGAGGATCCGTCGTCATCTTGTCGAGGTGGAAGGATAGATCTGGGGGTTCATGGCCGGTCTGCGTGGCGACCGTCACTTTGGCGCTGTTTGCATTGTTGACCATCGGCGTCGGGATCATCTGGCGCAGAGCGGTCGGCGACGCGGCTGGAGGTTGGGGTCTGATGATGGGGGCGACGCCTGTGGGAGAGGAAGAGTCGCAGGGAGAGGCTTCGCGGCTGCCGCCTCCACCTCCTCCACCACCTGGAAGAGAATAAAATGCATAATGAGATTCATCAGAGTTGAATATTTCCAACCCTAGATAGGCAGCGTGAATAATCCACCGTTAGCTTCTTTCGATTTTGCTTGCGATCCGGACATGCGATCAGCCTCAATCCCACTTATTCGTACTTCAGCTAGTTGTGAACTTGATTTGAGAGTGCGACCTTGTGCGTTGACCCAACTTGATCAGTTTTAAGGACATAATTATGAGTAAAGTCACCGCTACCCTTGACTTCACTTTTCCACGTCTAAGTTTTAGAATTATTTTCATATCAGCAAGGGACCGCAAGTGATGACTGCCTCCAAATTGGGACCAGAATCACCTATTGAAAGTGTGAGAATCCTTCAAGAACCAGATGTTCGAAAATACTGTTCAAGGTGCCTATCTCGAAAATATATTCGTACTACAATATTTTAAGTAATGCGCAGGCATCGTTTCGTTGTTTTTAGACTCCGGTGTTCCTTAGTTTTTCATTTTTAATGTGAATTTCGCATACCTTTTTGGGACATTTTCTAGACCTCAAATTTAGATATATTTAATTAAATTCCTAATTTTCATAATTTTTCTTTTCGAATAGTTAATCTTTTATGTACTTAATATTGATCTTTATGTGATATATTTAGTGAAAAATACAAGAAGTGATCCCAAAGCGATTTTATTATTTTTTTTTTTTTACCAATGAGAAATATCGCTCATTGATATTCGTAAGCGTTTTATAGCTCCCCGTAACCAGAAATGACCTACAAGATGATAAATTAGTCAATTAGGTCAACACAACACTAGCTGGGGTTACGCCCTGGGCTATATGGAAAATTATCAGGAACTTAACTGAAGAATTAGCACATTGCTAGAGAGTTACCTATTCGGTACGTTGGAATTAGCATGTCAGTAAATAATATTTACTGTGGGCGGTTGTATAAGTAATTAGTTATTAATTTCTGAGTTCATAACTACATATTATGTAGTTATGAACTCAGAAATTAATAACTAATTACTTATACAACCGCCCACTATGCAGGATGCCTCGAGTAATGAATCAAGCCATCCACGAGTGCCCCGACTTGGACATTTTTCTTCAATCAGTGAAAGTGATTAAAACAAAATAATAAGCAACATGGACAAATAACCCCTAAACTTGTCTCCTCTAATATCTATCAATCTGTACTTGTTCTTTAATATGGATATTTTTCTATTGCAATGTTGTATTGGGCTTGCCCGTATTGAATAAATAAGGACATAGTTGTAGTCTTACCCTTTTCCTCATCCTCCAGACCGAAGGAAGGCTTGAAGAGATCGGTGTCTCCGTCAATTCCCAGCCAGTTCTCTGCGTTGTGGATCCTGATGAGGTCCCTGATGAGCTCCTCGTCTGTCTTCCCGATATTTCCCCCTCTGCCACGCTCGGGACCGAATACCGTATGATTGTAGAGAGGGTCATTAACCACCGGGTAACCTGCGATGAATGAACGAACGGTTAAAAAATGCAAGATATCAGTAAAATTCAAGATGAAGAGCTTGAAGGCCAGCTTATTCCAAAAATGATATTTTTAACAAATATGAGAAACATGATGATGGATTCTTTTCAGTTCCAAATTCGACAAACTGAATACCCACAGAACAGTGTTTAGATTTTATGGGTTAAATATTGAGCAAAATTCAAATATGTTTTATGCCCACTAATAATGAAAAGAGAGAATCTGAAAGTACCCAAGTAGACTCCCAACTCACTCACTAAACCACTACTCAATTTCACACGGACCAAACGACTCTCCAGCTCACCTCCCTATCAACTTTTCCCAACACTGACTGAGTTTCACACGAAATTATAAGAAATAAGAAGCCCTGATGGAGATGAAGAAGACTGATGGAGATGAAGCTAGTTAGGACTAGAGGTAAGGTGGAGTGCTAGGGAAGCATAATATGCCATATATTATGCCTTCATCGAAACTCCTACTACCTTGTCCCCTCACCCCTTACCACTCTAGTAATTATACGAGAAACTACTTGATGATTGGGAACACTAGAGGGAATGGAGGGAGAATCGCTAGAGCAGCACGGTTCTTCCTCTCACTAGAACTCCCACTCCTTCTACTCTTCAACTTCTCTTCTTTCACTTACCAAACCACTCTTAGATACAGAAAACCAACTATCTGAGACCTGAGAAGGCAAGAACGAGAGAGTGTGTGAGAGAGGAGGAGAAGCGCTCAAGCAGCACGGTTCTTCCTCTCACTAGAACCCCTGTTTCTCCCTCCATTCAACAACTATTACACTCCCTCCTCTAAACAACACGCTCACAACAATCCAATAAATTTCATAAAAATCCAGTCATTTGATGAGCAACTCACCAGCTCATGAACTTATCACTTGTCACCAGTCTTCACCAACGTATTCAAGTAGAAAACGGCCAATAAATTCATCAGAATCGATTGCTGTAAGCTACATAATATGTTTCAGACAATATTGTGAAGAACTAAGGTACATGAATCATCCAAATCCGAGTTTTCTCGAATAAGTGCCATCTAGATCAGATTTTTTCAAGTAAACGATCAACATGAATTCATAATACTCTTTAGCCAAAATATACAGTTTGATTATCGAAATATAGAGGATATTTAAACTTGAAATACTGACCGAGATATTGCAGGTGAACTCGAATCTGATGCATTCGCCCGGTGTGAGGAAGACAAAGAACGACGCTGGTGTTGGTTTCTGGGTTGTAGCCCAACTTCTGGAAGGTGGTCGTGCATTCTTTCCCCTTCGGACTCACTTTGCACACGCCAATTTTGTAACTGACGACTTCAATGGGCTCGGAGCACTCAATGACCTCACTTAGAAAAATAATTAAAATGAAAAATAAATTAATGGATGCATTTCATCGAACAACAATACATTTTCATCACAAGTCAAAACTGGTCGAACTGGTCGGCTCATCTGTTACAAGCTACACCACCAAGCATGATGTACACGTAGAGTAAGGCACAAGTGTATCACGAAAGTAACTAAAGCGGTAATAAAGGTATCACGATATATAACTGACGAAACAATACTGAAATGTATAATTTACATGACAAGTTCCAAAAATATTATGTTGCACTTTCTGAAGCTGTTAAAATAAGCTTGACCATGAGTTCATACCAGGAGTCATACACTCTAATTTCCAAATCTCTAGACAAGTTGCAATATTACGTGGTCCTTGTTTTTCGATAAAGAGCTGGGGTCTATTTTTCAATTTATACTTGTTGGTACGTACATGTTTCGGCAAAACAGCGTCGCCTTCATCAGACTAGACAAATTTGATTCTAAGTAAATATTAGTTAAGTTATGAGTTTAGTTAAATTAAAAATATATACGTGTATATGTATATTTTGATTTGATTTTCATTGATGAAGGTGTAATGGCTCTGACAATCACTGATTTTATTATGGAAAAACAAAACTTTGAAATGCCTTTCAAGGTGGTGATCAGAGACCACTGGAAAAAGGGGATGCCGAACCTTACACAGGGCTCTCTTGTGTGGTATACAGATGGATCAGTCATGTGTGGAAGATCTGGCATAGGCATAAAAGGCCCCTCGGTCAGCCTTGTAAAGTCTCTCGGGACAAACGCCGCAATCTTCTAGACAGAGGTCCGTGCAATTCAACTGAGCGCTGAAGAAATGCTGAATAAGCATCACAACAGAGCCAAGATTTACATTTTGTCAGACAGCCAGGCTGCCTTGAAGGCCATTGCTTCATACACTGTAAGCTCGAAGCTGGTCTGGGAATGCCTGAATACCCTCAAAGCTGTGGCCCAGAGAATAATCATGTCGCCCTTCTCTGGATTCCCGGACATGAAGATCACGAGGGTAATGAAACTGCTGATCGCCTTACCAAAAGAGGATCAGAGTCCCTGCTAATAGGGCCGGAACCAACCCTGGGAACCACCAAAAACTGCGTGTAAGCAGATTTTGTTCTGTAAACAGGACGTGGTTAACAACTGGGAAAGTAATGAGCGAGTAAGAAACTGGCAGAACCTCCCAGTTCTGAGAAAGGCAAAACTATTTGTAACGTTGTCAAAGAAACGGGCTAGCGAACTCATAGCTATGCCTAAGAAGGACGTCAGAATACTTGTGGGTCCGTCAACAGGTCATTGCCCACTTCGACACCATCTACAGAAGATGGGCAAACTAACAACGGACATCTGCCGCTTCTGCAATATGGAAACCGTAGATGCCGAGTATATCATGTGCTACTGTGAAGCACTGGGTCGAGCTAGATACACAATCCTTGGAAACGATGTCCTAGCTCCTGACACGATCTCTAAGGTGGCCTACACCGATCCGTTTCTGTCTTCTCTGTTTGCTAAAAAGTGGGGAGAAGGGGTGTTTAGTAAACCCTTCTTATTAGGCTAACATAGCCTGGAGGCATTCCACAATAGACCTCGTTAGGTCGCAGTGGAAGGAGTTCGTACTTTAACTCACAAAAAAAGTAGATTTTTACTGACATTAGATATATTTTTATGACAGCTTTATCGAATAGGTACTAGTTAATAACCATTCTTTTTCAACAGACCTTGATAAAGTAGGTAGATAGTAAAAGCATACTTCATTGGTAGCGGATATTGATTTCAGGATGCTAAATACCTTTGAATTGATTAGTTAGTCAGTATAAACTATTTGATAGGGTTGAAGATTAAAATTTGATTTAATAACGGTATGCTCCATGACTAACACTGATGAGACAAAAAATGCAACAGGACGTGGACTGATCCCTAGAACGGTTTATTAAGGTCAGTTGGTTATTAATAAGTAATCAACAAAGCTGCTATGCAGTAGAATTAAAAGAGATTTAGAAGTTCGCTCTGCTGTGCGCTCTTGGCTGAAGTTCCCACCTGGTGTCCCAAGTGCCTATGTTCATGCACCGGTCAAATCCGGTGGGCTTGGCATTGTGTCTCTCTCGGCATGTATCCCTTCTCTGCGCCGCCGGCGCCTGCTAGCCCTTCAAGGGTCGAGCTGGGAGGTCGCCCGTGCGGCTGCTGATCTTGATTTTGTCAGGCAGCAGTTAGCATGGTGCGACCGAGCAACACCATCTGCTCCAAAACCCAGTTCGTCTGCTGAGTTCGCTGCTGCGCTGCATGAATCGGTAGATGGTAAAGAACTCCGACAGTGCTCCGAAAGCCTTGTCTCATCCCAATGGGTAGATTGGGCTTCGGAGGGCATTGGGGCCCGCGACTACCGACACTTTCACGCCATCCGCGTGGCATCTTTGCCAACTGCGGTGAGGTGTTCAAGAGGTAGTCGCGGGACAACTCTACCCCTTTGCCGCGCCTGTCGGAGTGGAAATGAACATTTATATCATGTAGTGCAGCAGTGTCCTCGGACTCATGGTGGCCGCATTCTTCGTCATGATGCGGTCGTCAAGCAGATAGCAGGTGCTTTGTCATCTAGCGGCTGGGATGTTGAGAGAGAGAGATTGTATCACATGCCAAGTGACCAGGGTAAGAAGCCCGACATTGTTGCCGTCAAGCCCGACCAGTCTTGCATTATCCTGGATGTCCAAGTTGTCAATGGCAGCTTGGACATGGAGCAGACTTGGCGGGCCAAGATAAGGAAATATGACACAAATGATTTACGGCAAGCAGTGTCGGAGCTAAAAGGAGTGGCACCCAACAACATCAGGGTGATGGCTGCAACCTTGTCATGGCGCGGTGTGTGGTGCGGGAAAAGTGCCACGGAGTTGCGCGAGTTGGGCATCTCGGTAGGCGTACTCCGTGGTATCACCACCCGTGTCCTGCTCGGCTCATATTTGAACTGGTGGTCGTTTTATAGAGGCACTTCCCTTCATCCTTCTCTCCCACCCCCACCTTCCTCATCTTCCCTTATCCCTAGGGCCGGCGTCGGGTGAGTCCTGGGCGTCCTCCCCATTATTTTTGATTTATTTATTTCTTTTTTAAATTTATGGCGTGCCCCCTCCGTCACCAAAGACATTTTGTCTTGAGGGGAGTTTATTGAAAAAAAAAAAAAAAAAAAATACATATACGCGTATATATTGCTTCCGAGTCTACCAAGGTAGCGGAAGCTGTTTTAACTTTTCAAGGATGAAAAAAAAAGTTCTCCAAATCAAAATTGTCACTTGCGTTTTGCGTTTTAGACCTTTCTGAACAATTTTGGTTCAGTGTCTGTGTGTCTGTCATGATTTCCTTGTAACGCGCATAACTATACGAAGTTATTGTCCGATTTCTATGAAATTATCAGGGATGATGCGGATTAGGTTGTAGATGGTCCCCAATGAAGATCATCACCCCCGGACTGATAGTAGCCGCTGCGCATGCGCAAACGTGAATTCCTTGTAACGGCCAAAACTTCCACATTTTCTACCCGATTTCGATGACATTTTCAGGGATTATGCGGATTAGGTTGTAGATGGTCCCCAATGAAAATCAAGGCCTTAAAATTTACAGTAGCCTCTGCGCATGCGCAAGCGTAAAATCCCTGTAACAGCCATAAAACTTACATTTTTCATCCGAATTTGATGAAATTTTCTTGGATTGTCCAGTTTAGCGTGTAGATGGTCCCCTATGAGGGTAGTGAAAGGTACTTAGAGATTGGTGTTTTGAGATTATCTACTATGCATCGGATCATCTATATAATCGGGTTATGGATACGAGGAAGCTATGTGCCACACCCACTTGGCAGACGTTTTTTGATTAACTCCATAACTTGACTAATTTATTTATAACTAAAAAATTTTAGGCTGATGAAGGCGACACTGTTTTGCCGAAACTCGTACCTACCAACAAGTTGCAATATTGAAAATACTGAATGAATTAGTACACATAAATTAATATATTGAATGAAATAATGTCCGACAGCTGCACAGTGAGTTTAGGTTCTACTAACGAAAAAGCTCCTTCATTATACAACCTATTATCAATCCGTACACATTTCTTGCGATTAACTTCATTCAATTAGATTCATAGAAAAAGGTATCTTTATGAATTTGGTTGGGGTTGAGCGACAAAATCAATAAAAAATAAATTTACAAACAAGTTTTTTTCTCATCTGGGCACTTAATTTACGAGTTCTACAGTGGTTGGATTTGGAGTTCTACAGCGAATCTGCAGTGAACGAAGGTAGTACCCAGGCTACCAAGACTCCAAGATCTTCGCAGGCATATTTCTGACGCCAGCAAAGCAGAACTTTTCATACGGATGTGTAGGAGCCTCGTTCCACTTTAATTCGTTTGTTTTATTTTTCATAAATTTCAAAATATTCAATTTTGGTTTATTATTTTCAATAAAACACCTGAGGAATCGACCAAGAAAAAATTTCAAACCTCCCTCAAAATTTGTTGGTTCATTTCAAGGCACGTAAAATCCGGAAATCTAATAAAAATTTGGCCGTCCTTTTCTTAGTTCCCATGGACCGATTCTGGTGAACTTTGGTATACCTGTTCCATTTGGGGTTTAGTTGTGCCCGGAAGCTTTTGGTTGACGTCAATCACTTCTAAGGGTTGAAAAATAAGGGTTGAACATTTCAAAACGCCCTAGCTCACAAATTTTGATATGAAGGCATAGTTTTTTCTTCAATTTAAAAGACCACCCAAAGCTCTGTAGGATCAACCGTTCGCTTCCTATGAAAACTTAACTCTAATTGGACCATGGTATCACTAGTGTCACCGAAAAGATCTCAGGAATTCCACAGCTGTCTCAAGGTGTTACCCGATAAACTAGATTCACATTGCATTTAAAACTAATGGACTGAGCTGAGTTTTTGGAAAGTTTTTAGAAGTCAAAAAATTAAGTAATTGACTGGCCTAATCTCCGTTCAAATTTTAGCCGACAACGAAATGCGATCGTTGTTCGTTTCTTCGAGTTGTACTCAGTCTTGCGTCCGTAGCAACCAGTAAACAAATTTACTAATAAACAACTCCCTATTTCTTCGCACTGAGTGTGAAGCGTTTATTTCTTCAAAATAAACTTGATTGTGAAGCGAAAATATGATTGGTAGGTAGCGAAAATGGTGATTGCGAGTGATCTACATGGAAAAATAATAAACCTTTGTGTAATAATTTGCAGCGTTTTTGAATCAAATAAATAGGTACCAACCTAGGGAAGTTTCCATCAACCCTGCAGATATATTCTTTCTGTACGAGCCGATTCCTGATCTGATGTTCCATCTGCCTCGCTTTTTTCGGAGTTCGTCCGAAGAGAAGAAGACCCGAAGTGAGTCGATCCAATCTGTGGATGGTCCTCAAGTTCTTCAGTTGGTACTCCTTCGCCAGGATGAAGACGACCGTATTGTGCCGGTACCTTCCGCAAGGGTGGACCTACGGAAATTTCATTGGATGCAGGGTGATACTTGGGAGAGACGGTGCGAAGGTACTTATATATCAACCTATTACTTATCCGAACCTCATGTTGAAACCAAAATAACGACACTGACTGGAATTCAGTGTTATCGGTAAAATGGGCGGTGGAAAGACTTCAATGACACCTCAAAGTAACCACGGGTTGACCTGGATGGTATGCATAGGGAGGATTTAAGGTATGTATCAAGGATTAAAGAATAATTTGAACAGGAATCTCTGCCATGAAGTTCTTAATGTTATGACCAATTGCTCATAGAAGAAAATTTGAGTATAAATTATAACATTGAATTTTGATAATTTTTATAATTTTTTTCCTATCCTCAGATCATGGAACCAAAACAATTCCACGGAAAATTTCCAACAGCCTTGAGAACAGCTGGTAATCAACTAGAAATTAAATAGGAATATTCAGAGATTCAGTATAACCCAACGCTATATAATCCTAACGCTTCTTCTCAAAATAACCCTTGTAGTCGCAGCATAAGTTGTATACAGTGAATTAGAGTTTTAAGAACAATTTTCCAAGAGAGGTTCCCTTATATTTTCCGTAAAAGTTCAACCACGCTGAAAGTTTGTAGGAATGGAATATTCAGCGAGTGTAAATTCACTGTGCTTATAGGGTTTAATTTAGTTATTACCAGCAGTTAGGATGTGTACGTCTAAACGAACTCAGCTCTTAGTAAATGACCCGCTAAGAAACTTTCCTTGCAACTTCATAGGAACTTTAGTAAAATACTACCATCAAGTGGGTACATTTAATAATGATCAATGACCACAATATACATGGGAAAATTAAACCAATATTCTTGGGTAAATAGACGTTGAAGTTTCATGTAAAATATAATAGTATGAAACAAAACAATAATAATTTACATAATAACGTGTGTCAACACAGAATAGTCTAGGAATAAAAGCTGTCAAAACCTAAAAAATTTTCATACAGAATGCAGACACTGTAAATACTGAGCACCAAGTAGAACTGGATTACAACATACCACACCATTACCGACCAAACTTGACAAGTCAGGTACTTACCCACACAATTAACGTACAAATATATATTGGGTGATTCTTAAAGATCGGATACGTATTTATAACTTTATTACTATTTTTAACGATATATGAAGTGTTAGAAAGAAACTGCAAGCGGGGATCCTTGTTGTTTAACTAGGAATTCAAACTTTGTTTTATCAATTGAGAACTCAAAAATATTTTTATTAGATAATTGGGTGTGTGCATGATTTTTTCTAGATTTTTAATCGAAAGTAGACCTCAACCTGAGAATTTTGGCATCAGCCGTTCTCTTCTTGGATGAGTAGGTAGATCTTTTTCTATGATTTTTCAAAGTTTCGAATTATTCTGACTTCACGCGGGGCGCCTGGGTGGGAGCCACAGTGGGCTGGGGGAGCCCACTGTGACGTCATAATTCGAAACTTTGAAAAATCAAAGAAAAAGGTCTTCTGATGCTAGAAGGTCGCGTTTGGTGTCAAAATTCTCAGAATGAGGTCTAGTTTAGTTTAAAAATAACAATAAACAGTTTTTCCGACCCATGAGCAAACCCTATTATTCGGATTCTAATGAAAAATACACTCCTTGTATGATTTTCCCTCTAGGAACGGGCAAGTATCCCTTGAAAAGAATTATTTTTATATGTTGGTGAGCCCAAGTGTAGCAGAATTTTCGCACAACTTTACAAAGCTGAGTTACATGTTGATATACGTTTTTTGGTTTGACTCCAAGTTAACGAATTTATTGGAGTTCAAATTCAACTTTCCTGGTCTCAAAATTGTCAATTTTTGCTGCAATATACCATTGTTTTGTGCGTTTTGAGGGAGACACGGTCATTTCATATTTGATATAAGCCCATTTGATGAAAAAAAAAAAAAAACGTCTGCCAAGTGGGTGTGGCACATAGCTTCCTCGTATCCATAACCCGATTGTATAGATGATCCGATGCATAGTAGTTAATCTCAAAACACCAATCTCTAAGTACCTTTCACTACCGTCATAGGGGACCATCTAAACGCTAATCTGGACAATCTTAGAAAATTTCATCAAATTCGGATGAAAAATTAAATAAGTAGGTGTATGTGATTGGATCAAAAAAATACATAGCCTCGACAGGGTTTCGAACCCGCGACCTTAAGTGCTCAAATCAAGACTTTATCCTCTGAGCTACCGATGACCTGAAATTTCTTGGATTTGAGATTCTCACAGGAGACCATCCCTCTATGAATGAATCACTCTATGAAGAACAATTCTCTGTGATTTTCATAGGGGACCATCTAAATACTAATCTGTAACATCCCTGAAAATTTCATTGAAATCGGATTGAAAATGTGGAAGTTATGGCCGTTACAATTCACGTTTGCGCATGCGCAGTTGCTTCTATCAGTCCGAGGACGATGATTTTAATAGGGGACCATTTACAACCTAATCCACATAATCCCTGAAAATTTCATCGAAATCGAGAGGAAAATGTGGAAGTTATGTCCGTTACAAGGAAATTCACGTTTGCTCATGCGCAGTCGCTTCTATCAGTCCGAAGGTGGCGAATTTCATAGGGGACCATCTAAATACTAATCTGTAACATCCCTGAAAATTTCATCGAAATCGAGTGGAAAATGTGGAAGTTATGTCCGTTACAAGGAAATTCACGTTTGCGCATGCGCAGTAGCTACTATCAGTCCGAAGGTGGCGATTTTCATAGGGGACCATCTAAATACTAATCTGTAACATCCCTGAAAATTTCATTGAAATCGGATGGAAAATGTAGAAGTTATGGCCGTTACAAGGAATTCACGTTTGCGCATGCGCAGTCGCTTCTATCAGTCCGGGGATGATGATTTTCATAGGGGACCGTCTACACACCAACCCGCACAATCCCTGAAAATTTCATAGAAATCGGACAATAACTTCGTATAGTTATGCGCGTTACAAGGAAATCATGACAGACGGACAGACACACAGACACGGAACCAAAATTGTTCAGAAAGGTCTAAAACGCAAAACGCGAGTGGAAATTTTGATTTTGGAGAACTTTGTTTTTTCGTCCTTGAAAAGTGAAAACAAAGCTTCCGCTACCTTGGTAGACTCGGAAGCAAAAATGGATATGAGCCACTTTGAAAAAAAAAAAAAAAAAAAAAAAAAAACAAGTTTTAGGTTGTGTGAAGAAAAATCTCCTTTCCATTTTCTTTTGTTGGCTTACCGATTATTTTCAATAATGAACCTTCGGAATCGAGCAAGAAAAAATATTCTAACCCCCCTCAAAGTTTTGTGGTTCACGTTTGAAGGCATGTAGAATCCTAATACCGATTTTTTATTAAAAAAAAGTGTTTATTGAAAACAACGGGATGGATATAATATATCGACTTTTATTATGATGTTCATAATAATCATATTATGATGTTTTGTCGGAAAAGTCGATTTTAGAAAGTTTTTAAAGCGGGATGCAAACCGTTACAGAAGGAATACAACTAGGCCTTATCCTAAAGATTCAGATTCTGTGAAAAAAACAAAAAGTGTGAAAAATGGATTTAAGCCCATTTGAAAGAAAACTCTTCAACTGATATCCCAAGTGCGACCAGCTAATTGATTTTGAGCATATGAATGTCTTTCCTCCTTTCAAAGAAAGTCAGTTCAGGGAGTCCTGTGAGAATCCCATTGGTCCCCCCCATGGATGCAAGCAACCAGAGAAAGTCACTCCGGAGAGTCAATTGTTCGCACAATCAGTGTCCCGGCTTAATAGCAGGCCCCTGATATGACCTACAGGTAGAGGCGCACGTTCTCGCTCGTGTTTCCGACTATGCAGGTCGGCGCCCGAGATTTTGACAATTCACAAAACTCACATGCCAGGATCTAAGCCACAGGGCCAAGGATGGCCCTGGTTCAAGGAACCCTACCCAGAGACTGCAGAAGGGGAATGCAGCCCTGGGTGCTTTTAAACCACGACCCCCGCGAATCCAACCTCAACAGGCACTTTGACTTCTAGGCTGGTGGCACTTTGACTTCTGTCGTTGTGCCGGTAACCTAGATTTTAAGCAGCGACAATTACGACAAGATGGTGTCAAACCAAAAAAAAAAAAAAAAAAAAACGGATATCAACAAGTGACTCAGCTTTAAAAAATAGGACTAAAACAAGCGCCACATTTTACCAACATCTGAGAATACGCGCATTTTCAGTACTAAGCAACAAGACCCGACGCTCTCCAAGAGGCAGGAGATGAAAAAAATCATTCGAGGAGTTTATTTTTCATGAAATTTGAAGAAGAATATAAATCTGAAAAAAGTGAGTTCTAATTTGAAAAATACAAAGTAATCGCGCGGTTCGCTCAATGAATTCCTTGTACAAATAAGGGGGGTCACCGCTAAAAGTTCTTTCCAATCCTTCAAATAACGGAGATAAAAATGCATATCCATTATTTAAGAAACCAGTATAATGTTCCTGAATAAACGATGAGCAAAACTCAAAAATTATAACCGTATAAATTAGGAGGAGTCACGTCCCTATTATCGATAAATTTTCATAGATATCAGGGACATATAAATTCGTGTTTGGGAGTTTTTAAAATGATAAAATTGTGATGAAAAATAAAGTAGAGCTTGTAGAAAAATGGTACGTGGTATTATCTCCTTCATCGTATGTTTGTGACATTGAGTTTTCGGAGAAAAAACAGTATAATTACACGGTAGATTCTGGTATCCTTTCACACCATGTCAAAACACAAAAAATTCGTCCATGAAATTTTTTTAAAAAAATACGAGCTCCGTGAAAAAGAGTTTTGAGACTTTTTGAAGCGGAGTCAAAAGGTACTGTCCTGTGCCGATTGAAGTGATAAGCAAGCCTGGTCCTTGACTAGGTTTGGCCGGTGATACAGAATAACTACGGTTAAAAGGGAGTTGAAAAGATAGACAGGTTAATGAAGGCAGATACGGTTTATGGTTTCGTCGGAGGAGATGTTAACTATGCAAGAGTTGTGTTATGAAAGTAGAGGGTAAGCACACGGAAAAAAGCATGGGTTGTAATGGAACATGCAACGGAGATATAAATAGTAGAACGAGCTCATGTTGTGGGGAGCCGAAAAAGAGGTTTCTGAAACTTCGGAGTAGAAGGAAACGGGCTTCCTGCGTTGTCTGGCTAATGGAGGTTGGGAATAGAAACAAGAACAATGTGGTTGAAATTCACCATTGAAACTCATAAAAGCTCTTTGAATCGATGCTAAAAATTCAGAAACTATGAATCTATTCCACATGAACCGCTACAGAGTTCAATGCGCCTAGAAACATTGTAACAGTGCCTCAAATCATCGCCAATTCAAGACTCGTTCACACCAGAGAACTTTACAGTTCGAGAACTTTGTTGTAACTTTATCTGCAAGATTCAAAAATTACAACAGTATCAACCAAAGACTAACATAGAAGGGTATTTGTTTTGGTTCTCAGGTGTGGACGAGGCTCTAAGTTTGAAACCAGCAGGTTTTGAACTTGTACGAGGTGTAGAGTGAAACAGTAAAAAATTCTCGTTTATTCATCGCCGAAATAAGCAACGAAAATAGGACAAAAGCTGCGCGAAATCAGTGGAGTTGTGAACGGAAGAATTATTTATCCAGTTTTCCAGAAATTTAGGGGCGGAGCATAATTAAAGATGATAAACTCGACCAACGTTCTCCCCATCCCTCAGGGCACAACCCCTCACTTTCAGGAAGAAAATTACTGCCGACCTATCAATCCAGGACAATGGTCGACTGGCTGACGGGAGAAAAAGATAATCGGCGTTCATCACACAGGCAGGAAGCATCTGCTAAATTCGACGTCTTTCTATCATCCCCCACCCCAGCGCTCAGCCCGGGCGATTCAGGCTTCAAATTGAAAACCCGGGAGCACCGTTTTGCCGTTTCTCTCGATTCAGGCTGGCGCAACTCTTTAGCCGTTTCTCTCCAGGGCACAATTAATAGCTGGCAGGTTGAGAGAATACTTTGAAAACTCAGTTCGTTACGCGGATCTACTTTGGAAAGTCCTGCGATTCCAGAACTTACATTGGTTTCAGAAACAAGATGTTTTCTTTTGAAGCGCCACTACTTGGATGAATAGTTGCTACTTGACCGTTGTAACTACCCAATAACCAGGATATTACACTAACGGCAGGATTGGAACGTCTAGGGGCATGAATAGGCTCAGCTTTTGGGTTTGATTGATTGAATTCGGGATTAACAATCCTGGCGTTGGAAATGAACGAATGTTTACAAATTCAAACCAGAAAACATGGAAGTCCACAATCGACTATCAAAACCAGGAAATCCAACAATACTGCAGACTTGATTGGGAGGGTTACCAGGTTGTTACCGACATCTCCGAGTTCCTACCAATATTTCAGTGAGTTACACTAACTAGAGATCAGGATTAAATGCTGGTTCAGTAGGTCAGGATCGTGACCTGCGGCTCTAACCGCAATCTAAAAACCATTCAAGCTCTGAACGATCAAGGCGTGTTGTTTGCGACTGTCAGACCTGTAGAGATTGAGTTATCATTCGAAGTAAGAATTCCCGGTCGATTTACAAGGGCAAACTCTATCAGACCGTCACCAACGACAAACCAATTTGTTTGCAGGTTCAGAACAAGTTCCTATCTCACCAATTCTTTTCACACTTGACATCACCTCTTCAAGTCGTAGGCGTGCAGGTGTTATTATTCACTTGAATCTACGACAAATACCAAATTACAACACTGTTTCCACCCCAAAGAGTACAAGTTGAGAAATTATCTCAATCTGAATTGCACAATAGGGTTCAAAATGGAGTTTCAGCACAATCATAAATCAAACTTAGTCATAAATCAAAGGACTGTTCCAACATAAATATCAATAACGATATCAACTTCTGTGGATGGACGAAGGAACTCCTTTATTATTTTTTTTTTACTAAATACATTCAATTAATCAACCTTCATATGCAGCGGAATCCTTGCCCTACGAGATTCAAAATGAACTCCCAGCATTATCACAATATGTATAGAGCATACTCATAAGCTGACTCATTTTAATACCAAATAACCATTAATCGAAATACCTTCTGCGGAAGCGCAAAATACACTCTGCTTATCCACAAGCCAAGGAACAAACGATTTGAAAATGCCCGAAACGGGGGAAATTGGATTTAAAAAATGGTGAGGGAGGTTGGGTAAAGGTAGGAAAGGGTCTCTACTCACCGGCACGGAGCAAGGTTTGTCCAGCACTACTATCTCATCATCGACATGGATGAGTCGAAGAGGCTTAGCTAGAACTGGCGTCTCGTGCCTGCAAACCACACCACATCCAAGAACTTGCGCTCACTTTTTTTCCTTCAGGAATTCTGTTTTTTTTTTTCGTTTAGTAGGGAGTTGATTCGTTTCGATAAAAATTCAACTTTCTCATCGTCACTCCATCTCCTTTTTATAGGGAGAGGAGTAGAAGGAGAAAATAGTGGAGGCGGGGTCCAAAGTTTCAGTTATACCAGCTTTTTCCTTGAAGCTAGGACCCCGGGGAGGCAATTGAGTAGTAGTAACTTTCATGAACGATTGAACAACTAGGTATTAGTGGATTGTGAAGAACAATTTTTAATAATAATTAACCTGACAATATTTTGCCATATTCTTGTATCTTTCATCGGGAGAACCTTTGGTGGAAGTCATTATTACACTGAAGAAGATACTTGAAATTTCAAATCAATAATTCATAACATGTAAATCTTGTGAGAATGTGAGCACTTTATGACCCTAACCGATGACAAAGTCTGAAAATGACCACGAATTATTTAAATGTTAAGAAAAACGCCAATTATAAAAATTAATTATTTCAAAAACTGTCGACCGTTTAACAATCGAATAGTAAAATGTTGAAGATTATGCTGGACTATTTCGAAAAAATTAGTAGATAGTTGATTACTAACAATTAAGATATTTGTTTCAATTCAACTTAACGGGAAGACAATTCAATTCTAGTTCGAACCTTTTCATTTGCAGTAATTTTCTAGCACCTAAGAACGACCGATACGGATTTTTAGAGCGAAAAAAAGTCTTCGTCTGAGGAATTTTTAACGACATCCTAGTGTAGTAAGTTGAGTCCTCATTAACGAAGTTGGATTATATTCTTACGCTTCAAAGCTTCGTGAAAATTTCTACTTTTAATATCTCTTTTATTCTTCCTTGTTCCTCGAAAAAAGTGAAAGAGCTCTTGGGAAGAGAAATACGAGGTGACTTTTAATGTTGAATTAGTTCAATTAAACGAGAAATCAAAAGGAGAAAATAATGATCAAGGGCCCGAGTTCCCCGGGGGAGCTCTCTTTTTTCTAAAGGTATCTACTGAACTTGCGAAATCCGCCGTAAGCAAGGATCAGTCAGGTTGTTTAGTAGGTGAGAAGGCTCATAATTTTAAACTAAGGATAACTTTTTCGGTGGATTTTTTTATTTTTCGTTTTTGCTAGAAGTATTCGTGAATTATAAAGACGAGAGATGCTCTCATTAAAAAATTGAAAACAGTCAATGTTGGAAATACAAAGACGGGACTAACTATCTTTTTCACAGTACTCAATTCTCGAAACTGTTAGCTGCAGCTCTCCATGTCTTCATCGATATTTAGATACTGTACTAGGATTGAAATTTTAGGTTGCAATACTGTAACTATCATTCTGTAGACCATACCGTAACTACATACCACTCGAAATTTCACTCAAAACAGGTATTTCAGTAAAAATAGGATAAAAATTGAATAAGCCCCGTCCACAATTGAGCATTTTCGGCGAGCCGAGCATTCGGAAGCCAATTATTACTGCGAATGCTCGTAAGTGTGGACGCGTTCGCGAGCATTTTTGAATGCTCGGTCGTGCTCGGTGATGTTCCCACTAGGAGTCGGTATTTCCGCGAACATCAAAAGGTGTTCGGGGCTCGTGTTCGTGCAGTGTGGACGCGCTCCCGAGCGAGGTCGAGCATCAGCTCCACGGGTATCGTTTTCGTAATCCAATTTTCACCGTGTTTTGCTTAGGATCGTTTCTATAATAATGAACCTTGAATGAATCTACCACAAAATTTTTTTTTATTCCCTTCAAAATTTGATGTTTTAATCATTTTATTAATTTCAATTGCAATTAGTTTCTGTTTTATTTTTATTTTCTCTACAACCCGTTCCCCTTCAACCGCATAAAATTTGATTTTGACCTACGACAAAAATTGTGGAACAATCCAAAGCCGTCGTCCTATTCTGTAGAAGCTGCAAGTTTCCCCTCGATCTGAGGAAGCTCGTCTGCCACAATCTTCTCTTTTTGGTTTATTATTTTCAATAATGAACCTTTGGAATCGACCAAGAAAAAAAATTTTTTAACACCCCCTCAAAATTTGATGGTTTACGTTTCAAGGTACGTAGAATCCAAAAATCGAATAAAAATTTGGCCGTCCGTCCGCCGTACGCCGTACGCCGTACGCGGCACTTTTGCCACTTAGCATTGACCGATTTTGATGAAATTTGGTATGTAGGCTTCATTTGGGGTCTAGTTGTGCCCCGAAGCTTTTGGTTGAGGTAGGTCACTTCTAAGGGTTCCAAAATCAATTTTGAAATTTTGAAAACGCCCTAACTCAAAAAATTTCGATATAAAGGTATTGTTTTTCCTTCAATTTAAGATTCTACAGAATTTTTAGAATTTTTTGAGACCACGCGGAGCTCTGTAGGACAAACCGTTCGCTTCCTACGAAAATTTAAGTGTTTATTTTGAAATATATATATATATATATAAATCAAAACACGAGTGTGAATCGCAAAAGAGGCCTAATCTCCGTTCAAATTGGAGCTGATCGAAATGTAATCGATATTTGGTGATTTTGATTTTTTTTTAAATTTTTTTTGATTTTTTTTTCCTTTATATTGGATGGTTGGTGATTTTGTAGACGAGTGATCTATATAGAAAAATAATAAACCATTGTGTAATAATTTGCAGCGTTTTTTGTTTATGAATTTCATTTTTTCGAAGGAGATTCAAAAAACAACTTTGGTACACGTCCACGTGTACCAAACACCAAACCGGGAGCCATTCCCGGGAGGCACAAAGAACCACTACCACTAAACCAGAGTTGGAAAGTGGGAACACCCAAAAATGCTCGCGAGCCTATATTTCCACCAAATGTTCGTCACGAATGCTCAAGTGCGGACAGGGCTTAAGACCGGTAGCTGCACTGAATATCAGAGATAAGGAACCACTTAGGTATACCAAAGTCAAGTAAAATCATTGTCTACTGTCTATCCATCATCAATCGTTCAAAAAAGAAACATTACGACTCAATTTGCGGGGGAATAGGTTATACTCGTACATAGCCTTTCAAAATGGTCTTTTCTTGAGAGCTTAAATGAAAAATGAACAAAAAACTAGGCAGTTTCCTACACCTTTACGTCATTTTTATCCGTCACTTTCATGAATACAAATTATGTACAATGGGAGGTCACTTTCTGGTATTCCACTTGGGGGTGAAGTAAGTCATTTCGTATGATGATTGTTTTGTGTCCCTGAGTGCGATAACAATAAAAGGTACGAGACCGGTATAAAATCTATGGAAAATTTAAATTCGAAAAAAAACATCAGTAAATAGAAAACTACAATATTTTTACAAATAAATACAAAACATTTTCAAATAACGATGTAAAAGAGAATTAGGAAAGTATGATTTCTTCGTGAGTAATAATTTACGAATTGATTAGGGTTAATTAGGGACGGATGATTATTCCAGAGTTCTATTGCCTGGTGAGTATTTATTGGATTTATTACCGTATTCAGTCTGGTTTTCGAGTAGGTATGATGTTTAGTTCATGAACTTGGAATTCAGTACGAAGGTACATTGAAACATTGGATCTTGTTGATTTTCCGGAGTATCATGCAAAAATTATTAAAAGTAAGTATTACCAAATTTTGGAAAATTATGTAGCTATTATTCATTATAATTCATTTGTTCTAGCGAATTCCGACACGTAGCCTAGTCGAAATCTCGCTTGATTTTCTGGCAACTAGCCTATTTTCTCAGGGATTTAAATTTTACAAGTTTGCATCATCTCCTTAAGACAAGGAGTTGTTGAATTTAATCAATGGGAGACAAATTATAGGTACCTAGAGGTTTAATATCATCCCTCATCTCTGCTAAAAATGAATATACCTTGTCTATGTACATAAATATCATAGTATAAGTAGATAAGAATCCTTAGACACGTCAGCAAACCTCAGAAGCCACTGATGAACGGGCCTGCAGCCGCCGCATCACTAACTTGTCAGGATTTCGTGATCCGCAGCAGTATAATCAAATCGAGAAGTCATGCAATTGATTAAATCGGAAGGAGCAGTATATAAGTAAGCGAGGAGTGTTAAACTTCAAAACCATAGCGTCACATGCAGAGTTTGGCATGCAAAGCAGTTGCGTAAACTATTTTCGGAGGAATGACATGCTTTGAAGGCAGGGACAATAATATAATATTAGTAACGAGAATCGCTATTCTACAGTGTCGCATGTGAAAATAGAGAATAACTCGAAGAAGTAAAATTACTAGGTAGAAAATATGATTCCTTCTGGGCTACAGATCAAACCGAGGAATTTCAGCACTGGTTGTTTCTCAGTTTCATTTGAAATACTTCAAGGAATGGTTAATTGAAAGTTGAAATGATTTAACACCGAAAATTTCTCGAGTTTCCGTTACCAAAAAAGAATCATAAAATAGTACGCTACCTTCTCAGCTTGGAAAACAAGTGAAAAAATTAGTTTTTATTATCAAGACAGTAGATATTATTAATCGTACAATGTTTGCTGCGTTCAATTCGTGGGGAGTAAGGGGATATTGAGGATTGAGATGAGCGTTTTGAAGAAAACTGACGTTTTTCTCAATTTGAACACTTCTGAAGCAATAATATCGCTCTTTTCACACGGAAAATTTAAAATTTCTTTTTCATGGTGTATTTTTTTTAGAATTTGCATTGTAATTTAAAATACTGGTATTAATGAAAGTTGAAAAAGTTATAAAATTTTGAGAATCACATTGAGGTAGATTTTTGTTATCAAAGATCCATGAAAAAGGACCCAAAAATGCAGGTGGCATTATTATACGTAATTATGTTATTTTTGCCAACAACTTTTTCTCTCATCAAAGCTTCGAACGGAGAAAATTCCGATTCAGAGAAACATTGAAACGTGGGAGAGAATTTTATAAACAGGGGTAATTTATACACTATTTTTCGCTAGCTGAGGAGGCAGGGGTGTAGCCGTGAAGTCGTATGATAGGTAGGGGAGGGCTGGCGTCTTTCTGCCACTTACTGGGATCGATGCGGGTTTATTAACGACCACAACGTCTTCATCCATGTGGACGATCGTGATGGGCTCTGACGTCACAGGCACCTCGTGTCTGGAAAACAATACATGCCAAAAACTCTGCTTTCTCACCCAAAAAAAACATAGTCAGTTCATTTCTTTTCATGTTTCTTAAACCGTTTGTGGGTTCAACGACGTCCTTTGTAGTTTATAAATTTGAAGATCAACTTTGAAGTAAGATTGCATGAAATAATCAGTTGGTAAAATTATTTGAAGATTTCGGAAGAAAAATGAGTATACAGGGTGTCTGCAAAACAAGCCTCATTCCTTCTAATTTGCAACAAAAAATGTCTCCTAGCAATTTTTTTTAGAGGCTTCTTTTCCGAGTTATTTCAATTTTAAAGTTTTCGTGATTTTGACCGTATGTTATAATAGGTAATATAACTCATAATAATAACTCCTTAACTTAGGTAATAACTCCTTTCATTTTCTGGAAAAACTTGAATTTTTTTCAACGAAATCGACGGTTTAACGGCGAGACTCTGGGCCTACACCGCCGCCGTTCCTCCGGAGCACCGAGTCTCCCCTTCACTGGGCTGAAAGCTAAAGCTGGGAGCCCTATAAGCGTTCTGATTGGTGGAGCTCCAAGACGTACTTATAGCTGACGGCAACAGATCGTGTTCTCTCAACATCATCACAAGTCACTTTGTTAACACATATTTTTCTGCTTGGGGTGTTACTAGCCGCATCAAAGTGATTAATTTGATAACATCTAGTTATTTTCTCGATATTTATGACTAAATTCGAGCTGATTATCAATTATATACTAGGTTTCAAATGTTTCTATGGGTGGCAGTTGTCGATTGAACATTTGAACAACTAGCAGTAGGGGTAACAACAATTGAACGGGTAATTAGGAACACTGGGCTGAAAGCTAAAGCTGGGAGCCCTAGAAGCGTTCTGATTGGTGGAGCTCACAGAGTACTGGAGACAAGTTAACAGAGGAGATAGGTAATGTTAAAATGGCGTGCAAGCATTTTTGAGGCTGCCTCAGTTGCGCCATCTACTTTCAGCTAAAGAACTACCACAGAAACTGTGGGGGAGGCCACACTCTCTTCATGCCGTTTCTTTTCAAATGACCAGAAATTGATGACTTTCCGTTTCATTGTCATTTAGATTCGCAAGAATTACTTAGAAGAACCAATTGAGGCGAGAGGTATTTTTCAAATTGCCCTTACAATTGTTGTTGTCCCTATCGCCAGTAGTTCAAATGTTCAATCGACAACTGCCACCCATAGAAACGTTTGAAACCCAGTGTATTATTGAAAATCGATCGATTTTTTCATACATGTTGAGAATATAACTAAATGTTATCAAATTAAATACTTAGATACGGCTGGTAACGCCTCAAGGAGAAAAATATGTGTTAAACAAGGTGACTTGTTGCGATGAGGTTGGGAACAAGCGATCATGAACGCGATCTGTTGCAATCATCTAGAACTACGTCCTGGAGCTCCACCAATCAGAAAGCTTCTAGGGCTCCAAGCTTCAGCTTTCAGCCCAGTGGTGGCGCTCCAGGACGCAGTTCTAGATGAGTGCAACAGATTGTGTTCATGATCACTTGTTCCCAACCTCATCGCAACAACTCACCTTGTTTAACACGTCAACTACGGGGAAAAAACGTGTTGGTCCACTGACGCGGAGACATTTTTTTCGTGAAGCGCGCAAAGATAAGGCAATAGGGACAACAACAATTGTAAGGGCAACTTAAAAATACCTCTCGCCTCAATTGGTTCTTCTAAGTAATTCTTGCGAATCTAAATGACGATGAAATGAAAAGTTATCAATTTCTGGTCATTCGAAAGGATTTGAAAAGAAGCCGCGTGAAGAGTGTGGCCTCCCACCACATCAGTTTCTGTAGTAGTTCCTTAGCTGAAAGTAGATAGCGCAACCGAGGCACCCTCAAAAATGCTTGCACGCCATTTTAACGATGGCTCTCTCCTCTGTTAACTTGTCTCCGTTACTCTGTGCTCCCCTTTCAACCATTGATTTCGTTGAAAACAATGCACGTTTTTCCGCGTTCAAACATATATTCCTCCCTCAAATTCGATTGTAAAATATTTTTTGATTATACCGTTGAAAAGCTGATATTCTGGCGCAGTTTTTAGGCTTTCTGACAATAGTTCATTATCTGTAGCTATTTGGACACTATGGGCGTTGAAAAACGGAATGTTTTCGAAAAGTTACTAAGATCACTTTTAAATAGTCTTATTCCCCGTAAAATTCAACTGAAAATTTTTTATTTGGTATTAGGGAGATTGGAAATTTAGCGCTCTTTCCAACGGTATCCTCAAATCGTCATTATCATGGCAAATTAAAGGAGTTATTAACAATTCGATGACATCAAGGTCAAAATCATGATAAAAAAAACTTCAAAATTGAAATAACTCGAAAAAGAAGCCTCTAAAAAATAGCTGAGACATTTTTTGTTGCAAATTAGTTGTAGAATCGACCCTTTGAAGGAATGAGACTTGTTTTGTAGACACTCTGTATATTCAATGAGCTAAACATTTACGTAAAGCATACCAAAATACCTGTGTATTCAAGATTTTGAATAGATAATTTTGTAGAATGCGTAGCATGAAAGATTCCCCACATTGAATAATTCTACCCTTCCAAAAAATGGCTCTCACATCATAGAAATTGATAATTAATATTGCGGAGAAGTGATTTTAATATTGATAAATTATTTGAATGAGAAAATTTGATGTCTTCAAGATTGATCTGACAAATCCCATGTCCTGTTGTCGTACTATCAAAGAATAAAATTAAAATTGAAAAAACTTCAAGCCAATTCAAAGTAACAGTAATTGTGAGGTGTATCCAGTTTTGGTTGATACACTGGTTCGATGTGAGGAATTATCATTCAACTCGCAAAATATTCGCAAGAGAAATGAGTATTGAGGTCGCAGGCTAATGACTCAAATTTGATGCTCAGGGTGTGAGTAAAGGATGCATCGAAAGCAACAAGCTGAAATTATTAAACAGTGTTCGGGCAATACAGTATGAACTTGAAATGAAGCAAAAGTCATACAATTGGCTTTTTTTCATATGGTAGCATTTTTATACTCTTTGCCCCGCTCAATATAGAATTTGGAGGTGTGAATTACAACAGAAATAAGAGAAAAGTCTCTGCATGTCATAGAAAAACTTAGACTCGTTTGAATAAAAAAAATCATACCGATCTTATGGACTTTTGGGATGATTGTTACAGTTGGATTAGGCAAATCGGAAGATATTCAGGTATAATGATAGAACCTCACATCCTATGATTCATTTTTTCGGGAGAAAACCTTCAAACGTTGCAGTCAAATCAAATAAATACATGGTCGAATGATTACCATGAGTGGTTCTGAAAAAACGAACGAAATATCACAGTGGTGATATTCAATGCAATCAAATCAGAAAAAGGGAGAAAAAGAAGCATTCTTAAATACTTTTCAGGGTAAAAATGTCTTATAGTAAGTCAAAAATATATAGTAAAATTTACAAAATTCAATGTATGTTATTTTGCTCTTGTGATAAATAGCATAGATAAATAATCAACATGATGAATCAAATAAAGCAAGTTCTTCAGTTAGTATCATGGACTGAATTGAGATGAATACTGATAGTCCTTTGAATGAAATTGAATCAGAACGCATAAAATAATCATTAAATATATATATACATATATATTTATACCAAGGAAGTAGAAATCCTGGTAATGAATACAATTAAAGAAATTATGGAAGACGTTTTGGGATTATAAGCTATTAGTGAAACTGAGAATGGATTTGTCACGAATTGAAAACCTAGAAAATCAGATAAACATGTTCCTTTCTGGAGTTTAAAATCAATCAATAGGCCAGTAAATTGAGGTTCTCTGCGGTTGTTTTTAATGTTTCGTAAATACTTGATGGAAAATATAGCAGATACAGTCATGTTGGTTCACAAAAATTTACCAATAAGATTCATTGTTTATGAATTGAAGGAGAAATTAGTTTTTCAGTCTATCAAAACGAGAGGCCAGTTCTGGAGAAAGTGCATGGAAACATAGAAACACCTACAATAATCCTCAGTTTACTGCCCTATTACGTATGTATTATTTATATTCGCCACAAATGACGCAAATCGTAGCTCCAATAGTACAAGTCCATTCCTGAAGTCGGATTAAATTAGCGGTTCGTTAACCCACCAAATTTGGGAGGTATAAGCTGTATATTGTAGAGGCGGTGATTTGTAATTATTTAACTAATTTACCTGTGAACCACGTTGGCGAGAAGGTCATTGTGTTTGAGGCGATAATCGACGTCAACTTTCTCGTAGTTGACGGTGAGCGAACCGCTTTTGATGCACCGCTCCTAAAACGCAGTGAAATCAAGTTTTGAACTATCACCATGAAACTTTGAAGTTTAGTATTAGTACTTAACACTGCCACAAATTATATCAAACGCGTACATCGTTCGTACATTATACGGTTTAGTTTTTTATTTAGTTAGTTTTTATTAGAATCGAGCAAGATGACAATTTTTAAATTTTTTTTTTCTCAATGGAGTCTAGTTGTGCCCCAAAGCCGTTGGTTATTGAGGGTCACTTCTAGGAAGTTGAAATGTTCAAATCACCCTGGTTCAAAAACTTTCGCAATAAAAGTATTATTTTTTCCATAAATTTGTAATAATATTGCACTTTTAGAATCGAATGAGATCACTCTGAGCTGTGAAGCACCAACCGTTAGCACCCTATGAGGGCTTGGAGTTTGAACGAATGTGTGTTTGATAGGAACTAACAATAGAAAAGTCGTGTTAAACTAGAAGTTGTGAAAAACTCTAGTTCAAAGAAAAATACGAATTGTATATTGTTTTCAGCACAATTATAGTTTCTTGGTGTTTATTAGGGTTTTAATAGTTTTTCGATTTTGATTGATAGGCTCCATCACTAATTCAAAAAAATTGATGGCCAATCAAAATTTTGTTTTAGACGTCGGTGTGGATTTCACTCAGTAATTCATTCAAGAGCCCTGACGAAGATAATATATTGACTAAAAGCTGGTTGGAAAAGGAGTGTCTCTGACCTTTATCCCTCTTCAGTTTTGACCATTGGAGTCTGGTGGGTCGATCGCAGTTTCCGAGGATAATTAATCAATGTTCACTGACGTTTTTCATCAATTTATTATTAAATTAAATTTTTTGAAACAAATAGAACCGTCTAGACGATTAAAACTTGTTGATAGCGCGTTGATTGTGGAATTTATCTAAATACTAGATCCTTGTGAGTTTGGTAGTGAATAGTCTCAGAGGACCGACACCCATCTACCCCCCTGGATGCCACTGAAAGGGCCCCTGCGAGGTTCTCTCGCAAGGTTGGTCAAGTTGTCGAGGTTACTCTGTGGGTTGGATGAAAGAAGAGTCAGAAACCCTATTGTGAATCCCACATGAACGTTCGCTTATGGAAGTGACCCAGATATCGGCTGTTTGTTTCTTCGAATAGAGTTTCATGTCATTCAGTTGTGCTTCCCTAGCAAACGAGAACCAAATTTCGTTATGAATATGAGGGACGAACAACAACTCTCGGATAACGTTGTTTTGCTGGAAGGTCCTCTCTGTTTCAAGATAAACTTGATAATGAACCTTAAGGAAAAACATGATTGGTAGGTACTGTCGAGGTAGGCGAGATATTCATACAGAAAAATAGTAAACGTTGTGTAATAATATGCAGAGACTTAAGGTGATTATGATTGCCCATTAAAATTAATTTGTTGAAGAAGCACAAAATTGACAAAATTTCAAGTTTAGGCTGAAAAAGGCATGTTTGACGAGACTTAGGAAAAAAGGATATACTAGGTGTACTACAGAACAAACACGAAAAAAAATTAACGCTCTTCCCATCGGTATCCCCATATTTGAGTAAATCTTGTAAATTAGGTAAATTATGATTACTTTGTGACATGAGGTCAAAACAGAAAAACAATTCCAAGTGTAAAAAACTCAGATTTGTAGTGGAGTAAAAAATATTTATTATACGAAAAATTTGTTGCAAATAAGTTGCCGAAACGATCTCTGCGGTTTTATCGTTTTTTTTTGCCAAATACCTTGTCTTCACGTGGTTAAATGAACGTAAACGTGAGATGCCAAAACCATTTTAACCCCATACTTCAACTAACAATTTAATGTTTTGAGCTTTTGTTGCATTATTATCTTGTTTCAACTATTAAAAAATTACAGAAAAATAAAGCGATCTCAACAATATTAATAGGTTAGTTACTCTCATCAAGATATACTTCGTGACAAACGGTATAAACACGGACCGTGTTAAGTAATAGCTGTTAGTGATAATCAACCAAAGCCATAATACCAAATTAAATTTTCTGAAGGTGCTGTGGTTACTAACATATTCCTCGGCGGGGTGCGCTCGGAATTCTCTGGCGAAGACATCGAGAATCTTTTCACCGACCCAACGTCCTTTCGTGAAGGTGGTGAAGGTGAAGTAGTAGGGGTAGACCTTCCGGAGACCTGAAGCATGATCAAAAACAACGTCATCAATCATCGTTATATGAAGGAAGAACTGTGAATTGATCCCTGAGTGAGTGAAAATTCCGCTGAAGTTCCCTAGGAGACGACCCGGTGTACCTTAGCGGGTTATTTATCAAAAAGCTGTTTTTCATTCACGTGTTTTCTAGAGTAAGGACCAGGACAGGAGGCACTCTTCCAAGTGACTGAAAAATACTTGTTCATTAGAATTTACAAGGAAAAAAAATGTTTACTAGCAGATTTTTGACATAGGCAAGTCCTTGGGGGTGGGGTCATGTGTTTTAATTCAACCCAATTTTCAGATAAAAAAGGTATATCTCAATTTCTTCCATAATTACAGCGGTTTTGGCAATATATAATTTATGCATAAATTTATTGCTTTCCAACGAATGGAGAACAATTTTTCTACGAACACTAAAGACGAAGATAAAGTTCAGTAGCAACGACTTGGTTGTAACTGGAAATCATTAAGAATATTCATGAATAATCGACTATGGCAATGAAATCAAAGATTAAAAAAAAAAAAAAAAAAAAAAAAAAAACAGATTGCTGTGGGGTTGGTTGCTTGATTTTGTAGACGCTTTCCACAACCAACCAGTACACCATCAACAATTGTAGGGAGGTATCCGAGAAGAAAAGAAAACGCTTGCTTACGAGTCTGCAACACAGTGGGACATTTTATGTCTTTACGTTTTCCCGTCACCCTTCACCCGTCTACCTACCTATACCTTCGCTACCTACCTATAATAATAATAATACGCTTTCTCAATAATTATTGTTTGTTGACGTGTAACAAACTTCCGCAGCAACGACTTGGTTGTAAGTGGGTATTAAAAATTTTCGTGAGCGATTCTCATGACGTTTTTTCGTGAAAAATTTTCGAGACGTTTTTTCGTTTGTGTACAAAAGTAAAGACATAAAATGTAAAAAAAAATTGTAACGCGAGACCGATAAACAAATTTCCTAACTAGACTGCAAGAATCGTTATTATACCGGTAAAAAAATATCCATATCCATGTCAAGGGGATCTGCTTGTAGCGTAGGTAGTTCTATAATAATGATCTTGGCATTTAGGTTCCTACTTGTCTTTCATATTTATTTTCTTATTGAAACCAGTAACCAGTCAATAATGTTTTTTCAGTTTTTAAATCCTTCACGAATGTGAGAACCCAGGACTAATGGGCGCGGGGAACTGAAGTAGCACTGGTCACCGCGAGATCGCGGGGCCTGTACGATCAGCGGCCCCGCCCCTCGCCCATAGTCCGCGGAATAAATCTTCGCAACGAAGTTGGGAGCCTCCCCTTCCCCGCGCGCCCCGAGCCCGAGGCAAAGGACGAAGACGCTGTGTCAGCAGCCCCCGAAGGACGACGCCCGCCGGAAAGGAGGATGGCATTCGACGGAGTGGAGCCTGAACGTGAGGTGCAGAGTTGTGGTACCGTTGATTTTTGTGAAGACCATGTGCTTGTTGAATCTGGGTGAGTGCTAGTAATAAGCGTTATTTCCAGGACCTTACCACCTGGTGGTTTTGCGATATTTGAAGAAAGGAGGGACGCTGAGTACGTCTTTTAAGGATTTGTGGGCTTTTCGGGTTTTCATTCACCACTTTGGGGAGTTATATTGGTTTATATTGTTTGGTTTATTTTACCACTTTGGGGAGTTATATTGGTTTATATTGTTTATATTGTTTGGTTTGATATTGTTTGGTTTATTTTACCACTTTGGGGAGTTATATTGGTTTATATTGTTTGGTTTATATTGTTCACTTTGGGGAGTTATATTGGTTTATATTGGAGTTATATTGTACCATTTTGCTATTTTTTTGTTTCTAATTGTAGCATTATTGAATCCATTGGAGACGCCCCGGATGTGCGGGGAAAAGGGGGTGACCAAGTGTCGTGTATAAGTGTCAGAAAATTGCTGTAGGAATTAAGAATTTCGGGAAAAATAAAAGGGTATCAAATTGGAACGCGCGTGTGTGAACTATTTCTTTGAATATCCTTACCCACTTGAGGGGCTCCCTTACAACTGGTGTCAGGTGTGGGGTCAGCTGCAAGAACGTTGACCTTACCCACGAGCCCCGAGAGTGCGAAGGATGTCCGAGCTAGAGGAGTTGAGACAGCGCTTGGCGGAGGCCGAGCTGGCCAATTTGGCCTATGCAGAAAAGGAGGAGGAGCTGCAACAAAAGCTTCGAGATGCCCGTTTAAGGCTAACCTATGGGGCAGCGGGGGCGGAAGGGGAGGATTCGGGAGAGGGGAAATGGGACGTCCGGAACCCCATGTCCGAGCTCGTCGAATTGTTGAGGAGTAGCGGATTGGGGGCGAGACCGGAGGTCCACAAGGTGAGAAAAGATTTCAGCATGCAGAGCCTAGTGCGAAAGTGGGGGGGGACTAAGGACGAAGTCCCAGTGGAGGAGTTCCTAGCTCAACTACGCAGCATCGGAAAAACTGGGCACTGGGAAGACTCGGACTTAGTCACCATCTGTAGACTCAAATTGCAGGGGATGGCCACCGCCTTTATAGAAGGGCACCCTGAACTAACGGGAGAGGGAGTAACATTTCCCCAGCTTGAAGCGGCCCTGAAAAAAAGGTTCGCGGATCCGAAGGTATGGGAGGTCAGGGAGGAAGAGTTGAGGAGGTGCGTGCAAGGACCGACCGAGAGTATCCGGGAATATGCGGACAGGGTATTGAATCTTGGGAGACGGGCCATCCGACCCGCGGATAATGCGATAGAATCCGCATGGCTCCAGAACGAAGGTGACAAGCGCACCGTGAAAGCGTTGGTGCAAGGACTGCGGAGAGTAGTCGCTAAAGAAGTGGCCCTACGTCACCCAACCACCGCGGATGAAGCCATTGAGATGGCTTTGGAGGTGGAACACACCCTCCGGCAGTTGAGGTACAGTGAAATGGGTCGGGAGGGGCGGGTGTTGGCCATCGATGAGGTAGGACCCGAACCGGACCTACCTGCGGATGAAGTGGCGGCCATGTGGCCTAACCACAGAGTACCACGGCGCGCAGAACCGCGAGACAGCTGTCCTCAGTGCGCCCGAAGAGCACCCCAGGCTGAACGGGGGGCTCCTACGTCGAACCCACCAACATGTTTCCGATGCGGACAGCCAGGGCATATGGCCAGGTTTTGTAAGGCGGATGTAGAGTCAGGAGCGCTACAGAGGACTGCCCTTCCAGTGTGTTATCGCTGTCAGCAGACTGGGCATATCGCCCGGTACTGTACAACCATGGTTGCAAGTGAGGAGGCCAAAAGGCAAGAGGATGACCCAAAAGCCAGGGGTCCACGGAGTGCTCCAGCCGCGGACCGACCCAACTAGGAGCTAGGGAGAGACATTGGATGCCAGCCCTGTTACCCCTGGAGGATGGGCCGGTGATAGAACTAGAGGTAGAAGGGACGCTTTTGCGACTCCTTGGTGACACGGGGGCCCAAGTATCCTTACTTCAACGCCCCATAGCGGGAATCGCAATACACCCGGCCCTATCAGATCTAAGAGGATTAGGAGGAACTCTTAGGATAGAGGGAGAGCAGACCGTCCACTGTCGTTGGAAGAGGACTGAGATGACCCACAGGTTTAAAATCGTGGATGTGGGTTTACCGTTGGACGGAATCTTGGGGACAGATATTATGCGGAAGTTGGGGCCCACCGTGTATCATGAAATTGGTCGAAAGCTAGGCCTGACCGTGGGGAACCCCTCGACCCCTACTCCGAGGTTGGCCTCATTAGCAGTAGATGGAGGGGGAAAGTGGGTGAAACGGATGGCTGAAAAGGTTGATGAATTAGCCCTAAGGTATGGCCGGTGCCCGTTGTTATCTGTGTCTCAACCCAAGGACCCTGAGGTAGGTTCTGTACAGCCGCCTAAATTAAGTAGGCAAAAGCAGCAGAATGAAAATGGGGATCCACCCGGCTATCGAAAGGGCCCTGATCATTGGCTAATGCAAAGAGCCGAGGTGAAAGACGTTCCCGGGAGTGACCTGATAGTCGCTCCTAGGAAAATACCTAAAGGAAGGGTTCAAGGGCAAAAGGAGCCAGACCGGAGTGAATGTGAGGAAGAAGTGACGGAGGCTTTGGCATCCCGGAGACAAGTGGTCCCCGCTTTAAGTCGAGCACTCGTTGCAGTCCTGGTGCCTGGTGAGGAAGGGAGCGAGGTACTATTGGAGCCCTATGAGTTACCACAGTCAGGGCTGAGAGGAGGGCGAAGTGTGGGGAAGATATCACAGGGACAAGCGTGGATGAGTGTAGTCAATTTGACCAAGGGTGATATGGTGGTGGACCGGCACCAGCGGTTGGCTGAGACAGAGAGGGTAGTTCCCCAGTACTCTATAATGGTCGCCCAACCCGATACGGGGAGGAGAGGGTATGAACCAGGCCTCCTAGAGGAAAAGTTGAAACACCTCAGTCTGGGAGACCGAAGACAAGTAGAGGCGGTGTTACTACCGAGGTCCCATATCTTTGATAACCCGGGTGGAATGGGCTGTAGATTACCGGTGGCACATCGCATAGATACAGGAGCCACTGCCCCTATTGCGAAGCGACCTTATCGGGTTCCGGAGGCTCAGAGAGCAGTAGTGCAGCAACACTTGGATGAAATGTTGGAAAATGGAGTGATACAGCACTCAAGCAGTCCCTGGTCGGCTCCTATCGTATTAGTACCTAAAAAGGGCTCGGAAGGAGAGGTTAAATGGCGGTTCTGTACAGATTTTCGGGCACTGAACGCAGTCACGAAAAAGGACGCCTACCCCCTACCCCTAATTAACGAGACCCTGGAGCGGTTGGGAAGGAGCCAGTTCTTTACTACCTTGGACTTGGCTTCGGGGTATCATCAGATACCAGTGGCGCAAGAGGATCAAGAAAAAACGGGATTCTCTACGTTGGGGAGACACTTTCACTACCGCAAGATGCCCTTTGGGCTTGTGAACGCACCGGCCACTTTCCAGCGGACCATGGATCATTTACTTGCTGAAGTGTTGGGAGATGCATGTTTCGTCTATTTAGATGACATTATTATCCATAGTCAGACCGTGGCTCAGCACTGCGAGAGATTGGGAAGAGTACTGGATTTGTTAATTCAGGCCAATTTAAAGGTAAAATTGGAGAAGTGTGCCTTTTTACGGGAGGAGGTATCTTATTTGGGGCATAAGGTAACGGGGGATGGTGTGAAGCCTGACCCGGAGAAAGTGGAAGCCATCCAGGCCTTCCCAGCTCCAGGGAGTGTAAGAGAAGTTCGTGGATTCCTCGGACTCGCGGGGTATTATAGAAGATTCATACCCGATTATGCCGAGACCAGTAAGCCCCTCACCCAACTTCTGAAAAAGGATTGTTCCTTTCAGTGGGGTCCTGAACAGCGAGCTGCCTTCGAAGCACTCAAAGCTGCCTTAAAATCCGACCTCCTGTTAATATACCCCGATTTCACGGAACCATTCATTTTAGCCACGGATGCATCGGATGGTGCCGTAGGGGCCATACTTTCCCAGCGTAGAGAGGGTTTTGAACGCCCTATTGCCTACGCCAGTCGACAAATGAACCGTGCAGAAAAAAATTATTCCACCACCGAAAAGGAGCTTTTGGCTGCCATGTGGGCGGTGAAGCAGTTTAGGTGCTACCTTTACGGTAGACGCTTCACCTTGGTGACCGACCATGCAGCCTTAAAGTGGATGCTCGGACTTAAAGATCCCTCTTCCCGGCTGATGAGATGGGCGCTTAAACTGGCGGAATTCGACTACGAAGTCGAACATAAGCCGGGTAAGCGGCATACGAATGCCGATGCCTTGAGTAGAGCGCCTGGGGTGGCGGCACTACTGGCTCCGGATGCCACGCACGTTCGGGAGGATGTGAATAAATTAAGGGAGAAGCAAACGGAGGAATGGGGATCCACTTTGAAGAGCCCGAATTATGTGAGAGATGAGCGTGGACTTTGGTACAGAAACATGGGTAAATCCGAAGGGGACAGTGGGATAGTGAAGAGGCGGCTGTTACTCCCTGAGGAGTGGCGGGAACAGGTGTTAAATCAGAATCATAGTGCACCTTGGGCTGGACATCAAGGTAAAAAGAAGACCCTTCTGAGGGTCGCACAGAGGTATTGGTGGCCAGGTATGAAGAAGGATGTAGCCGAGTATGTCAAGAGGTGCCCTTCTTGTAATCGACGAAGGGACGGGAATCCTAAGGCGCCCATCCAACCAGTTCAGATCCCCGAAATGCCCTTTGAGTTAGTGTCCATGGATGTGGTGGGGCCCCTACCGGAAAGTCGTACGGGGTATCGTTATTTGCTGACTTTTGTTGACCATCTTAGTCGCTATGCCGAAGCCATACCTTTAAGACGGCAAAGGGCCAAGGATATAGCAAAGGCATTCGTGAATAAAATCGTGTTGAGATATGGCCCTCCGAAGCAGTTGTTGACTGATCAGGGTCGAAACTTCACCTCGAAGATAATGACCAGTACTTGCAAATTATTGGGGGTGACTAAACTTCAGACCACTCCATACCACCCGGAGTGTAATGGAGTTGTGGAACGTTTCCATGGGACACTTATTAGGATGATGGGTCACTTTGTGAAAGAGAGTGGAAGTGACTGGCCCAGTTGGATTCCATATGTGCTGGCGGCGTATCGTAGTGTCGAACATTCTGCCACGGGGTATACTCCTCACTACCTCTTATGCGGAATGGACATGGGGCTACCAGGGGAAGGGTGGGCTCAACCCGTCCCACCCATAGGACCAGTTCGGCAAATAGGCGACCGACTACGTCAAGCCTGGAAAGTGGCTAGTGAAACTATACAAAAGCAGTGGAAAGCTCGAGCTGACCGTTGCAACCGAAGGCGACGCCCTCGCACTTTCCATCCAGGGGACTGGGTCTACCTACATGTCCCCAACCGGCCTGTAGAGTGTAGTGCTAAATTCCACTGCCCATGGACAGGGCCCCACCGAGTCGTCGAATCCCATTCCCCAGTCACATATAAGATTAGATTGACTGGAGGAGGTGAGGTGGTGGTGCACTCCAACCGACTAAAACCGTCCTACCGGGCGGGGGGGTACAGTGAAGAAGAGAGCGAAGGTGAGAAACAGGGTCCAGCTTCTGAGGACGACGAGGGTGTAGAGTATCGGGGTAGGTCGGAGAGTGCAGAGGAAGAAGTAGAGAGCAATGGTGTACTGAGGCCTAGTACACCCTTAGGACGGGAAAGTGAGGGAGAGGAGCAAAGTGAAACTGGACTAGAGTCTTCAGAAGAGGGAGACTCTGGCAGCTCGTGGGAGTCGTTCTCCCACCAAAGTGACAATGGTTCGGTCCACTCTTTTCCCTCGGGGACAGGCAGTGTCAGGGGGCCCGTGGATTTGGTGGTGCCCCACTGGATGAGGGGACAGGCAACTACATCTCATCTGGCTGTAGCGGGGTCCAGCCATACCCCTGGGAGCGACCCTTCTACGGCCTCCTCCTCCCCCCTGCTGAGCATTAGTGACGCAGGCTCTCCAACCCCTGGTCAGGGTACAGCGTCCACCCCGGGAAGCATAGAGGCTCCTTATTGGGAAAGTGACCCTCGGAGTTTGGGACCGCATCCTGAGGACTCCACTCCCCCGAGTCCAGTACCTGCAGAAGTGCATCCCGAGGTGGATGTTGACCGTCGACCTCAACGGACCAGGTGTCGCCCTAGGCGATTCCTAGATTATGAGGTAAACTGGAAGGATGAATAAGGACGGAGTGAGAGGAGTTTCGGGAAGAAGTAGATGTAGGGGATAGAGAAATTGGGGTAGGCTCCTTAGAGTAGGAATAGAGTTTCGAGATAGTGGTTAATGGTTGGGTATATGTGTGTTGCAGGGATGCTGTTGATTGGAATTGGGGTTGGCACTGCCTTGGAACCTGAAAGGGGTCTGGGAACCCTATTCCTCAACCCACGACCCCTGATCCTAACAGCGAGAGAGTGGCGGATTGTAGTGGACATTGATGTTGTGGAGATCGTAGATCGAGTTCGAAAAATAGGAGAGACTGTAGCAACCCTCACCCAGGAGTTGAGACCCCTAACTGATAAAGACTCCAGGCTAAAGCCAAGTTATGTCGATGTGAAGAGAGCTGCCAAGGTGGCCCGAGATCTTGAAGAGGCGGCGGACGAAATGAAAGACTATTTACCTTCCACTCGAGCCCGAAGAGGACTAGTAAACTTCGGGGGGACCGTACTAAAAGTTCTCTTCGGAACCCCCGACGCGGATGAGATGGAGATAGTGCGCAAGGGAATACAGGCAGGTCGAGAGCAGGGACAGAAGTTAGTGATGGTAGAGAAAGAGCATCTAGTGGTTACCCGAACACTAAGCAAGGGTGTGACCGAGAATGCAAAGAGGCTTCAAGCAATGGCAGCAGATATGATGAATCTGACCTTGGTGATTAAATCCCACCAAAATCAGATCCGGGAGTCCGAAGCCCTTTTTAACCGCACATTGTGGGTGCTCCAATTGGTCAGAGAAGTAGAAGTAGATTTACTGCGAGCAGGGGAAAAGATTAGAGAAATAACGTCGGCAGTGGGGGAGGGAGCGTTAGGGAAACTCAGCCCCCTTCTCATCTCGCCGCGCGAACTCTCACAACTAGTATCACTAGTGGTGGGAAGTTTGCCGCGGGAACTTACCATGGTGGCGGGGACTGGGGTGGCGCAGATGCATAGCCATTACCAGTCTGCGCAGGTCAGTGGATGGCATGATGAACAAACCATCCATCTAATGTTATCTTTCCCTTTGGAGACGAAAGGACCTCGGTATACCATGTACGAGGTAGCCACTACACCCGTACTCGACCAGGCCAGCGGCCGACACCTCAGAGTGAGCACACAATTTCGCTATTTCATAGTCTCTCAGGACAGGGAGTACTATGCTGGACTGGAAGTATTCGATAAGGAGACCTGCCGACAACGCCCAATGCTCATTTGCTCTCCGTCCTTTCCGCTGGTGCACCGCAGCGTCAAGGAGTGCCTCAGCAGCATCTACTTCCAGAACTCCGACGCCGCGGAAATTTGTGAATGGAGCGTTTTGGTCCAGCCCCCAGCAGCTGTCTGGAGATGGGAAGCGGCCAGCCAGAAGTGGTATTATAGTCTGTCACAGCCCGTTGTACTCACAGAGCAGTGTCCGGATGAGGCTGCAGTAGAGATTACCTTGACCGGAAGTGGAGTAATCCAGCCTCAGATACAGTGTACGCTTCGCACGGCTACTCACAAGTTGCTACCCGCTGGGGGCAAAGTACCAGAACAGCATTTCCTGAGGAATCGGACCATTGACGTACCCACACTATGGAGCTTCAATGCCACGCAACAGCTTGAAGATAAGAACCTCGACGCAATAGTTGACCGACTTCGCCAGCAGGGACAAGTGCAACCAGGAGTTTGGTCCGAAGACGAAATCCGGCTCGAAGCAGCCCTACGGATGCTAGAGGAGAATGAGGGGAATGGACCTGCCCTGGTGTATGGTCTTGGTAGTGCCGCGATCGTCCTCATCCTTATGCTGGGTCTGGGAATGTGGTGGTACCGCCGGACCTGTGTTGGTTGTTGGACCCCCCAGACCAGCAAACCAACCTCGGAGGGTGCAGACTCAGATCGACGCCTGGAAGTCAGGCCCATCCGGTGGCCTCGTCGTACGCCCCAGCGAGAAGAATCCCAGGACCCCCCACAGCAGCTGGTGGATATGACGGTTAAAGAAGCAGCCATATATGCTGCCCCTTTAAAAAAGGGGGGAGCTATGTGAGAACCCAGGACTAATGGGCGCGGGGAACTGAAGTAGCACTGGTCACCGCGAGATCGCGGGGCCTGTACGATCAGCGGCCCCGCGGTGTTCCCCGCCCCTCGCCCATAGTCCGCGGAATAAATCTTCGCAACGAAGTTGGGAGCCTCCCCTTCCCCGCGCGCCCCGAGCCCGAGGCAAAGGACGAAGACGCTGTGTCAGCAGCCCCCGAAGGACGACGCCCGCCGGAAAGGAGGATGGCATTCGACGGAGTGGAGCTTTAACGTGAGGTGCAGAGTTGTGGTACCGTTGATTTTTGTGAAGACCATGTGCTTGTTGAATCTGGGTGAGTGCTAGTAATAAGCGTTATTTCCAGGACCTTACCACCTGGTGGTTTTGCGATATTTGAAGAAAGGAGGGACGCTGAGTACGTCTTTTAAGGATTTGTGGGCTTTTCGGGTTTTCATTCACCACTTTGGGGAGTTATATTGGTTTATATTGTTTGGTTTATTTTACCACTTTGGGGAGTTATATTGGTTTATATTGTTTGAGTTATATTGGTTTATATTGTTTGGTTTATATTGTTTGGTTTATTTTACCACTTTGGGGAGTTATATTGGTTTATATTGTTTGGTTTATATTGTTCACTTTGGGGAGTTATATTGGTTTATATTGGAGTTATATTGTACCATTTTGCTATTTTTTTGTTTCTAATTGTAGCATTATTGAATCCATTGGAGACGCCCCGGATGTGCGGGGAAAAGGGGGTGACCAAGTGTCGTGTATAAGTGTCAGAAAATTGCTGTAGGAATTAAGAATTTCGGGAAAAATAAAAGGGTATCAAATTGGAACGCGCGTGTGTGAACTATTTCTTTGAATATCCTTACCCACTTGAGGGGCTCCCTTACAACGAATATCCTGAAGTTACCACGTTTCACTGAAATTAAGCCGCACTTAATAAAATTAATAAAAAGCACTTAATAAAATCCTGTTCCAAGCAGGATAGATAACCTTATTTGTTCATGCAAATTGGAATTTTCATGTTTTTCGGTCAACGTTACAGAAATTCACCATAATTACTCATTGTTATTGCAAATTTCATAATAAATAATGAACTTGGTAACGGAAAAGTCCTTTCAAGACATCCAAAACTAAGAGACCTGATTCTTGTTCTTGTATGATACGAAGTCGGTCAAAAACCCTATATCAACTGAGTTCAAAGGAACAAGTAACCAATAAATTGCCTTCATTCAGCTGATTAAGGAAGGACATATACTCTCTCTTTTCATACAGATTTCCTACATAGGTTTTGCAAACAATTTCAGCCACGTTTAGTAGAAATGGGAAAGAGCTTCAGAGCTCACTCAGCTGATTGAATTAGGTGGTTCATCCCCACTTACTCAGCAATCCCACAGAGGCTCCATTTCGAATTACGTACTAGAGTTGTTTATCGATATCATGTTACACAGGTATGGTTCAAATTTTTGCTTTCACAAATGCCCACAGTAGGGATGGGTATCGATACTCGATATTTCAAAATATCGATACTTTCGTACCGATACTCGATATTTTAGAATCTCTACTTTGGATCCGATATTTTTGGATATCGATACTTTGGATACGATATTTCTAAATATCGAATATCGATACACTTCTCGCGGAAAATTCAACATAATGGCAAAAAAAATGAGGAAGGTAGAGAGGCTTTTGGATCATTACTCTTTGGTTGCAAAAATAACGTTTATATAAGGAGAAAATCACTCTTCTTGGACTCTTGATAGTGAAAAATGAATAAACATTGTTGAAGAAATTACTTTTCTTGGGAATATTGGACAATATTCATAGTTTGTGACACTAAAGTATCGATACTCGATATTTTAAAATATCGATACTCAAGCCCAACGATACTTGGGATATCGATAATCGGATACGATACAATATCGATACAAAATATCGATACTTTTATAACGATACCCATCCCTAGCCCACAGACCCCAAACAAAGAAACGAGAAAATCTATTTGCCACGGTCTGCTTCAAACAGTTAGTGAAGTGTTGTGAAGTTCATGTTATACTTGTTATGAACACATCACTAGTTCGGTGCTCAAGGTTTCACGGAAAACCAGAAGGAAATTGGATGTATGGTAAAATATTATGGCCGGTATTATAGTGACCCCAAAACGAGAAATGAAGAGAGGGTCCTTCAACATTTAATTAGTCGGCTAACGATACGAGGTGGGAGCCTAAACTCAAATACTTAAACCAGAGAGGACTTCCTGGGCAAACGACCTCCTGCGGCGGACGTGAATTCATAACTCGGTCCCGTTTGTAACCTGACAATGCGGCGAGAGCCGCCGAAAACTGATTTACACAGTAAATAAAGCATAGCTATAGATCGCACGAGCAGATGTACTGCCAGAAAGTGGAAGGGCAGTGGGAAGCGAGTGAGCCGATTGGAGAGCGATCTGATGTTTCAGGGGTCACGGGATTTTGAAGTGGACATCCCATTAGCAATAACGATCCAATCAGTTTTCCCGAACCGGCACAGAGAGACGAAAGAATACAAGGGATGAAAAAAAGAGGCATTTCCCAACTAGAAATCACTGGAAAGGGTGATTTCATTTTGGCCCTATAGACTCCATCCAACCTAAATGAAGAAGTGAATAAGGATAATGATGTGAATTCGTGCAGCTCGAGTACAAATGAGGCAGTAGATTCCAGCATTTGTCCACAATACTTTTAGAAGAAATCGAAATGGTTATGAATTCCGAAGCATCTTCGCTTGCACTATTAAAAAATGACATTGGAACAGAACTAAACTGACTATTTTGCCAATTATTTCGGTTCCAAGCTTTGCAAAACCAAATTTTGGCATTTCAGTTTGAATGTTTTCAACTTATTTACCGATCGTCAAACACACCAAATGACGAACGTCTAAACAACACTGGCAGCATTAGTTCATGTATCCTCCGCTCGGGATAGTAAAGCGTTTTTCCCTTGATGAGATAAGCTCAGGTACCTATTTTGTTAAAGCTAGAGATAATGCGAAGCAGCTGATACAAGGGGAAATCGCTTTACTATCCCTAGCGGTGTTGGTTTGTGATTTTTGAAGATTTCAGAGAAAGTTACAACATTTTTAAATAGGTACATTTTAAAACTAAACCAACTCAAAAATGGAAATTTTGAATTTTGATAATAAGAACATCGAGTTGAATTTATCTGATTTCATTGACACTGTGGTAGATACACAAGGTAGGTACATCGATGAAAAATATTGTAGATAACGTAGAGATCGAATTTGCATGTAATTAAAAAAGCACAATATATAATATACATTTACATTAATTCATTTTCATCTAATATGCGGTAAATATGTAAAAACGTTGAAATATTTTCAAAATGTTCTTGGACTAAGTGTATTTATGGCTCGCCATTATATTTTATTCAAGTATTTATTATCAATAAAACGCAAACTAGAGAGTTCGACCACGACTCAGGACACCCAGGAAGAATAGAGGGGTAGGCTATCAACCTAGTGGGGACAGGCCTCCATCTCCTGCCCTAATTATGAAAGGGCATTAAAAAGCCCTAAAAAAGGAATCCTGTTCACTAAGCTCACTTTCTTGCTTTATTGTCAAATCATAACCTGAGTCTTTAAATTATTCTCCTCAAAATTTGCCTGCCCAACTTAGGAACAAATTTGTTATATTCAGTTGCGGAAGGAAGACTTAGTTGTAAGACTAAGTGTCAGTCCTCATCAACCTCTGGTGGTGGAAGTATCCTCCAAAATGTAGTAATTTAACTACCAATAACCCAATTATTCGTTAGAAAGAAAGGAAGACTCCATGAATTTTGAAACATCTTGTGGTAAAATTCTGCTCCTCAATTTAAAAAGAATAGGCCACGAGACTGTCCCTTATAAATTGAACCAGCTAATAATCTAATTAAATTGATGCGATAAAGAAGAGCGTTCCAGAGTAGGAGTAGTGTCGAATTCTCTTGGTTAAAATTCGAAAATCTTTGGAGACAGAACAGTATTTTTTGAGAGAGGAAAAACTTGGTTAATGGAAAAGGGGGGTAAGTAGTGGAAATTCACTGATGGAGAATATTCTTCATTCGAGAAAAAATGGGGGAAAAAGTGAACGAACTCACGATGGTAAGAGACAGTCGTTCGAAATTACAGAAATTTCATTCTTTAAAGCGGGATTTCCCAAATAATAAAGTCCTCGCTGAATTAATTGCCGCTGAGTCTTCTTCAAGTTGTAATATAACATCATAATTTTTGTAACAGTACTGAGCAGCACTCAACCGAGTATCTTCTCAATACTGGTTGTGGTGATAGACGTAGATCGGGATAGTTGTCTTTCAAAATTTGGAGCCGACTTGGGGGTTTAGAGAACACTTTCATAACTTTCGTGATCAAGGAATTGACGTTACAGTTTCTGCAACTCAATGCCAACCTTAACTATAGCGGCATATGATAGAAACAGAAGCACTTTTTACTTCCGAACCTAGCTTGGCCATATGATGCCAAAATTCCTGAGATAGGGGAATGGTTGCATCTATCAAGGACTTCACAGTTTAAAGGTACAGTTTGGACAAAGTGTCTGTAGCCAAGTCCACCTACCATTGGCAACGTGCCTTTTTTCCACGCTAGTTGTCAAATGACAATGAAATGTTCACTTCACGTAATTCATACCTGATCCGGTCAGTGTCAACACATCTGTAAATAACAGAATTTAGTTGAAGACCCTTGACAAAACCCTTGGTAAATCACAACCCCTGATTTGTGTGATTCACAGCTCATGACAACCATACCTAGCAGCTCTCCACAAATCATCGATGATCTATCCAATTCGGTACCCTTCCTCAAAATTATGAAGAACAGTACCAAATAACATAATGGCAAATATGAGATGTATTGAACAACATATTTATGAATATGCATTTATAGCGAAATACTTATATGAACTACTTGGAAAATATCAGGATGATACCTCTGCGAAATACAAAAAACAAATAGGAGTCCTATCCTGAAGATGAGTAGTATTAGGGGACATAATTTCACTTCGAATGAAGGTAAAAATTGTGTGCATCACTAAAACAGGACCCGAGTACATCAGTACATATTAAGTACTAAGCGTTCAGAACAGAGCCATTCATAATAGTAAATAAGTAAGTCAGTTAATTAATAGTAATAAAGTAAGTCAGTAATTTGGTTGGAAATAGCACAAATTATACTGGTACACAATGAGAAGTGAAATTTACATCTTCATAAGCAAAATTATTACTAAACCTATAATGGAGGGAGTATCGAGCTCAATATAAGTGTGGAATCTACCAGACTATTCTATTTTTAATAAGAGTGATGAATAAGCCAAGGAGGGATTGATTAAGGGTTAATGAATATGGATGTGATACATCGAAACACTGGTACCTACCCAGAATAAATTAGCGCAGTTTGGTATCTTGGGAACTATATTCGCACTTCAAAATGGGACCTTTCCCTGAAAAGCCCTTTGGGAAAGGGGGATTGTTAGAAGAGGCCGACTCAGCTAGTTCAGCAGAGCCTGCTCCTACAGCCCCTTCCTTTCTCTGCTGCTGAGTTCAGCAATGGATGGGAAAGGGGGCCGGGGACAGGTATCTGGGCCGTCTGGAGTGCGCCGCATCTCATACAATAGATCCCCGGTCCTTCACTTTTAGTCTCCGAACCCCTCGAACGGTCGAAGCACGACTCTTGTAAAAGCCTCAAAGGCTGAGTCCCCACTCCCTAGGAGCCCTTCATGGCTTTACAATGCCTCTTCTTTCACATATTAGGGGGTATCTTCCCTTACCTTCACCGCATCGCCTTTTGAGATCAATTTGTGAGGCCCAGGTTTATAGCCAATATTACCAGCATCGAGGTCGATACCTCCACTTATTGCACCTCTAACCAAGGAGCCTTTCACGCTTGCCGACTAAACACAAGGAATGTTCACTATTTATGTCCGACAGTAAAAAAGAGTTTAATTTGCTCGGAAGTATACAATTTTACAGGTCTCATAAGATTGCATCTTGACCACTGAAGAGGATAGATTCCTCACAGATTCATTTAACATGTCTGTTCTTTAATCTATGTAGTACATAACTATAAAGTATGTAGTCCTAAAATAATAGTTCACAACACACCTATTCATTGAAATACTTGAATTAAACAGCTTTCTTCCTAAGTTCAAAGAGCGGTTTTTTTGGCTACAAAATTACATTTTATTCATTATTTACCATCAACTTTCAACATCAGATTAAATTTTAAGACTCCACACAAAGTTAAAATCCCAAAAAATGAAAACACTACTAAATGTATCGAAAGATTAAGTTAGTGTAAAAAAAAGCCTAGCTTTTTCACATAGAATGTTGTTGATTGCAGGTGATTGATTCAGGTATCATAAAACCCTACCACTATAAATTTCCCAATGTAAATCACAATTTTCTAGATGAAATTGATAATTTTCGAACTTAAGAATCGAGATAAATGTTGATTTTTCGTTCTTTAAACGATACTTCGACGCCTACTAATCAGATTGAGATGTGATCAAAGAGCAATCATACGTGTACCATTCCAGAACCACCCTCCTGATTTGGGCAAAATTAGGCGCTTAGATCGTGAGAAATTGATATTTGACATTGTCCAAAGGCAATTAAATGTGTGGGGGATCATCTAAGGGCTAACCCTTACACACCCTGAAAATATTTTATTGTTGAGACTATTTCTGAGTTCGTGAAAATTAGAATTTAGTCGGTAAATTGAGAAATTATATAACTAAATTAAGCTTGCTTTTGGAATTGACTGGAATCGATAACAGAGAGGGAGAAAATGTATGGAGTGTAACCGTTAACACGACGTAGGTATGGGTGAGGGTAGATCTAACCGGCCCAAAACAGAATGATAAAGTTAAGGCATGAAGTTATCAAAACGGAGATTTGGGTTGCTGTTGGTACCTCGCGATTCCCTTGTATACCGTTGAGATAGGCGAGAGACGAAGGGAGGCTGGCGCCTACTTGCGTTCCACTTGTAAAATACGTATGTCCAGGAGGAAGTCACAACATTAATCAAATTTGGAATTTATTTTGTATTTATAAATATAAATACGAAATAAGGGTCCAATATTGATGAAAATTTCAAGTTTTGTGACATAATAATACCCGAGACACGCAATTATCTTCAAGCACACCGACAGGCAAAAGCGGTTCAGAATGCTCAGAAACGCAAAACGCGAGTGGGAATTTCGATTTTGAAAAAAAACCAAATTTCTTTGAATTAAATTAACAAACAGCTAGTGAGGGTGAAAAAACTACTGGGATCAACGAAAAACTGAGAATGAAGAATTTCCAAATAAATGGGGTGTTTACACTATAGAATCAGATCATTTCGATACAATCTTGTTACTCTATGTAGCAATATTATGGAAATTGGTTATAGTGAAGGAAGGATATAAAAGCGGAGAAAATGGACGGAGGATGTAGTGTATATATATAAATAAATGCAAAGGGCCGGCCGGAAGCGTAGAATGAATATTTCATATCGTGTGAAGGGCCGACGGAAGGTAGGTGAGCCCTTCCGGAAGACGCTACAAGACTGCGCGGATTCCAGATTTCCTGGACTGTACACGTAAAGCGAGGCACTTACTATCGAAGTAAAACAGAACTTCAGAGAATCTATCCAACTTCGAAATTTATGATAAATCGTAATTCTCTTTGCAGTTGGCTAGAAAATACTAGAACGACCGTTGCAATGGGAACTTCCCTTGTCTTTTTTTATTACTAACTTATTCTAAAATACGGTATTTTGAAAAAGGGGCAATATGATGGGTCAATATTAAAAGAGGAGAGAGAAAATAAGCGTGACGTCATCTCCCTCTTGCTCCTGTAAGTGGTTCATTCCTTTTGAACTAGTAGAATTTGGTGCAGAAATTGTGGCAAGGAGGTTCCCGAAGGTGGTGAAATTGATTATGAAGTCAGAAACGGAGTACACGTCTGAAAAGATTCCCCATCAAGGGGGTTCTGGTGAAAAATAAGGAAAAGGTTTCGGACAGTAAAGATATGAAAGGTGCAGTTTTTCCTCATACAATAATAGCTCATATATTTACATTTCCACGGTAAATTATGATAGTTACGGTAATTTTAGTGACATAGGGTTGAAAACACACAAAAATCTTGAAATTGAAAAAACTTGAAAAAAAAAACGGATTGCAGACTTACGGTTCTACAGTCAGATCCTTTAATAATAATTAATGTAACGCGTTTTTTTGTTCATCAAAAAAAATTTTAGAGTTTATTTTGCGACAAATGTCTACATGACAATTGTTAAAATGGACATGGTAAAGCTTTCTTGAGTCGTGACGTGACGATCGGTCGCAAAGGTGCGATATCGAACGTGTCGAAAATAATGGAAACCTCTTGTTAATCATCAATGAATGATAACAAGGGGTTACAAAAAATTGCTAGATGTGTATTGTAGGAAATTAGTTGTAGAAGTGATCCCTTAAAAATTTGACACCTTGGAGGTGTTAACCCTGTATAGTCGAATCTCCTTTATATTTTCATTAACTGTGACGTCGCTCAGGCGTTTGACAAAGTTTGGCATGAGGGATTCAACTACAAGCTGCTCTAAAATCTACCAACAAAGTATGCTGAGCTGCTTCACTCTCATCTCACCAATCGCTACTTTAGAATTAAGCAAGAAGACGCCAACTCAGAGCCAAAGCTAATCAATGCAGGAGTCCAACAAGGGACCGCTCTTGGACCGCTCTTGTATGTCCTTTATACCAGTGATCTCCCAGAAATTGGAATTAACACCACAGCCACCTTCGTAGATGATGCAGCGATTTTGGCAGTCGGAGGATGTAACACTGAATCCACCAACAAGTTAAATCAATCAATATCCAGCATACAAAAGTAGACAGCAAAATGGAGAATCGGAATAAATTAAACAAAGTAGGTACATGTCGATTTCACTAACAAATGATTCGAGTATATTCCGGTACATTTCATGGGAAGAGTTATTCCGAATGCTAATGAAGCCAAATACGAGGGTAGTTCGGAAAGTGAGAGTACTGGTGCTCTCACGGGATGGGGCAATTTTTTTTCCTAAGTAGGCTGCACTGCGTTGTAGGGGGGTTCTCCTGAAGAAATTGAGAGGTCAACCACCTCGCTAGTACGAAAACTCAGGTGTTGGTGAGCGTTTGCGTGAACAATGTCAATTCAAAATCCCGCCAAGTGCGAGGTGCGCGCCGTTATCCGTTTCCTCGTTGCGGAAGGAAGAACGCCTCTCGAAATTTTTTCGCGCATCAAAGACGTTTATGGTGAAGGTGTCATGAACAGAACTAATGTTTACAAGTGGTGCCGTGAGTTTAAGGAAGGAAGAACTTCTGTTCATGATGATCAAAGGAGTGGAAGACCTTCAATTTTGACAGGCGAGTTGGTGCAGAAAATTGAGGAAACTGTCTTGGGAGATCGCAGATTGACTTTGGACGAAATGTCCGCAATGATTCCTCAGCTCTCAAGAACTCTACTGTACGAGACGATCACTGAAACACTAGGATTTCGTACCTGCATGACACTAGACGCCAAACTTAGATGGAAAGCCCATGTCAAAAAAAAAGAAGGAAGAACTCCTTCTAAAATTCAGAAAAATGCATTGGCTAGTGGGGAGAAGGTCGAAGTTGTCAATCCAGAACATTGTACAACCAAGTACTTAAACCAGTCTGGACTTATGGAGCTCAGCTTTGGGGCTGAACGGCTCAGTCAAATCGAGACATCATCCAAAGATACCAGAACAATGTGCTAAGAACGGTGGTCAATGCACCATGGTACTTTCGAAACGAACGTCTCCATCATTAGCTTCGGATCGAAACAATAAACGATGTTATAAAGCGACAAGATGTGAGACACCTACAGCGGCTAAGATGTCACATCAACGAGGAAGCTGTCCAACTCCTTGATATAAGTGATGTCATCAGAAGATTGGAGCGTACCAAACCACTTGACCTAGCTTACTTGTGATGCAATGAAGTGAAACATCCACCATAATCAACAAAACTCAGTGATGTATCTTAGTTTTGAATGTTTGTCCATACTTTCAAAATAATATTGTTAATAAGTTATACATGGTGCAATAAAGAATATTGAAAAAAAAAATAACTGCGGAAGAAGCGTAAGATGAAATACATGATTTAAACATCGTTTCCTATAATAAGTTGCACGTGGAAGAGTATAGAAAACAATCATGGGGAATAATGTAGTAATGAATTGAGGTATTACAAAAGAGTGCAATGGTATGTGTGTATGTATGTTTGTATGTGGGATAGAGAGTGTGGATAAATGTAACCCATTATAGGATGAAGACTGTATAAAGCAGGACGGAAAGATAACACTTCCAGATGGGCAAGCACCTCAGATTTGATCGGAGTAAGTTGCTGGCAAGGAACAAACTATTTATCATGGGTTGAGCCATCGTAGAAGTCGTAAAACCGAAGTAATCGAAGCCCCGAGTTTGTTTTCTCTGAGGGAAAAAAGGGACACGAGGAGAGAAAAAAGTGCGAAGAGGGGAAGAATCGTCGACACGGAGGTTCATCCTTGCTGATATCTTTCCACGAGACTTCACTCCCTGCCATTCTCCTTACGACCTACCAACACCGCTCAACAGTCGAGTGTTCCGAGCCCAGCGAGAATTGGAAATTTGGAGGACGCAATTCACTCGCAAAGAAGACAGATAGGTGGGAGAAAAAGAACCCTGCCGGCTACCAGTGCGTACCACTGAATTGCGATCGTAGCGACCAGTTGGTTCCGCGTTGTCCCACCTCAGCTTCCAATAATGAAACTACGGAAACCCCCTATTAAAATTATCAGCTACAAATCACAGTATTTCAGAAAAATCGAACGAAAGTAAATACGCATGAATAATCTCCCTTTCACTAAATAATTGGGAGTGTGTTTAAGGAGGGAACATGAAGGATTAAAAATAGGTATCTTTATGAAATTGAGCAAAAATATTTATCACTTGATTATAATCATTGCAAACCTCTCATCATAAAAATACAGTAAGGTATATCTTGTTCATGTACAAAATCAAAATCTCACCATTTTCTATGTAGTATGACGTTTCGTTGTAGCGATCGTCTGTAAAACCAGGTCGCTTCGCTTTGAGAGCTTTGGTTTCTAGCTTTGCCTGGAACAAAAAAATAAGTACGGATTAGACAACACTCCGAATAGTATTATTGAAGTAAGCAGAGAAAAAGAAGTATCAGGTACCCACTATTTGGTACCTTTTATGGAGAATATTTTGATAACATTAGTTGGTATGGAATTCATTACAACCCCTTCCGTTCCATGAATTATTGAAATTGCATTACACTTGAATGCAGTATTTTCTCGGTGTTTGTATTTGATTTTACTGATCACTTCCATGGTGGTTTTTAAATAGTGAACCAAGCACAGCGGTGAAGTATTGGGAATATTTTGGATCTACATTAACAAACAATTTACAAAAACCTAATCAGGATTAAAGGATATGACTCATTTTGGTTTATCATTTTCGGCAATGAACCTTTGGAATCGATCAAGGAATAAAATTTTAACCCGTTTCAAAGAATACGTAGAATCCAAAAACCGAATAGGTAAACATTTTGCCGTCCGTCCACCGTCCGCGGCACTTTACTTAGTTCCCAAGGACCGATTTTGATGACATTTGGTATATGGGGTCCATTTGGGGTCTAGTTGTGCCTCGAAGCTTTTGGTTAATGTAGATCACTTCTAAGGGTTGAAAAATAAGGGTTGAAATTTTGAAAACGCCCTAACTGAAATAATTTCAATATAAAGACTTTTTTTTTCATAAATTTGAAATTGTATTGCATTTGTAGAATTGAATGAGACCACCCAGAGCTCTGTAGGACAAACAGTTCGATCCCCATGAGAACTTAATTGTTGGACTTACGATAAATCAGAAACAAGCATGTGAATCGCGAAAGAGGCCTATCTCTGTTCAAATTTTATGTGACCAAAATGCGATTGCTGTTTCTTTCTTCGAGTTGTACTCAGATTTGCTTCCTTAGCAACCGATATTCAAATATCTCAATGAAGGCACCCACAACTATTTTTTTTCTCCGGATTGAATGTGAAGTAGGTAGGTAGTGAAAACGGCAAAGCCGTGTTCTATGCAGACGAGTGATCCATAAAGAAAAACAATAAACCTTTGTGTACTAATTTGCAGCGTTTTAGCCCGGAGTAAAAATTGAGATTTAAATGCGAATAATGGTATTGAAGTTAGTGGTTTTGATAGTTTACAACCAAGATTCGGAAGTAAAAATATATAAGTTACTTAGGCAAGTTCGGCCTGATCTGACTCGTATTTATATTATACCAAAGATATACAAACATTCATAATATGAATGTTTGTATATCTTTGTATATCTTGTTTGTATATCTTCTTAATATATTATATTAATGATGACGGTAGGCATATTCACAACGTAGGCACGCCAAAACATGAACGAGTCTCTTCCAACATTCAGGGGGAAAAGTATGATTTTTCGTTCGTTGAAAAGATTCAGTTTCACAATATTCGAGTGATTGCTTCCCTTTTTGCGAGCCATTCAGTTTTTTCTTTTCCAGAGGCACGTGAAATGAGCAGAACGAAAAAGAGGGGTTCCCACGCAACGAGGGAAATTGCAGGTGGTGATACGTCTGGCGGTGATGGAAATTCAACATACGGAGCACACAGAGAGGATCGAATTATTGACTACCAGGAGAGGGTCGACATTCGCCAAATCACACAGACCATCCCCTCTTCTAATCAACAAATATACTCCAAAATAGGACTTTTTATACTCCGTTCGTTACGGTAGAAATAGAATGAAAAAATCGAGGCTTACATTCAAACAAGTTACACTACTCAAAACTGTCAGTTTCGACAAATTTTGATGAGTGAAACCCAATACTTCACTGTTTAGGTCTGCAGGAAGATCTTATGGATTCCAAAATGTTAACTAAGGGTCTCCAACCAAATTCATGCAGTTAGCTCTAACTGCTGTTATCCATGAGCACAGTCTGTGGCTTCTGAATAACAAATCTACAGTATTGAGCTATAATAGAACCATTGTCTTCTGTGCGTACCTACTGTTGTGCTGATTATCTCTTTGCTAATCTAACATTATAGCTGTATGAGATCTCAATGCCAATTTTAAAAAATTCCGCAGCCAACAATCATAGCGGTTAATGTTGGGATGTCACGGATGATTTTCAATTTTTATCTGGGGTTAATTGGAGAGCCACTCACAAGTCACGACATGCATTGCATGAGCTCATTCCGGAAAATGCAGTTGAATGTAGTTGTTTCGTAAAAACAATCCTTCTCCGCAGAACCTTACAAACTTTGTCCCTGTTCCGCAAACAGCATCATAAACTCCAGGTCTTCCCCAATCCAAGGTAATGGGGAAGACGCATGCGGCACCCTAAAGAAGACTCTGCATTGGCTGAATTATTAAGCCGCTCAATAATAAATCTTGGAAACCAATTCGTATTGGTTTGATACCGAGGATCCACAAGCCATAACATTCAATTGGGTTTAATTTATTCAACTGAATGGGCATTGGGCACTTGCAATACTACTGTCCTCTGTAAACAAGGAGTAACACTCGTCCAATGCGGACGACCGAAGTCACCCATTTTGGTCGCCTTTTTGGAAAGAGAGAGTTGTGCGACAATTTCACATTCCTGAGCGATATTCGAATTTCACCGGAAATCATCCTTACAAGCAGAAATTTCTCATGGAATCCAGAACTGACACCACACCACCGCCAAAACTTGTTGCTTAGAGATACACTTCACCAACATGAACAAACCATCTCAACTTTTTTCTGAGTGGCTGGCGATTTCACCAGCAGCGATCCCACAAATCTTTACTAATTTATTACAGATGAATACTATGATCGTAAAATATTTTTGGTATAAATTTTCACATTCGTGTTGTCAGTTGTTTTCGTTGGATCCTATTTACTTGTAAAACGTTTGAATCAGTGTTGCCAACATGGGGCCACCAAAACCCCCTGAGCCAACCTCGGAAAACCCCCGAATCCCCCCAAGAAAGAAAAACCCTGAAAGTTAAGGATGAAATAAAAATATCAATGAATACAATACAATTATTTTATCAACAACTAATATGTGGTTTTAGGCTATACAGGATTAAAAAAAAATTGAAAAAATAAACTAGTTTCTTCAGTATACGTAGGGTACATTTTTGTACCTACAAAATCAATTTCTTCTAAACTCCAAGTTCGCTAATAGTAACGAGCTCGAACGGACGAGTATACTTCAAGATAATTATTCAAGAAAATGATAATTATAAAATTATAATATAATTATTCAAGAAATTATCATAGTGTGAGCTTGCGATCATAGGAGAGCAGAGACAAACGACAAGGGGGGCAAGCTTGATTGACAACAACTGATAAGACTCAATCAAGGTGGTGGTAGTGACTCCAAAATTATAGTCTCATTGAGCCTACAATAGACACTGGTGAATTCGGTGAAGTTTTTCACTCCATTGAATATATATATTCAGCAGGTAATATATTAACTGCTGCTGTTTTAATTGCTGATTCATTTTCATTCCCCCCAAATCCCCCTGACTCGTCGGTAACCCCCCCAATCCCTCAGTAAAAAAAACGCTGCAAATTATTACACAATGGTTTATTATTTTTCTATATTGATCACTCGTCTGCAAAGCCACCAACCATCCAACATGAAGAAAAACATCGATCGCATTTCGGTCAGCTAAAATTTGAACGGAGATTAAGCCTCTTTTGCGATTCACACTCGTGTTTCTGATTTATCGTACGTAAAAACCTTAAATTCTCGTAGCGAGCGAACGGTTTGTCCTACACAGCTCCGCGGGTCTCAAAAAATTCAAAAAATTCTATAGAATCTTAAATTGAAGGAAAAACAATACCTGTATATCAACATTTTAGCGAATTTTCGAAGAAAATGATGCTATTGCAATGGCCTCAAAATTTTTAGAATCGACTTTTTCGAAAAATTTTTTCACTGAAATCCGTTTTGGAACATTCTGAAACGATCCCTGAAGTTTCGCCAAAAATCATATGTATATATATATATATATGTCATTCCGCACGATAACTTGAGTAATTATTTGAATTATTTTTTTTAGTTTTCGCCAAAATGTTCGTAACAACAAACGAAAGGTCAAGTTCGTTAGCCAGAAATTTTGGACAATCCAAAGTGGTCCAAATTTCAAAAAAAGTGAAAAAAAGTCCAAAAAAACGAGTTTTTCCCGTTTTTTGTGGGTAATACCTTAACAATCATCATAATAAATGGTATATTCGGATTCAGCACAAAATTTCTGATATATTGCGTTTTTCAAAAATGAAAATTGTCCAAAAATTAAGAAAAGTATGGATATATTCATATATATAATGAAAACGCGTATATCTTTGTCGTACCCAGAAATAGAGTAGCCGTGTGGGTACTCTATGAGTTCGTAGAGACGAGTAGAACATGAATATGGACTCCTAAGATCTTCAAAGCATACCCAGTGCATACAGTATGTTGGTATGGTATACTGAAAATAGAAAATAATGAAAACGCGGGTATATTTGTTGCACCCAGAAATGGAGTAGCCGTGTGGGTACTCTATGAGTTCGTAGAGACGAGTAGAACATGAATATGTACTCCTAAGATCTTCAAAGCATACCCAGTGCATACAGTATGTTGGTATGGTATACTGAGAATAGAAAAAAACCAACAATAGCCATGTGGGTACTCTATGAGTTCGTAGAGACGAGTAGAACATGAATATGGACTCCTAAGATCTTCAAAGCATACCCAGTGCATACAGTATGTTGGTATGGTATACTTAAAATAGAAAAAAAACAAAAATAGGATGTGGTGTTGACATGGAGTGGAGTGGTCAATGCAGTGGTTAAGATCTTAACCATAGCTTCAACTGAAAGATTTCTTTGAAAATTCGCTCATTAATTCATGCTGCATGAATGGACTTTTTTTGAGTTAGGGCGTTTTCAAAATTTCAAAATTCATTTTGGAACCCTTAGAACTGACCTACATCAACCAAAATCTTCGGGGCACAACTAGACCCCAAATGGAGCCTACAAACCAAATTTCATCAAAATCGGTCAATGCCAAGTGGCAAAAGTGCCGCGTACGGCGTACGGCGGACGGACGGCCAAATTTTTATTAGATTTTTGGATTCCACGTACCTTGAAACGTAAACCATCAAATTTTGAGGGGGTGTTAAAAAATTTTCTTCTTGGTCGATTCCAAAGGTTCATAAGGTATTGAAAATAATAAACCAAAACCCCAAATTTGGGTGGGGGGGGGGCACTCAATTTGGCGACACTGGATTGAATGAATGGGCATACAAATCCTATTGCTCAGCTGTAATAGACCGAACAGAAACTCCATATAGAGTGGATGTACAGATGAAATAGAGCGGATGATACCATTTTAGATCTGGTAGGTATTAAACCATCGAAGCCGAGTGAAGTGCACCAGCTGAGTGAGGAAACCTGTTATTGGGCTTGCATATCGAGTCGCCAATAGCGTGAGTGGAGAGAATCGGTGGGCTGGAGATATTCAGCGGATGCGATGTGACTTTGAAGGGAAGTGAGACGGTAGGATGAGGCACAGAGGCGTCGAGAGCTAATGATAACGTGGCACCGATAGTCGACCGAGGGGGTTTCACAGGGCTATCCTCGGCGTTCCGCAACGATGTTTAATAACGTTAACAGGTGTCCGCTGGCAAAACAAAAGCCACGCGAGTCAGCCATTGTCTAGTGGAAGGAAGATCAACGTGGTAGCTGCGACACACTCTCATTCGAGTGGAGAGATATGAGGTGTGCAGTGTGAGTGTATGTACAATAGTGTTACATCTGTACGACAACAATGTGAAACCATCGTATGAAATCGGCTGAATTTAGGCCGAAAGGATGGTTACGAATTGAAGAGTGTTGAGTAATGATGAGAGCTGCTCAACCAATTTAGTCTGCGGAGTTTCGTTCGTCAGCAGGTCAGCAATGAGGACAGAATCAGCTGTCCAAGGAATAACCATAGTCCCCTGATCGCTAACTTTGGTGGTCACAAGGAATGAAGAATACGAGAAAAGAGCTAACAATATCTCTGAATACAGCATAGTTGTCCGTTTACCAATATTGCACGCTTGAAACTTCAAAGTGTAACTCAGCGAAAATATTGCTTGAAAAACAATACGGACTGTCAGGGTAAGCTACTACAAACATCCGTTCTATCTGATACATTCACGTAAAACCGGTTAAACATGAGGAGAGGGTATCGTGGAACCAACGTTTCAGGGTCTCTGAACCCACTATACACAATTTCGGTATTTTTTTGGTTCCTTTGCATCAGATGTACATGATATACAATTTCAAACGACGCTCATCAAACAAAAAAATGAGTTGGGACGTTGAAAGAGTCTCTTCCATTTCACAGGTGATCCACTCAAATCTGTTATAACTCTTATGACCTTTCCGTAGCACATTATTGTGAATAATAATGTAACCAGCTCGAAAAGAAGACATCGGGAATGACAAATGAAGTTAATCTCGTTTACTTCAGTGGCCTCTGGAGTTCGGCCAAACGACTTGCCAGGACGTGGGAAAGATCGCCGACCGCCCCCCATCGTAAACTGTGATAAGAATAAAAATTCTTGAGCGACTGAACTTCTTTTTCTCGGCGGAACAAGGGGGTCATGTGAGGCCATTTGGACGGAATTTGGCCGACCGCACTCCATCTAATGAGCTCATCGTTTTTTCTGGTTGGCGTGACAAATTCCCATAATTCTTGCATACTAGATACCTACCCCAATCTCATTACGAATGTTAACGTATGTACGAAATCGATGATGCTTAGTTATCTACTTCATTATGTACTAAACAACATATCTAAATGACTTACAACAAACACAGAGAATCAGAATTCAAAAATTCTGATCAGTTTGTTCTGGTTGTTTGTTGTTGTTCTGTTCTGGTTCTGAGTTCTCAGAATAAGAATTTCTTGAGATTTCAACCGTTACTCAATGGTTGAAATCTTAAAAAATTTGACTATTTGACAAGTCCGGGCATCATCGATCTAACTTCACAAGTGACGTCGAGGAATCATTTTTAATTGAGTAAAGGTGCTTTCACTTGGAAATTGGATAAAACATTTGAATTTCAATCAACAAAGACTCGATTTAAACATCATCAACCCTGTGCCGTGAAACTTTTGAAAGTACCGCAGTTTTCGATGTCAACCAATAACAATGACTTTCGGGCAAGCGACCCGTGAGGTGCTGCCACCTCCATCAGCCTCTCTCAACTAAGGGAAATTCTACCTTCTCGTTCTTTTTCTGTCGATCGCCATTTTCGTCGTCACTTCATCCCGTCTCCGTCTCAAATCTGCAGTGGGAACTTTTCGCTGCAAAGAAGACAGATTTATTTCAATTATCCCGGGTTGCTTCGTCGATTTGGAATCGTCGGCCTTCATCGTCTACCTAATTTCTATAAGTTCCCCGTCGTCGAAGACACATCGGAGTCATCCAACGACTCGATCATACCGTACCGGTAGGCAGCCTAATTATTTCCTTTGAAATCAAGTTTTCGGCGCTCAAGAAGCAAATTATTCATGTTCCATTTTTCTTTTCTAACTCAGCTTCAGGTTACCGACTGAAATCATCTTCGCATTCGCCGATTTCCGCCTTACCTTGGTAGTTCTTAGAAGAAAAGGACAAGTACCTCCCTTTCCTGACCTCACCTTCGTCGCAGCTAAGATCGTAAAATTAAGTCATAGGTACTCTACAGATTGGTTCGACGGATGTTGGATGTAGGTACCTGTTAGTAAGTACTTGACAGTAAGACATACCTAGTGAGGTAAGAAATTTAGTTTTAGCACATTGTACATGTGGCTTCCCTGAGTCAAGGGTATACATTTTTCTTTTTTACCAATTAAAGTAAATTGGTTCGAACTTCAATTTTATTCTTATTTTCGTGGGTTCATCCCCACTTGATTTCCATGTCACATATTACAACCCTCATCATCATGTTCACATCAATACCTGATGAAGTCTGGAGTCTCACGGTGATGAAGCTATATCAATCTGATGTACCTAATTAAAACCGAGGCTCCTCCACCTGCATCACCTGCCCAGTATAGAAGGAAATTTACATAAAACCGAATTACGGTACATAACACGTTTAGCATGTCAATCAAGCATAAATCTTCCAGTCTCTGTAATGCCGGCCGTCAGAGAAGTGGGGCCGCAAAAGCAAACAACCCTTCTGCCCAACCGCGTTCTCTATTATCACAACCCTTCGTCCAACTGCGGTGACAATGGGAACCATAAACAAGTCATCCGCGGAGAGCTTAGTACCTGGCTAGAACAATAGGTGATTGGGTGTCTAAATATGCGAGGGGGTATTTGGCTCGTCAGGTATTCACTATCAATATCTGCTGGGCTACGGACTGAAATGTCTTTCGATGAATAGCAGCTGTAGTGGAGAGGCGACATTTCGAATCTTTGTTAGTGTTGGATAACCAAACTGTACATTTTTTGAGGAAGATACGCGATTCAACCATGTTTAACACATCCATATTCATGTTTATTTGGAGGTCCCTAGTACTGGATGTGATGGGTCAAAGTACTCGAGCAGACGAGAGAAGGAAGGAATGGACTCTATAGAGTGACTTGAAACCAGCTCCAGACGACGAAGATGATGACACCACCGAACACACGCTGGGATTTCCAACTCCAGGAGCTCCATAGTGCCTATACTCTCCACAACACCCCGCGCTTCAATCGTCACGACTGATGGCCGCCACGGGGCTCAGATTTAGCATAACATATGTCACACAATGTTTCATTCATTAAGTATTCTTCATTGACCGTTTAAAGACCAAATTATGAAATAGCTTAAAAAATAGTTTTTTGTTAATTTCCAGTCTATTTGGATTCCAACTAAGACGTAGGAAAATTGGGATTCATCGCCAGCTCTGCTTCGAGTCAGCGATACAATCATATATTATAAAATCAAATTGAAGTTAGATAGTAGTACTACTGAATTGCAATTCGTGAAGCTTCGCACATTGTATTCCCAACCAAGATTATCATACCTTGTGGGCATGAAATTCAACGTCACAAACGTCTACAAAGATGATCATTAGCTTCAGTCTTATTGTGCGAATAACGTGAGGGAACTTTTTCCATACAAGTAAAATGAAAATGATGCGAGATTAGGGTTGAATAAATTTAATATTTACAACGGTCTAAAGCTTTTTTCGAGGTTATTTATGCGAGAGAGAATAAAGGCTACAATGGGGGGTAGCTAATTTTACCAACAGGGTATTTTCGTTCATTATCCTTGCTCTGGAAACCAGAAAAAGAACTAATTCGGGCAGGTCCCTTAGAAAACACATGGCCGACCACAAGCGTTTTTATATTAGTTCGCTCACCCGTCAGCAGCGACCATAATCGGTCTCAAGCAGGCATAAAGATGAGTTGGACGGAACGATGTGATGCTCGCTTCTGCTTTCTGATTTTTATGTAAGTAGTGTTTTTGTGAGTGACCTCCAGCAGAAATCTTAATAAATTTGTTGGAGCTGCATCGTCGTTAGACAATATCATGATTGGTTAATTATTCAGCCGACGTTTCTATTGGACCCATCATCAGGACAGGAGTTACCTACTATGAACCGTGCAAAATTGCAAGATGAATGAAATATTCCTAGAAAGAAGGAGATGAGTGGATTCTATCTACCCATTCCATAAAGACGTTTAGCGAATTGATCTAGTCGCATCGAATAGCTTTGCGGATGCCGGTGCATGTTTTCTTCCTACTGTTGTTTTTTTAATGATATGTAAAACTATTTTAATAATCTGCTATATGATCTTTAAGTACTGACCAATGTTTTCCTCTGAACGATGTTCTGCAATGTTGCGCGTATGCGCAATGGGTCGGCAAAGGTCTGTGAAATACCAATAATGACATACATGTAGTATTATGATAGTTTCATGGTTGGGTTCCGGCATTACGCGAAAAAAAACAATATAACCGTCAGAAATTGATTAGAATTTGTTGCTGGGGGGGGGGGGGTGCTGCTGAGGTCATGTTGGTGTTGGTGAGCTACAGATGTTCTAATGACGGATTGAAGGAGAAGCTGATTGACGTGGCTATCCATACGAGGCACTGATTGCTCCTGTAACCTTGGCGATCATGCGGTGTCAGCACATGGAACAAGGGGCTAAGACGGTAGTTGCGGGAAGCAGCGTTATAATTACCTGAGGGCAACAGACTTAATTAGATGCTCAACCAGGTGCTTGAACACCCTCCGTTGCGCTTGGTAAATTGCATCACTACACTATCACACATCCTAATAAGATTACCCCACTTCGTCTGAGGTACGTTTCCCTTTTATTAATTTACCTTTCCCTGCAGTTACGTGTTATGGAGTAAGTGGCGGAGAGGGAGGTTCTAAGGTTATTTGAGACTTGAGATGGGAGAGTTCTCCTCTCTCACCTTTGATGCTTCAGCCTTGCAGACTCCTATGACGCCCCTGGGGTCTAACAAGCCGTTGAGGACATGAAACATTGTACGATGTGAGGGAGATTATTCTGCTCTTTGGGATTTTCATTATTCCATCTAGCGCAATCTCTCGCCACATCCTGTTTTCCGAGTAATAAGTTGGAATGACACAATAGAGTGGATTATTTATAATGGTGATCACCCAGGTAAATCTCCTTTTACTATAAGAAAATTTCATTTGTTAAAAGAAATTAAGTTTGTTCTCTACCAAATATTCTAAACATTCTGTAGAATAAGTAGAAACGTAAATTCGGAACGGTGAAAACGATTTATTAAACTCCGAAAGAATTACCAGACAACCCGGCGTCGGGCGTTTCCAACAACGACCACAAAATACAACACCTGCGAAACATATGATTATAGCACATCCTCCCTCACAAGTCAAGGCGTTGTGGAGGCCTGATGATCCTTCGAGGTCTCCTCTCCGAAGACCACTGTAGGTTTCCAGGAGGTGCAAGTTGGGGAGCGACTGGAAAATTTTCAGTGGGCTTTTCGAAGGGAAGAGGTGCGAGGTGAACCCTATTCCGCCTTATTTGCTTTGAGTCTTCAGTCTGGACGATGTAGGACCTTGGGGCTGCATGTTTAGCAGCGACCACTCCTGGCATATCTTTATCCTTCACGTAGACCTTCTGCCCTAGCACCAAGTCCTGTTTTTCTTTATTCGCTCCAAACCTGCGATCAAAATATTCCTTCCTCCTCCGACGTATGGTAGCTTCCCGGGACCTCAATTTGGCTTCATCGGGTAGATGAGGTCTTAGATTAGCTGTAGACGTAGGAACAAGAGTCCTCAACCGCCGTCCCATTAGCAATTCAGCCGGGGAATAGCCATTTTCTAGAGGCGTAGACCGATACGATAGCACGCCAGTTTCCAAGTCTTCGCATTTTAAAATGATTTGTTTCGCCATGTCCACGGCTGACTCTGCAAGCCCATTAGACTGAGGGTATCGTGGGCTACTAAATGAAATCTGGAAGCCCCATTGTTCTGCGAACCGAGAAAACTCTTCAGATCTAAATTGTGGACCATTGTCACATCTCAAGCACTGAGGAACCCCATGACGAGCGAAAATCTTCTTCATTTCTACGATCAGCATCGAAGAGCTTGTTGAGGTCATGCGAGTTACTTCCCGGAATCGTGAATAGTAGTCCTGGACCACCAAAAAAGTTTTCCCGTTGACCTCGCCAAAATCCGCTCCAACCAGAGACCAAGGCAAGTCAGGGAAAGTAGTAGAAATGAGAGGATCCTTATGTTGTGTTCTGTTCATGGAACAGATGTGACAATTGGTGACTTGAGCAGCAATATCTTCTGAAATTCCTGGCCACCAAACGGATCCTTGGGCCAGGCGCCTACACTTTGTGATGCCCAAATGACCAGAGTGAAGTTTATGCAATACGGAGGTGTGCAGAACCCGCGGAACGACTATCCTGTCTATCATGAACAACAGACCGTCGACATATGCCAGAGAATCGCGAAACTTGTAGAATGGGGAACACTTGGGGTTGATTTCCTTATCGACAGTCCATCCATTAATGAGGCAGTTGCGAACAAGTTGTAGAACAGGATCTGATGCTGTAGCTGATCGTATTTGTTCATGCAGCTTATCAGAGAGGGGTACGTTATCAGAAAAATTTTCCATTGCTGTCTCCATAATTGAACATTTTTTGAAATCTTCCCGCTGACACTCAAGGTTTTGAATCCGTGAAAGGGTGTCTGGAACATAAAACTTACTGCCTGCCACGTGAGCTATATCAAAGTCAAAGTTCAATAGCCTCAGACGAAAGCGTTGTATCCGAGGTGAAAGGTCATGTATGGCCTTAGAACCAAGTAATGATACTAATGGCTTGTGGTCCGTCAGTACGGTAAAGTTGAGCCCCACAAGATACATTGAAAGGCGCTCACAAGCCCAAGAGACTGCTAGAGCCTCTTTTTCAATTTGTGCGTATCCTGCTTCAGCTGGGGTTAACGCTCTAGAAATGTAGACAATGGGGTGAAGCTTATCATCAAATTTCTGTTCTAGAACGGCCCCAAGAGCGTACGAAGAGGAATCTGCAGACAGCCTAGTTTCTGCCTTCGGGTCAAATGTTTTGAGAATAGGTGGTGACGTTAAAACTCTTTTCATATTTTCAAATGCTACCTTTTGCTCTTTACCCCAGACATATTCTACATCTCCCTTTAGCAATTGGCGAAGAGGGTATGAAATCGTTGCAGCATTGTTTATGAACTTGGACAAGTAGGTATACATCCCTAGAAACCGCTTTAATTCCTTGGTATCTTTCGGGGGTGGCATTTGTACAATGGCACTGATCTTTGTTTTATCCGGCTTCACCCCCTCTTTGCTGACCTCATGGCCTAGAAAGGTGACGGAACTAGTTTTGAATGAACATTTTTTTCTATTGAGAGTAATATTGACATCATTGAGACGAGACAATACCGCTTTGAGGCGCGAATCATGTTGGCTTTCTGATTCTCCAAACACAAGAATATCATCCATCAACACCACACATCCTTCCAACCCTTCCAATACTTCCAACACCCGCCTCTGAAAATGCTCTGGAGCGGAAGAGATTCCAAATGGTAACCGATTGAAGCAATACCGGCCGTATGGAGTAATGAATGTAGTGAGAAGTTTTGACTCTTCCGCCAAGGGAATCTGCCAAAACCCCATTGTGGCATCCAACTTGGAGAAAAACTGAGGACTTCCAATTTTTGCAAGAGTCTCATCCGTGGACGGTAGAACCAATCTTTCTCGAATCACAAACTCATTCAATTTTGTAAAGTCCACACACAGACGCACCGACCCATCCTTTTTTGTGGCAGCAACAATTGGTGAGCACCACTCTGTTCCCTGGGTAACTTTTGAAATAATCCCGAGTTTCAACATTCTCTCTAATTCTGCCTTTACTTTACCTAACAGTGGAAGGGGTAGACGACGTGGAACTGCAATCGAGTGGGGGGATGCATCTTGCTTCAATTTGATGGTGTAAGGATCGCCTTTCAACAAGCCTGGGCTTTCGGAAAAGACCTGTCCGAATGTACTCTCGATTGAATTTAATGTGAGCCCAACAGAAGGCGACATGGAGAGGATCGAAAGGGCTTTTATAGCGGGACGACCTAACAAGGGTTGTTTCAGATCTTTAATGACATAGATCTTCTCCTTGCAAGATAAATCATTGAGGGTTCTCAAGTCAGCCTCAAACATCCCGAGACAAGTGAGAGCAATTTGTCCAGCTCCCTCCATTTTTCCTTGATAGGAAACTAGACTTGGTTTTTTCAAATCAGATGCCCAAACATCAAAAGGCACACAGGATACATCCGCTCCTGTATCCACTTTAAATACAAGTTGGGCATCGTTCAAAATCAAGGGAACCTTCAAAGGAGGATTTTGCTGGCCCGATCCGCCTCCTATGGATAAAGTTTGAAAGTTTACGCATTCGAGGAAAAGTTCCTCTTCACTAGAATGTAACTGCAGCTCTCCTACCAGTTTTTTCTTCTTCTTAAAGCAGCATGAGGCAAAATGACCTTCCAGACCACAGAAATTACATTTGGCCTTTAGTGCCTTACAAGCATTACGTGGGTGATAAGCTTTGTCACCACATCGATAACACTTGAATGACTTCTTAGAATCTGGAGTTCGACTACTTTGATCTATCCGTTTGCCCTGGCTAGCCTTAAGGGAGTCCACCTCATCGTACGGTACTGGAACTTCCGTATTAGCTCCACGTACGAGATTTTGGTGACCCTTGACTGCTTCAACGAGCTTGATTTTGGAAACTGCCTTCTCTAAGGTGAGTTCTGAGTCCATCTGCAACGTACGTGAGAGGCTGGCATCCGATATTCCAACCACCAAACGGTCCCGCAATAATTCGTCTTTCAAATTTCCGTAGCTACACGTTTTGACAAGTTTCATGAGACATGTAATAAAATCTTCAGCAGATTCGTTAGGTAGCTGGACCCGATTATTGAATTTAGCTCTCTCGTAAATGACATTTACTTTCTTCTCATAAAATTTGTCAAAGTTTTCTATGACCTCCATGTATGAAGGGTTAGTCAGATTGAATGAATCCAACACGTCTTCCGCATCATCACCCATAGACAATAAAAGAGTACTCACTTGGACCTCTTGAGCCTGTTGATACAGCATCGAGGTAAACCTGTATCTCTCAAATTTTCTTCGCCAGGTAGTCCAGGGAACCACTTCTATCACCATGTAGAATAAGTAGAAACGTAAATTCGGAACGGTGAAAACGATTTATTAAACTCCGAAAGAATTACCAGACAACCCGGCGTCGGGCGTTTCCAACAACGACCACAAAATACAACACCTGCGAAACATATGATTATAGCACACATTCAATACGACTGTTTTTGTACAATTTAATTCAAGTTACAGAAGACAGCCTCAACCGGATTCCCATTCAACAATCAGCTTGTTTTATACCTATTTGCTGTCAATAAGTTGATCTCATCTTCCTCAGCATGGAACAGCACATAGCAGCTGAAGTTCGGAAGACAGACATTTTAGTTTATTATTTTCAATAATGAACCTTTGGAATCGACCAAGAACAAAAAAAATTTTAACACCTCCTCAAAATTTGTTGGTTTACGTTTCAAGGTACGTAGAATCCAAGAATCTTATAAAAATTTGGCCGTCCGTCCGCCGTACGCGGCACTTTTCCCACTTAGCATCGACCGATTTTGATGAAATTCGGTATGTAGGCTCCATTTGGGGTCTAGTTGTCCCCCGAAGATTTTGGTTGATGTAGGTCATTTCTAAGGGTTATGGGTATTGCTTTTCCATCAATTCAAGATAGTATAGATTTTTTAGAATTTTTTGAGACCACACGGAGCCCTTTAGGACAAACCGTTCGCTCCCTACGAGAATTTAAGGGTTGGACGTACGATAAACCAGAAACACGAGTGTGAATCGCAAAAGAGGCATAATCTCCGTTCAAATTATAGCTAACATATTATTATGTCGGATGGTTGGTGGCTTTGCAGACGAGTAATGTATACAGAAAAATAATAAACAATTGTGTAATAATTCGCGAAAAGCTCAGAAGGACTGTTATGCACGACTATATGGTTTTTCTGTACATAAAATGAACTGGAAAACATTTTCTGGAAATTGTGTGTTTTCTAACAAACTGGTTCTTCTGAATTTTGAGCATTTACTGTGTTTTGTTTGATTAAATACCCACCAATTTGATGGATTCCCTGCGAGCTGTACTGAGAATTATTTTATCAGCTACTGCAACTCGTGGTGTATCGTGAAGGAGGGGAACGACCTTTTATTCCTTAGAAAACCCTATTACGGAAATGGCTCCGAGGTTATCACCACGGGATAGGACGAGCAGCCGCCGGAATTTCAATGAGTGGAATAGAATAGAGGTGAGACCCTAAGACCAAGTTAGATAAGCTATTGAGGGCGGATAGCAGAAGTTATGAAGACGTACATTGAGCCGACTTTTTGACTGTGATAACAAACCAACGATCCGCTTTTCTTAAAAGTTCTTACTCTAGGCATATTTTCAAGACTATTCAGTACATTCAGTGTATGTGCAAGTTAGATTGATATTCAGAGGCTCAATTAAAAGTATAGTGAATCTGAATCAAATAACTTTCGACATTTTATGTATTTACTTTGGCACATAAACTAAAAAATGATTTAAAAAAGCGTTGGTTTTCTGATGATTTCCGTTTATAACCGAGTCGTTGCTAAGGAAATGAAACTTGTTTAGTTTTAAACGGACAGAAATTGTCAACCATTTGTTGGAAAGCTCTCGATTTATCAAGCATTTCTTTCGTACATGTTCTTGGTATTTATGTCGACATGTTATATTTATTAATGCTAATGACGTATGTAGTAAACAATGCCACTCGTTTTGTTGTCACTTGGGAACTAGGGACATAAAATGTCCCGATGTGTAGCAGACTCGTATGCAAGCGTTTCACATTAAATTTGCAAAAAAAATCACTCTTTATAAGACATTGAAGTATTCGGAACTTTCAAATGTCAATAGCTTTCAGCCAGACTGTTTGCAATAGCCATCGCCAAGAAGTAAGAAATGATGGCACTGACATGGAGCAGGAAAACTCCATATCCGAACTCCAAGGGAATTCCTGGAAACCGCTTTCGATGAGTTTGGTTTCTGATGAACTGAGGCCATTCATCAGAGATTTTCTTTAAAATGAGTGAAAATCCCCATCGTCGGCAAGAAACGTTTTATTGGGTTTTGAGTGAGTTTGGAAATATAGTACAAGCTCGATATCAGAAATATAGAAAAATGCTTGCTTTTGGACATTCAGAATATAATAAATTATATTGTCAATAGGTAGCACTGGAGCATCAATGATTATAAGGTAAGTCAACGATTGCTCAACGATCACTAAGGTAAGATGTCCATCGAGTTGTTAATAAAAATAATGACGAACACTGGCTCCAAACTTAAGGTTGACATAATTTGGCGCTCCTACAACCTCATTGTTTGAAATAGCCCAGCCAAAAAAAAAGGCCAAACATTGCAATGGCAAGGGTATGTCTACGATTTTTAAAAATGTTTTTTGACATTTACATGTTTTTTTAATTTGTTTGTTATTTTTTCATATGTTTGACCCAAACTTGTAGTTAATTCCTAAGTTTGCAACTCTGATAACCCTGTGCTACTGACGTAGTGAGCCAAACACCATGAAATGTTTGTACTTTTTCAGTTTTTTAACTATAATTTCCTAGTTTCGATAATTTCAAAAATTTATAGCCAGTAAGTTTTAAAGTAAGTTAAATTTTCCACAGTTTTGAACCAACTTGAACTCAGTAAATTGAATAATAATGGAAATAAAGGAATTCAAAAATAATTGTTCAAAAAGTGGAATTTTCGCGTTAAGGCCATGTTTTGAGCTTTTTACTGCAAAACTACTCATTTTAAAAAGGAGTGTAGATAGAGAAATATAAAAGAAATGTAATCAGCTTCAATTTGAAATCTTAATCATACCATAAATAAAAACAAAAAAATTCTTTTTTTAAATCATGTTTTGTGAAAAAATTAAGAAAAATTAATTCAGTAAAGAACATTGTTCACAAAATGCGTAGCAAGAATAAAATGTGCATAGGATCGATATCTTCAGATCTGCTTTCAACTATGTGAATCCCCTGGTGAATTTTTCTAGTACTTGATACGATCTACAGGAGCATCTGAGGAGCAGGCTTACACCATCGTGGGTATGTGCTGTTGTTAACTTCAGATCTATCTCCAACCCACAGAGCTCTAGTTGGTTTCAACCTGTGATAAGTTTAACCTTCTTTAAAGGATAAAGATACTGGGCATGAATTATTGAAATGATAATAATTATAATTGAAAGACTGAAAAAAAGTGCAAAGATTTTACGGTTTTTGGCTCACTATGTCAGTAGCACAGGGTTTTTGGGGTTGCAAATTTGGGGATGAACTACCTTTAGGGGTCCTAAAAACATATTTCAAAAAATCGGAGATACCCCCGCCATTGCAATGTTGGATAAACAAATTAACTGGGCTAAAACTGTCCTCACATTGATGAGAGTAGTGTCCGTTCAACACATTCCTCAACTAGACCACAAGCACGAACCAATTGCTATGCGTTTTGCTCGTTGTAATTTTTAGTTCCTGCCGCTCACCTTGGGTATCCGGAAATTGCGACGAACCTGGCACAGAAAAACCTGTTTAGAAAGAATGTCCATAAGGACACCCTCCAACACGAGTTCACCCAAACCGATTAAGTTTGCAGAAATAACTGACAAAATGTGGTTCGTGACGAACTGTCTCCGTCCCCGTCAAATCCTTCGAACCACAAGACTGCTCACATTCTGATAGATATTACAACATGTGATGGGAGACTTTGCTCCACCTTTCGAGAGATGAGTTGTGAATATCGGTAAGAGAACGACATGAAAAAAGGACACCGAAAAAATCTCGTCGTGCTCTGTCGTCGCTGGAAGCAATCTTGACAGGCTCGCGACTTGTTTCCTGTTTCGATAGGGTTATTTTCTCGCATTTTTGACGAGGATGAGAGACCCCTTTCTGTACAGCCGCCCTCGGAAACCGTTCTTCTGCTATTTTCGTGGCGCGGACGGACGTTTTGACACCTGTAATACCACGTCTAACAAGTTCGATGCCTGACGGTTTTCAAGCCTGAAGGAAGTGATACGGCACGTGTTGAATAACTGTATGCTATTGGTTATTTGACACAAGTTATTGGAATAGTGTGAGGTGTGGTATAACTTTGATCGTTCGTAATTTATCTATTTTTTGATAAACTAATGTTTAATGACCGACACTCATACAATATACACTGACCATCTCTTCCGTCCATATTTTGACGCCTTTGATCAGACCGTTTTCTGAACCGACCAGTTCCCACCTTAGTGCCATCAAGTGCGATTATTCCTGTTTCAGGACGCAACCCTGGAACAGTCACTGCAGACTCAAAGAGAGCATCAGAGCTGCTCTGTATCTAGCCAAGGGGGATTTATCCAGCCAAGACAATAGAATCCGAATAAAATCACTCGCGATGAGATTGTTGAAAACCATTTTAATAAAAACGGAGTAGAGTAGGACGTTGTCTATTTCCACAAAAATAATGAATAATGAATTACAAGTTAAATCGATTTCGACGGTTAGGTCATCAGTAACAAACAATAACTTATTATTAACTTAGGTTATTGTTTGTTACTGATGATGACCTAACCGCCGAAATCGATTTAACTTGTAACTCGTTATTTTCGTGGAAATAGACAACTTTCTACTTTACTCCGTTTTCATTACAATAGGATCCATTCACCACGTACTCCATCCCCATTGAACCAGGTTTTCCCACCACTCTGACCTAATTACTCCTTATCAATCTTACCAGTAACTCACTATGAACAGTTTATAATCTCCCTCCTTATCCATGGCATGCTTAGGATTCTCCCGTAGGTATAAATCTTAAACATTACAAAATAAAGCCTCATCAAGTAACATGTATCTACAGCCTTCTAATTAACACATACTTCCATGTGTATCATAGGTGAATATTCCCGTTCAGCAACAATAAGATACTTCATCTATTGAGTTCAAGTATAAAGCACTAAGCTCTCCTCAACAAAGATATCTTTACGCAATAAAGAACCGTACCCATTTGTTCGTTATGTTAGGCAACCCAACAAAACTCATGTTTTTAAAACACACAAAACTAGGTGAGTTTCGATCACAGAGTAACGGAGATGGCTTCGAAACAGAAGGTATCGTTGGTGGGAAGTGAACGGGGGAAAGACGGACGGTATATTGGTTTTCGACGGTTCAGTAACCGTTTCTGGAGGTAGGGGGCATCGGGGAAACTAATAAGAAGGGGTTTGGGGGTTCGAGATCTAATTAAGGTCCTCGGACAGGAGAGTGAAGCGATGCTCAAGGGCGACCAAAACTCTGTTGGACATGGGGAGGAGGGTTAAATTGGTAGAATCTGCAAAAGGTCAGGCAAAGAGAAAATGGCGGGTTGTTGCTAGTGGTTTTAACGTTGAAACCGATATACCACCATTCTCTGCTTTCGTTCAAACTACACCGGTTTATCGTGTTTTCCATAAATCCGACGTACTTTTCACGGAAGCCGATAACAATAACAATGTATAACGAAGAGTAATGAATGAATCAATGCAGTGGAACACTGAACCCATTCTGGTTTATTTATTTAACGAGGTAATAGATTTAGGAGTAACCAGGAATGAGCTGAATATAAATGTGTTTCGCATCTCACAACTGGAAAGGCCAAGATCCAGAAAGGTTGAAATACCGCCGAGCAAGACATGGCCCCATATTCTAATGTCCGTGAGGGGGTTGGATACAGGGGCAGGCACACTAACTCTGCCCTAACGATGTATGCATACCTTGTAAGAATTGAGGTGAACATCCCTCCGAGGGAAACGATATAAGCTATGGGATGTGCGGGTAACCCTTACGCCCTAACCTTACTGCCTACCTGCTCGCCTTCCGCGCATGAATATGTAAACAACTAACCCGTCGGGGATATTTTACTCTCCTCGATATTTTCCTTGAGGTCGTCAGACGAAGCGTTATGTCCATTCCGCTATCACGTGAATGGGACCGAATGGTTGTATTGTGAATATGTCAAGTCAGTCATTTGGGAACACTGAAACATGTTGAGCATTTGAAGAGGTCGGATATAAGAGGCAAAATAATAATAATAATAATAAATCACGTAGAAATACTGAATTAACTACTAAAAATCTGGCTTACGCGTGTGTGTGGTGCTGCACAGCTAGTAGCACGGTGCTACAGAAACTGGTAATTCAAAATGTGATCATTTCAAGACGCTACTTGGCGGCGGATTTGGAAACTAAAACCGGGACACTAAGCCCGGACCACGATTGTGCTCAAGCCCGACAGGTCTTGCATAACCCTGGATGTCCAAGTTGTCAATGACAGCTTGGACATGGAACAGCCATGGCGGACTAGGATAAGAAGTGTGATACAGATGATTTGCGGTAAGCTTGTTATTGGGCGGGATGTGGTGTGAAAGAAGTGCCACGGAGTTACTCGTGTAGGGCATCTCGGCAGGTGTCTACGGTGGTATCACCACCCACGTCCAGCTTTGAACATCCTACCTAGTTCATCTTCCCTTACTCTTAGGGCGAGACACTTCGAGGGAAGCATTAACAAGAAAGACACACATACATACTGAAATATGCGGCACTTCATGTTGGTGTGCATTGTGATCTTCACCTGACAATCGTAGATACTCCTCCTATACCTAATTTATCTTTATTTACCTAAAACTTTTGAAATTTCGACACTTAGAATAGTGCAGTAATCCTCTTCAACCCTGATTGGGACACACTCATGAACTGGATTGCACTAATCATTTCCGAATCTAATGGTTTATTTTTTTTTAAATGGTTAAAATTAAAGATTCGAAATGAGTCCATTTATTTCAAATTTCAAATTTTGTTAATATTTCAGATTTATTCTTAAAACAAAATTACCAGCCGTTTGCCCAATGCAATCATTGTAGATTTATCTTACGATGCATCATCAAAAGATTTGGATGATAGAAAGCTAGTTCAAGGTCTTCGGGTTGATGATGAACTTAGATTGACTAACGACTAGTGTCTGATTGACTAAGCCATCTTCCCTATATTTTAAAACCCTGAACCAGATTTATTTGTCCACACAATACCAAAATTCTCTATTATACCTTCATCACAAAACCGGCTTACCAGTCAATCATTAGTTAGGTATATCAGGGCACTTCCAGAAATATTTGCTTACCGATCGGTATTGAACACAGGTGTGACGTAGAAGTAAGAAAAACCCCAGAAGTCCACGTGGATGTGGAAGGGGATCAGAAGAGGTCAATAGTCCGTATGACCCACATTGACTGTGAGTAGGAGACAGCTGTGACCAAGTTATCGCTAGCGCCCCCAGACACAATCCCGGCCCGGCATGCCAGGCTGTGATCCTTTTTCAAAGCAAATACTTCTTTGCATGTACGAGGGTCGGGAAGGTAGCGGAACAGCTCCAATCGAAAGAGAATGTATCCGAAAATACTATTCGAAAGCAGAAAGTCTCATATTCCGAAGGGTTCGAATTTCGGTTAAGGGAAAATTTCTCCGATTTCTTCAGAACCAACATGGCATCGCAGTATGAGAAAGGATCCTGCGAGAAAAAAATTGTATATTGACCATGTTTGACCTCAATACTTGATGCGAAGGTTGCCCCTTCCCCCAATATTACATGGTTTCTCAACTCACGAATTATTTTATTTCGAGCAAGTGCAAGTAATAGCGCACCATATTTTCGGCCAAATCGAGAGTCGCGTCAAACACTCTGAACATTTTGCACAACATTTCACCTACGTTACATAACGTACAGCATATTCTGTCTAAAGAAAAACATACAAAACTCTCGAAACACATATGGAAGATGGAGGATATTTCATAACGAAGTCAGCACGAACATTAGTGAACCGACCGTACAAACAGTGTCAACGGTGATCCATGAGCCTCAGGGGGTGCGAGGAAAGTTTGGATGTTTAAAATGTTTAACTTTCAGTCCGAGATAAGAGGGAGTGACAAAGCTTGCCAGGTGGGAATCCACGACAGACCAAAAGACAAATCATCGGGCATAAATTATGAAAACAAACAGAGTGGAAATTTAGGACACCACGTACATGCTACCTGATTTCATCGAAACAACTTTGGTCGGTAAAATTAGGTATTAATACAATGAAAATGGGAAAACACTGCGAGTAAAGTATATCAAGAAAAATGTCAGCTGCACATCAACCAACCTTGTGAGTTCTCTAGGAAAAAAACCTAATGAAATAAGGTTTTCCAAAAACTGATTTATGAAGCCTCGTTCATACGATCGAGCTTACAAGTGGTTCTCACGTGTAATGGACATCCAGGTTGGGTTGTCTCAATGTGTGTTTTTTTCATAAAATATTCCCAGAATCGAGCAACAGTTTGAAAACGTAGGTAGTAGTTATAACAAATAACTTTGATAACACCACAATTGGGAAATTGGTGAATAATTATGTTCAACGAGTTAATTTTGTCGATGTTTGTTTCCCCCAAGACATATCGATAACTAAAAAACATCGATACATCGATTACACATCGATTGTTTTATAGGAAGGGAAAAAGTAGTCAATTTTAATAAATTTTGGGACAGTATCTTCATTGTAAATTATTGTATAAAAGCAAAAAAAAAATTGTCATTGAAACTCAAAATATTGAAAATTGAGATGAAGTAAATAGTAAAAATTTAATATAGTTTTATTAAAAATTCCAGTTTCGGTCTTCTGTTTAGTGTTAAAAATAAAAATTTTGACGCCAATTCCTCTGAGATGCGATTTTTCAAGGAGGAAATTAAGCCTGCCTCTCAGAAGGAACTGGGTATAATAAGAGAATAATGAACATTCGAGTAAGAATTTTTTAAAACCAAAAAATTATTGTTCAGGTATGAAAATATTCATTATTTGTACGTAAGCGACGAAACAAAAAATTGAAAAAATATGAAAAAAATCAGAGTAAACGCCGATGAAAAAAACATCGATGTTTTTGAAACATAGATAGGTAGGTACCCTAGTTTCCAAGTTTTACGGTGATTCATTATGCTGATGTGATGTTCGGGAATCACAATCATCACAGTGCGATCAGCTGATCCTGGACGCTGGGTAGGGAGGAAGCTCTCTACTTCCTCGGGCTGTCTGCATGGGAGAGCCAACTCAACTACCCGCAAGTGGCTAATTTCTGCGCTTTTTAATCACCATCTCTTTAACATTATTTGCTCCTCGTCGAACAAGTGGATCGCCGTACGGAGACAACAACCACGAGAGGATTCGGATCGGCGGAGAACTTCACTTCCTGGTCTTCCACCCTAGTACCTACCTACTGGGAACCAAAAGGTCCAATTGATTCCTTGATGCCATTATCTACTTGGTGGGCATCCGCGGTGAGTGGCACTCTCCTTCTTCCTCTCTCTAGTCACGAACAATTTTACCTAGTTTGAATTCAATTTTCCTAAATTTCGAGGCCTTTAGGAACTTGGTTGAGTCTTTAATAAAATTCACAAAATTGTGCTGCAATCTTATTGTTGTTATTCACAACCCTAGAGCTCCTAAAGGCAAGTACTCCCCCATTTCCTGATAAATTCATCTAAATAGGTACCTAAATTAATACCACAGCTAAGATGTGATCTACGGCGGTAACCCGAAAAAAAACCCAACCCAAAACCAACATAATACAAGTCCTAGTTTATAATGTGGAGGTATCAGCGGTGTAGGGGGGGGGGGGTAGTCTCAAATTCACGTGTTGGGTATCGTAAATAATGGATTTCACAATATTATTCAAAAAATTCGGAGCGTTACAAAATGTTATGGTATGGAGGTAGAATTATACGAGTTGATCTACTTATTTATCGACAATTTCAGATTTCAAAATACTACCCATTTTGGTACTCATGATGGTAAAAAAGTTAAGGTACTTCCCTAACATAGACTTACTAAATACAATTTATGGTCAATCGTTTGCTGGTTGGAACTGAAAGTTCTACTCCTCATACAATGGGAAGAACCCCAATAAGCCCCCTGGAATTACTAAACGATATGTTTTTGATTGTGGCAATCAGAGAGCGTCGGATGGATTTGCTAGAAATATAATCAAAATGAACGATGAGCCGTAAAATACTATTTTTGAGATGCACGAGGGATGAGGAATGAGATATCAAAATTGTTCAGAGCAAGATGGCGGAGTAAGAGGAATTTATGGCGTTCCTTCCGCGAGAATTACGTAGTTTACACGGGAGGCTGTTAGCGGGGACACATGTCAGGATGAACGACGGAAAGGCGACGCAGCCAGACGCTTTTTTTCATTACGAAGATAACAAAGCGCCTCATCCCGCCCGACGCTATTACGAACAACCATTTTATGACAACCTTTCCTCGGGTATAATATCATTACGACGGTGATATTCGCCATCACCCTCTGAGTAGTTTACCGATCATCGCTCAACATCAGTGCATAGTTAATGTCTTGAGAGGTCCCTAATTTGCAAGTGTAAATACGGGGAGAACTTAAGATTGATAAATGCGCCTCTTCCTTTAGCGGCCCTAGTTTGGATCAGTCGTTATGGCGGTTTAACCCTTTCTCATTGTCACAGTAGTCATTTAAATAATTACGAATATGCAGCTGACGATAGTGATACAATTGATAGAGATCTCCTCTACAAAGAGGATCTCATGTATACCTAGATATCTATACCTTAAAGCACAAAGGCGCTATGTCCAAAAAACGGAGTTTTGAGAAAAACGCAGAATAGTTTCCATCAGAACACTAATGGCTTATTACACTAAACTCTTTGATCCCTCAGACTGCCGGAACTTCCCACTAGAAGGTTTGCCGCTATGGCTTTATCCAGGGTTTTTCGGGAAAAAAAGAAATTCCCTGAGTTTTCCAGTAGAGTGAAATTCCCTGAGTATTCCCGGTTTTCCAGGTCGCTGGACACCCTAATTACGTATATGGGATGGAGGAAATCGTCACAATCAATATGATTAAAATGGTCTTTGAAGATGTAAAATTCGTAAATTGTTGTAGTACAGAACACTCCTTGGGCATCATCAATGACAGAAACGACATGTTTTCGGAAAATCGCTCGCTCTTCTCCATAAAATGAGAATACGGAAAATAGCCTGTATGACAATCAAGATAAATCGCAGTCTCATGCATGAATGCTACTACTCTATATCACACTATAGTACTCTTATCACAACCAGTATCTAACCAGAAGACTGAGAGAAGTGGTAATCTTCGGAACGGTTTCAAAGGAGAAAATTCCTTTCTCGAGGAAAAACTCGAAAATATTTCAAATTCTTTTATCGCCTCTAGTACATTGTGAATTAATCCTATGATAAATGTGTCTGAAAGTAGTGTTTCAAAAAGCATCTGTAAACTGGATTTAATCATGATGAATCTCTTCGTATTGATAACTAATTCCAACAAAACTTCTTCGGTACTTTTCTAGGTTTTCTATGTTACACATATGGTTATCAGAAATAGAGGAAATCGATTTCTAGCCTGTAATTTGCACCACTTCTCCTTTTTCCAAGGAGAGTATTAGAGGGCTGTAATGGCTAGCCGTTCGGAGGTTTGGAACGGAGAAGGTAATGGTAGAGTTGTGCTCTCTCGTTATTTACTGCCTCGACGCTATATTTCGGAAGGCTGGAAATGAGGTTTCGAGGGTTGGGACAAGGGAATAGCGACGGAGGCGTGAAGAAACAGAGGACAAACGCGGGGGTAGCCTCAACCTGACGTCCAACGAGCCTTTCGCATGAGCTTCGGTTCACGAACGAGATTTAAACGAGAAAAGCTGGGTGGAATCTCTTGGAAGAAGTACAAAACTCGTGTGGCCGCCAGCCACCTTGTAAAATTTATTTTTATGATTCATGTTGATGACTGAAGTCCACGCCGATTCGTTCAGATTGACGACCATACAGTTGTAAGCTCTTCCAGAAGATCGGTGGAGCAATTACTTGCAACGTCTAGCATCACAACTTGAGTACTATTGCATGACATAGGCGATTAAGGAGGCGCTGTAATTAAGGAGATTTCTGACGGATCAGTGATCTCTACTTGAGAGAACGATCACGAGAATTACAATTACAACCAAGAAGCTCAGAAGTTGAATACCCCCCCTTGTAAACTACTCTGAACCAAACACGTTGATACTTCAGCTGATGGTTTCAGAGAGGAAAAGAATCTTTGACAGAAGGGATGGAGGAAGAGGGGCCTGCATAGCCAAGGAAGAAAGGGAGCGCACAATAGCAAACTGGCAAGATACTGGATCGTATGGACGGGAGAGCATAAAGGAAGATGGAGTGCAGATGGTGTCAAGCATTCAGAGGTGGATGGAAAGGAAACATGGAGAAGTGAACTTCTTCCTTCAGCAGTTCTTCACAGACATGGACTGTTTTATGCCTATCAACATAGAATGGGAGAGGTATCTGCCCCAACATGTTTACACTACCACAACAAAGAAGATGACGATGTGCTCCACACATTTTTCAACTGCACCAAATAGGCGCCTCATAGTTCAACACCAGAGGCTGCTGTCAGCAAGATGCTGGGGGGTGAAAGGAGCTGGACATCTGTGGCAGAGTACACGTGGAGCATCCAGACAAAGAAGATACTCTTAGAACGAGAAAGAGGGAGGAGGGAGCATCTGGTCCGCCCCTTCACCCAGAACTGATCATACACCGCAGGACTCAGCCCGAAGTGATGTATTAAACGGTTCCGGGCTGAGTTCGAACGTGGAAGAATAGGAGGTGTTTTTTTAGTGGGTTTGAATCCCACATAACATGAAGACGCGGACCATCCCACGTATCTCACGAGATCAAACTCTACCTATGGATATTGAAGATTTTCTTGCCATAAAAAAAACAAATTGATACAAGTCAAAGGTCCAAATCAACAAAAGAGAAGCCAGGAGACCTTTTGACCACGCTATTGAAGAAGTGTGTTCATGGCGTTTTCATAGTTGGTGTCCAAACGAGCTATTTTGCTCCCATCAAGTCAATTTCGTGAGGAAAGTTGATTTGTGACAATATCGTAATTATGTAACTTGTAACATCAACTAAAGAATGATTATGCTTGATTCCGTCACAGAAAGCCCAACGATTATGACTTGCATTTGGCTTCAGAATTTAACATTTTATCGTGCCTGAGGTTAAGGGAAGATGTGTAATGGAGCTGGTGAGTGCTTCTGACTTCACACGAGTGATGTGTTGGCGAGTGAAGCAGAACTATTCTAAACTTCTGCACCACTGGGAATTCACACATGATAGGAATCTAACTCGCAGCCTCACAAGGGTAGGCAGAATCACTTCTCACTCCGTTTTCAGACAGAATTTGAACAGATGCACCCTACATGAGCCATGGCCAATTACTTTGGTAATATAGCTCTGGATTAGATGATACGATGAAGGTTGTTTGAATAAAATAAATTTCATAGAAAATAAACCTATTTAAAGTACCTCAGCCCCATCCATTTTATAATCACAGTACAATTGAAAAAAAAAAAAACAGGTTGTTCGGTACAAGAATGAACAAACATCAGGGATCCATTCTGCCAATAATTTCCAACAACTTTCGACCTACACATTTTTTTTACTCCACTATAAATTCCGATGTTATTACACTTGGAGATTTTCTCCATGTTTTTGACCTCAGGCCACTAAAGTGGTCTGTCATAACTTCCTTAATTTACAAGATGTACTCCAAAATGAATTTACCGACGGAAGGAGCTTTAACTGCCTTCAAACTGCAGTGCAAGCCCTTCTCGATGACAGATAACCAAACTAGTATGCCACCTATACAGATGCCTCTACGCAAGGCATAAATGGCGGAGTAGGAATTTTCGACCCTCAGACTGACGTAGCTAGGACTGACTGAGACGTATTAGGCTGACTGATGGATATTCAAATGTAAACGCTGAGCTGGCGGCGATTTGGTTTGGCGTTCTCGCAACAAATCTTTTGAACAAGGATAATGCTGTCATTCAAACTGACATTCAAACTTTCATTGAGCTCATGCAAAATTCTCAAACACGCATGTAAGAAAGGATCTACAAATTTCATTGCATACAACATACTAGGCAGCATTAGAGCTGGGACGGTGATTCAGTGGATACCAGGACATATCAACTTGAGCGAACACGACAAGGCTCATATTTCTGCAAAAAAAAGCTTGTTCTCTAAACTTGAACAACCAATCGTTTACAAAGATCCCCACAGGGAATTTGGAAAATCACTGTAAACTGAGGCTAATTAGCGAATGGCAATCAGAGTACGAAAGGGATTAATTGGAAAAGGGGAGTTTTCATTTCGAGGTGATCCCGACCGTAACAGTCAATCCTTGGTACAAACAGTGGCAGCTCAGTAGGAAACTTACTACGCTTATCCGCCTAAGAATTGGTCACGGTCTGTTCAACAGAACACTATTCCTCTACAAATATGCCAGGACCCAACATTGCGATGAATGCGGGATCTTGGAAAACGTAGACCAACCACATTTTGACAGAGTGCAGGAAATACGAAGAGGTTCGTAGTTTGTTCCCACGACTTCAAGACCCAAGCACCCAAATAACATCGCTACAGAAAGAATACTGAAATTTTTATCATGCGCAGAAAAGGACATTTGATTTTAGTAATTCAACATTGTAATATTACATGTAATAACCTGTAATCTGTGTTTTTTGGGCGACATGGGAGGACACCCACGCCAATAATAAAGGTGGGAAAAAACTGCCTTTCATTTTGTTACATAAACTTTTTACCTAAATCACGTTCCATGTTTTTTTTTCAGCAAGAAGTTTACAAAAATGCATGTTCAGTCTAAATCAAAGCATGTCTGACGTGACATAACGTGTTTGACGTGAATGGAAAGTTTATGGAACAAAAAATTAATGGCGATTTAACGCTCTTCCCATCGGTATCCTCATTTCGGATTTTATCTTGTAAGGAAGTTAGACCACATTAGTGACTTACTGTAGAGAGATCTCTACAGTTTCTTCGTTATTATATCGAATACTCTGTACTGATGATTAAACCAAAAAGTATACAAAATTTGTGGGAAAAATCAACTGAAGGAATAAATGCATGTTAGGATATTAAACAAGGTAACAACCATGTATTTGTTTATAAAATCTGCTGTGCTAATAATACAACCGGATGAAAGTTTTTGCTCTAGTTATGAAGTGATTTTGTTTTTCCAAATTATACCAACTTCAAGTTTTTTTTTTGTGTGGTAGTTCTGGATCTTCTGTACTCCGCAAGCGGTATATGATATAATTCATAGGATGTCTAAGCATCATTCTCCTCTCCAGTCTCTTCCCCATTTCCACCTACCAATTAATGAAACGTCCATTCGAGACGACGGGTAATTGTTCTCGGGAGAAAATAGAACAGAGTGTTATACAAGACCATAAATCATCCGTATTCTTGATTCCTCTTCGCTGCTCACCTCCTTCGCTCACTTTGCTGTTGTTAGCGTTCAATCAACTTTTTGACTAATCGTCCTCCGGTCAGCGATGTACCAGAAAAATGAACGCTCTCTTCAAACATTCTGTCATAAGTGTCAAAATGCCACTGTTTACTATCATTCAAATTCAACCAAAAGAACTTCAATAGAGGATACGATGGTATACTGCTATTTTGTATAATATAATATAACTAATATACTGCTACCACGCTTACTACTAAAACAACATAAAAACTCTGCAAATTATTACATCAAGGGTAATTTTTTTGTACATAGATAACACACCTGCAAAGAACACAGCTACCTACCAACCGTATGTTTGATCCACGATCAAGGTTATTTTGAATACGCTTCCCATTCAATTCGGAGAAACAAAGAGTTGTAGAAATTGGAAATTTGATTATTAGTTGCTAAGGACGCGAAACTGAGTACAATTCGAAGATAATGAGCAACGATCGAATTTTCTTCAGCTAGATCGTGAACGGAAATTAGGCCTCTTTTGCCAGTCACACTCGTGTTTCTGATTTATCGTAAGTCCAACCCAGTTCTCATGGGGAGCAAAAAGTTGGTTCTGCAGAGCTCTGGCTGGTCTCATTCGATTCTAAAAATTCAATACTATTCTGAACTGATGAAAAAATAATACCTTCATATCGGAATATTTTAAGCTAGGGCGTTTTCAAAAATGTCAGCCCTTATTTTTTAACCCTCAGTATAAGTGCTACGATTCGAATTAAATGGTCGTTTCACTTCTTTCGAGCCTAAATTGTGTCACTTCCAAGCTTTTGTGAAGGTGGCCTTGTTTGGCCAACTTTTTTTTTTTCAGTACTCCTTTCATGTTCTGCCCTTTGCCAAACCCATCTTTCTCCAAAGCCAATCAGGGACGTTCCTTTTTATAAGACCACTTTTATATGAAAAAAGGTCCCTTATTTTTATAGGCTATTGATAACGTTGGATGAGGAGTGACAAAAATACTTTGGCGTTCAAAAACCCGCCTTCATTCTATATGTTCATCAGATCCTTATTGCCCTATATATCCGTTGTATACTTTTTTCTTTCCCTTTCATCCTCTCTTCTGTAGCAGGGAAATGTCGCGGTTGCCTCTAATGAGAGTTTGGTAAAGAATGATGTTAGAAGGTCGAAAAAAGGCACAGTAGGAGGAGAATACAGGGTAAAATAGCATCTAAAGGTTGGAATTATCATCCAACGCGTAATTATTACTGTAAGAGTAATAGTTCTGAGTTTATTCAATCAATAGTATAATAAATAGTCAAATTGGTTTTTATAGATTTTTTCCTTCAAACAACCAAAGTTTTTTTCATTAAACTATGGCGAAGGTCTTCCATGGTGATCATCTGACTTTCCTCAGTTGGATGACCCAGCCGGAGGCTTTTCAGCTTCTTTGAAAAACCATTCATTTCACTTTTACGATAGAAAAGAGGATATTTTCTTTTAGGGTCACAAGTTGTTTCAACTGTCAACATTGGAAACAAGAAAGTATTTTCAAAAGATTATTATGTCCATCGATTGATGCGAATTTGGGACATTCCTAGATATGGATTTAGGACATTGAAAGCGAGAAGTGGTTCGGTATGAAGCAGTTGAACTAAACAATAATTATTCTGTGCCAATCGTAAATGAATGTGGGAATTGAGCTAAGGAAGAGCGAAAGTTGAGGGTTTCTGACCTGAATAAGGCATCAACGAAACAAAGTTATTCCCATATAATAATGATAATCCTGTAATGATCCCAGAAATGAACGATCCAGTATTAGCCAGAACGCCTAAGGTGTTCCTTTTAGGCAAGAGTCGATTAAACAAAAATAAATAATCCAACAAAGACTGATTTATACGTTCTTATTCACTTAAGAAAAACTTTGTAAATCCCGCGAATCCCTCTTTAATTCCGTTTTAATAGAGTACGAATTCTGGGAATATCAAGTGTATAAGACAGATAGAAAAAGTAACTCGAGAGGAATCTTTCTTCATCCCCCACCACTTCTGCAGGAGCCAAAGCACCTTAGATAAATTGAGAAGGCGGACAGAGAAAACTTGAGGGGAAAACTCTTTGCTATTATTCACAGAGAGCTCAGTAAAAGGATTGTGGGGAACGACTAACGGAGAATAATACCACTGGGACACTGGAAAATATATAATGAACAAGAGAAAAGCATTCAGAAGCTTGATGGTCAGATCTTGAAGGGGGAGCTGATGCAGAGATTGATCGGGTTCGCCTGTCAGAAACAAAAGTGATATTTTCTTTTCCTCGTGGTAAATGAGTCGCCACAATTTATTTTCCGTCGTCTCATCTCTTCAAGGCCCCTCGAAGCGGTGTGTGAAATTTGCAGAACATATCGGAGGGTCCTAGGAAGCAGATTTTTCTTAAATTATGAAATTTTCGATCCTAAGGAAAATTTATCAAAAAGAAGTTGGAGAGAAGAGAGGAAATGCAAATGACGCATCGGTTATCGCAATACACAGGCGTTACGCATGTCCGATGACGATGAAATGCAAAGAGAATCATAGCAGCGTCAGTCTCTCAACTATTTTCGTTCATGCGCAGAGGCTACCATCGACCCGAGAGCGATTGAGATATGATCTAGTAAGGGAATTATCTAAATCACACAATCCCTGAAGATTTCATGGAAAACAAATTGTCAGTAATGGTTTGCCCAACACATAGAAGACAAACACTGTTGCATGTCATACTGAATAATGCATTGTGTGCTACCTCTTGGTAGTTTTGGTTTATTATTTTCAATAATGAACCTTTGGAATCGACCAAGAAAGAAAAAATTTTAACACCCTCTCAAAATTTGATGGTTTACGTTTCAAGGTACGTAGAATCCAAAAATCGAATACAAATTTGGCCGTCCGTCCGCCGTACGCGGCACTTTTGCCACTTAGCATTGACCGATTTTGATGAAATTTGGTATGTAGGCTCCATTTGGGGTCTAGTTATGCCCCGAAGATTTTGGTTGATGTAAGTCAGTTCTAAGGGTTCCAAAATCAATTTTGAAAATTTGAAAACGCCCTGACTCAAAACATTTTGATATAAAGGTATTGTTTTTCCTTCAATTTAGGATTCTATAGAATTTTTAGAGACCACCCGGAGCTCTGTAGGACAAACCGTTCGCTCACTACGAGAATTTAAAGTTTGGACGTACGATAAATCAGAAACACGAGTGTGAATCGCAAAAGAGATCTAATCTCCGTTCAAATTAAAGCTGACCGAATTGCGATCGATGTTTTTCTTCATCTTGGATGGTTGGTGGCTTTGCAGACGAGTGATCTATATAGAAAAATAAAAAATAATAAACCATTGTGTAATAATTTGCAGCGTTTTTGATACTAGTTATGGTTTACTGTAAAGTGCTGCTCCCTACCCATCAAGTTTCAGTACTAGTATCACCTCGCCCAACCTTTTAGTTTTTAGTCTTCAACACAACATCATATCTTTTCGTATTGAACGTCATATTGTTTCAGTTCGGTGTATTCACGTACGCCTAGTCATTCGAGCTACTAATTGAACATAATATGTGACATTCATAATATTTATGAATATTCATAATATTTATGACATTCATAATATTTATGTGACATTTAACATAATATGTGACAATTGAACGAATTGAACATAATATGTGACATTCGATAATATTATTATCGTCATACTACAAGAGTAAACAAACAAGAAGCCTAATTATCCAAAGAGAAAATTTTGGTTAAGGATTTTTTTCCTTCGTTTTATACAACACAAAAACAATACAATACTCGAAATCATGCTTCTTAACTTGGTGCAATCGGAATCCAAAAATGTAAATACCAACGAATTTCTAGTAACTGTTATGTTTAGTTTAAGGGGATATTAGTCAACGAAATCAGCATATGACGGCGCATGTTCGGTTCAACAACAATCGTGGGGGCAGAGAGGAAATTCATTGTGTGGAGTCACGTGCCAAAGTATGAACTCGGTCTGCCAAGTGTCGTAATTCATGATAACTTTCAGTTAAACCCCCGGACGGATTTAATGTATTTCCTTCACTCACGGAATGAAATGCCGGTGTGGGCTTTACGTTGTGCACCGTGATATTGCGGTTTGCAACGAGAAAATACGATTTGGCTGAATTGAGATTCTTACGTTGTTTCTGAGCACAACGAATTGAACAACCATTCATGAAATGCTTCGAATGAAAGTAACCTCGTGGAGTTGATTTATTCCTTTAAATAAATTAAGAAGTAAACTTGTGACCTACAGTAAGTAGTAAATATAAGAACAAAGGGCTGAACAAGAATGTTTGACATATTTTGAACTATCTGGTAACATTTTGTTCCATGTAGATTGATGAGAAACAATGACACGAGTAGGAATGATCATTCAATCAACAGGCAACTCCGTACTGAGTGAACTTGAAATGAAATGAAATGAAAAGAAATTTATTTCTGCAATGTACAATGTACAAAAAGTACAAAAAATAATTTGATCTACATCAAGTTTAATTGAAATTTAGTCTCCCTAATGGGTGATACCCGTGACAGGGAAGACGAGTAGTGACCTATGAGCAAGTAGGATTGTCTACTAGGCTCTACTAGATGAAAAGAAAATTATTTCAATAACTACTTATCAATTACGTAGACTTATCAACTTCGTAATTAGACTAATCTAGAGATTAATCATTACGGCAAATATCATACGAACTTTTCAAAATGAAGTTGTTGTTACCTTTTGAAGATTTTCGGTAAAAGAAACGAAGTGAAAATAACGCTGCCGACAACTTCTCGCTCTTCATTCCGAACTGGGCGATTTGTGTACCTAACGTTTTCCAGAAGGCAATTCAGGTTTTCCTGCCAGTTGCCATAACTACCTATCAGAAGAGAACAAGCTCGTCATAGGAAATGGGAGCTATATGGAGAAGCACGAGAACGAGTACACGTGTGGAAAGGAAGAAACTTTTAATAGGAAAAAAGCGACGACTTTTTCGTTACGTGCTTGATATTTTGCACAGGTTCGTCGAAAGTACGTACACATTCGTATCGTGAATGTAAATGGCACCAATTACGAGGAATGAGGAAACGTCAAACATGGATTTCCTCGACAAAATGCAGGTACTTATAGCACGTACAGAATGCTGTTAGGCCAAACTAAAGACGCGGGTTGAATTAGTTCCAACAAAGTCAAAGCTGAGAAGTAGTAGCGTAACTCATTGAAATGAAGTTCGAGGAGGCTCAATTAGTATTTTAGTTTGCGCATCTTCAATACGAGCACGTTCTGCAGTGGTGGAGACTCAAAGTCGTTCTTGAAACTTCCACAGTGAAAGGAGGTTTTACACATCACTCTTAACGGCGCTCTTCTCAATCCAGTTCCATTAAGCGATGTAATTAATTTCCTCTCGAACACGCAAAAGAATCTTTACTTCCACCTAAAAGTCTTTGAAGCTTGGGGGAAAAGGTTGATTAGGTTGGGGGTGTTCGGGGGAGAATGGAAGTCACGTAGTTTCAACTTGGAGGTAGAAGATGCGAGCTGAAAGTGAGGAGGCGAAGCTGGGATGGATGAAAAACAAGGGCTATCAGGCCTGCTTCGTCAGCAACTCGATCCCCATAGGGGAAGACCGGATGAAAGAGTGATCCCTCCCACAAATAATCACCTAGATAAGCTTAATTTGACAGGAAAAAGTCAGACTTAGGATAGGAGAAATTCCAATGGAGATCCATTAGTAATTTAGAAACACTAATCTAGCCTCTCAAGTGGCCTTGTGCTGCTTCAGACTTAGGCTGGGGGACATGAAGATAATGAACTAGGTACTACCCCATTTTTAACAGATAAATCGCACAACGTTGGGTCGAAAGAGTCCACATACAAAACCAAAATTTAAAAACAGTCGAAATATAAACTTTCAGAACCTTTTTGTTTTGTTGATTTACTTACTCCTCAAGAGACAATCCGCTAAGATCTCACCTGGAACAGAAAATAATTAACATTAACATCAGAACATGAATTCAATAATACCTATTATTCAATTAGTTTAGCTTTAAAGAACTTGGACTCACCAGCAGAAATTAAGGAAACCTTTGCTACTTCTAGAGAATTTTCGAAGAAAATAAAGCTATTGCGGAGGCCTGTGTGTCACCCCAAAAGACATATTGAGCAATTATTTTGCAAAAAATTGAAGTTTGGCACAAAGTGTTCTTAATAACAACAGGAGTTTTGTTAGTTAGTCAGGAGTTTCTGTCAATTTTTAAGGGGTCAAAATTTCAAAAAAATAAGAGTAAAAAAATGAGTTTTTTGGTATCCTTGTGGACATGACCAACATAATCATAGCAATAAATTATGGTACATTCGGAATCAGCATGAAATTTCTAATAGAAGTAGAATTTCAGAGATTAAAATCATTCCAAATATTGTAAATATATAATATGCTAATTAATTGATGTATAATGAAAACCTGGAATATTCGTTGTGCCCAAAAACCCAATAGCCGAGTGGTCGAAAAAAAAAACGAGAATAAAACGTTAATAACAAGTACTTTTTGAGGTTTTCGAAATCAAAAATTGGAAACTTCGAAAATTTGTCCACTTAAATGGGATTTTTAAAAACCTCATTCTTATTCCAAGTGATTTTTAGGTCGTTTTGTGAATAAGACTTGGACGTCTTTATGCGATTAATCCGAGGTGAAGGAGGACACCACTCAACGGATAAAAAAAGTCTGCCAAGTGGGTGTGGCAACGAGCGTCCAAACCACACCTACACCATTAGTTCGTGTATCCTCCGCTAGGGATAATAAAGCGTTTTTCCTTTGAATCATATGCTATAAGCTTAGTTACCAATTTTGGTAAAGCTTGAGATGATCCGATGCAGATGATTCAAGGGAAAAACGCTTTACTATCCCTAGCGGAGGATACACGAACTAATGGTGTAGGTGTAATTTAGACAAAACGGGTGTGGCATATACCTAGCTTCCTCGTATCCATAACCCGGTTGTATAGATGATCCGATGCAAAGTGGTTAATCTCAAAATCAATCTCTATGAACATTGCATAGGGGACTCTAGGTACACGCAAACCCGCACAATCTCTGAATGTTGTTTGAAAAAGACTCGAATTAGCATCTTGGGTACCACGGACCATGTATTTTAAACCGATGTTCAAATTCGAGGCTCTAATGTCACTAGAGGTGTTATGGTGACAGAGGGGGAGTGTTACAATCATATTATATGGTACCTTTTTATTGATGATTTGCAATTTTAAAATACCCAGTTTGAGAACTCGTAATGCTAAATTTGGGCAATGATTTACAGCATATTTTTTACCTACCAACTTTTTGTTACCTACCAACTATTGGTAGGTACTACCGACCACACCATACTGCCTTCACACCTTCACAATCAAGTATATTAGAAAGAACTGAAAGCTTCACACTCGATTCGAAGAAGAGGGAGCTTCATATGGAAATTTGATTACTGTTTGCTAAGGAATCAAAACTGAATACAACTCGATGGATCATGGCTATGTTAGCTGTAAACGCGTTTTACTTTATCGACTTTTTTTAAACTCAAAAACTAACGAATCGGTGTTTTTACAAGTATTTAGGAGAGCACAATTAAATTTTAATTCGACCTTTAATATCCGTTTCAAAATGTATTTCAATGCTGTTCGTTTTAAATGGAAACTACATACATACGTACGGCTGACGATCCATTGAACATTTTCAAAATTTTAATAATTTTGAGCTTCAAAACATGGAAACAGCGAGCGTTGTTTTGTTTAGGTAACCAGGTAATGATATTTGATTGATTATAGGAGTACTCAAGTGTACCTATTCAGATTATTAGATGAAATTACTAGAAAAAATAGAAAAAATTCAATAATGAGATTCGATGCTGTAATATTTTTAGAAATGGCCTATATGCAGGTTTGTAAATTATTACCAAGCTGTAATTGGAAAACGGTGCAAGATAATGAGGTAGGCTTTGCCAGAACCATTATCATTGCCGCTAAAACAAAAATTTTGTGAAATTTGCCGATCCGATAGTTTTTTGGAGTGTAAACAAATACGATAGTTTGCCATAGTGGCGACCATATCTTATTTCGTTGTTTTCAACATTACTTTGTAATATAGAAATAAGTCACAGGGCTCTATGATGGAACTTTAACAGCGTGAAACGTTTAGAACGTAAAAATGAGAGAGTCTCATCTCGTGTAACACGCTCATTTCGAAGCATCGATAGTCGACTAAAATGAATAAGGAAGCACGAAAAGGTTACGGGAAACGTTGGAAATGTCGGTGTAATAATAACTCGAGGAACCAACTTACGACCACACAAATTCGCGCCCTAACGAAAACTAATACCATTAAACTTCAATATCCGCGTACACGCCGGTAGGAAGGGGATGGGAAGAGTTGATGATTTTTTACCGAATCCGGTAGATACCTACCAAACTTTATTAACAAGCCTCCAAGCGCGGGTTGGAGAACGTAACACGACCTACTCATCCAAACTTTTTAATGGAGTTGTCAGGCCATCACAGACACCGAAGTGTATCATCTCATTTGACCTAGTTGAAGGCTTAATGCATAAGTTTAATTGTGTAAGTTGTACAAAAAAGCGAAGAAATTCGATTCGAATACATTTTCACTTTCACTTCAAACATCTTGAAAAGTCAGAAGACTGTTTTCAGCCAGTATTAGGATTTGTGAACAAAAATGTGTTTTTTATGCTTTAACTTCTTATAACAAGTTTTTCCAAGTCTAAATCATAGACAATAGGTAAAATTATTAATTGACATGTACACTTGCTTCGCTCTCTTATTCAAGATGTGTCTTAGGTATTATTATGAACAGTAACATTACTATTATAACCAGATGAAAGAAAGTTATTCCTCCAGAAACATAAATGTAGTAGAAATATAAAAGAAAACATCCCCCTAATTGTTGATGAAGAACAATACTTTTGACATTGGTCGTAGTTCAGTTGTGAAAATTACATTGCAAATCCAAGTCAATCAATAGATTTTTCATTGATCCTAATAGTGCACTAGATGGATGATAAATGTAGAGCAACAACAACATTCAATTTTCCAAATCGATTTCCAAGAATCCACTTGACGATATCATAGTGTGAACTGGCAAGGCTCTCAGGCTTGTCCCACGAAGGCACCATTGAAGGAACAACTGTTGGCATGCAGCCTCCTCCTTGAAACAACAATCACCCAGGAAGTACATGTAGCTTGGTGGATGGATGCTGCAAAGCCACACTTGAAGGGTAGAAGACCTGCTCCAGGTTTCCCCATTGTCTTGACAGCAGCCATGGCCCCCTCAGCATCAGGAATACTTCCAGTCAGTCTCCCTTCAGACTTCCTGTGCTAAAGCTCTTATCCCCCACAGTGCCGTCCAGTTGAGTTAAAGGACTCAAACATTATGATAACTCACAAAGTGACACGTTCCTTAGACAGAAAGATGTCATATTTTTTTCGAGGAGACGAACTAGTAGCGTTAATTTTAAAGATTAGAGTTCCTAAAATTTATTCGAGAGTTTTAGGAAACAAAATCGGAGCGAAATTCGTAGGAGGGGAGGGAGAACTCCCAGATCCTCGTCAACCATCGTAGAAGCGCTCCATCGGCGGAAGAGCGAATCTTCAGTTTCTTCAAAGACCTTGTGTGTACATTGGAAATCGTAGTTTAGACCCTTGGGTAGGGATAGGCGGGTGTGGGATATGAGGGCTCTTAATCACAATCGAACTTCACAAGGTAAGTTCATTTGATTTCGTAATTACGATAAGTGTCCAGCCCTCATATCACAGAATACATGGTAGAAGTTTAAAGATAACTAATTTCTCGATAACTCGATTTCTAACGAATTATTACTTTCAACAATAAAGGAAGTGATTTAATAATAAAGAGGTATGCGGTATCTATTCATCTTGCATGCTCTGATGGTTTCAATTGTTTTGTTCTCGGGATAGTCAAACACGTTAAATTCAATTCAAATTATTTCACTAATTGTTATTTTCGAGTTATTTCAATAATTATTGTGATATCGCTCCGCTACCACACAACTATAATAGTTGTGCCTTTATTGACCATCTGGTGGAACCACGCTTTACCTTTCCATTAAGTAAGTTCGATTTCACTCAATTACGCACTTGAGGCTAACGGAAAGCTTCATCACATGACACGAAAAATGATTTGATTAAAACCAAAGGCTAACAGAGTTAACAGGGAACAACCGATAATACCAACATAGTTTTTGAAGGAAACAAAAAATTGATGTCATAATTTTAATCTTCTTCAGAAGATCACTGCAGAAATCCGTTAATGGGCCACATGTACCCATTATTGCACTAGTAGCTAAGCGGGGTATTAACAAGAATATGAATTTAAAAATAAAATGAATAATAGCTGGGAACATCAAAGGTGTCATAATGGAGGTAAACCGACGAAGGAAAATCCCAGTGGTCAAACGTTATTATTCAAATTTATGGCCCTCGTAAAGCGTTATTATCAAGTAAAGTGAGGTGGACGAATTTAATGGAACAATTGCCTCATCTGTTTTCCTTATTAAACTTCAGAAAAGGGAAATTAATGTCTGATAAAAGTTAAGTCTGACAGTGGAGAAAGTGGGGTAGGGTTTAATAAAGGACAGAAGACAACCAGACTTCTCCAAGGGCCCCTTCGTTCATTAGGTTGGCAAAGGTATTGTTACGACTTGTTGCGACTTTTACGCTTTGCTTCCTCTGCCGGCAACCTAGAGTGCGCAGGTGTGGCGCGGGTGAAAGAGGAACTGCTAGGAAGGGGGAATTGTTATCTTGGAGTTCCTCCACCGAAACAACGCAACCTTTGTAAGAGGGGTAGGTAGTCGGGGGGTTGTAAATTCGGGTGAGTAATGTTGAGAGGTGAAGGCACCAGAGTGCGGGAGGAGGGGGGTGTGAGGGAAAGAAAACCGGGGGTTTTAAAGGGTCTGTAGCCTCCATGCTAGAGACAGTCTTCGTACTAGATAATAGAAAACATCCCAGGAAGAGAATTGTGCACGTTGGGTTTGATTCGCCGGAAGCAAACAACAGAGGTGATGCACTGCCATACAAGATTATACAACAATCAAGAACTATACTCCAATAAAAACTTAAATTACCTAAGGAGCTGTGGGCTTACCCTTGGCCAATCATCAGTTCAAAAAATGTTTAAAGATACACATAGAACGCCTACATCTCCTCTTCCTTTCACGACTAACCTGAAACGAGGAAACGATACTACATAGATTAGATAAACATTTTGACTATACGTCATTCATGGTCCGATTTTTTGACATGATGTCTTGTAGCTTGAGGTCTATGCAAAAATTCGCAGGTGAGTATGTACCTACTTCTAGGTTTCCCAATGCTCTCTGTGATGTAACTTCAGTTGTAGTTTGTACTGATGATGGCCTGACCGTCGAAATCGATTTAAATTATACGTTTTTACAATTATGACTTTCAAACTTGAATATTTCGGAATTTTCAACAATTATTGCTCCAAAAATTTTAATTTTTCCAATCAGAACTTTCTTGTTTTGTTTGCAAGACCGACGTTAGGCTTGAGAGTTAGCTATTCCTCTCGCAGAAAGAAAGACACTCGAAAGACAACTGGATGCCATTCTTTTATAAAACTTTTTAACGCTTGCACGGAAAAAACTCATGCATAGATATGTCCTTTGGCAATTATTTATTTACAATATAATATACTGTATTGTATTGAGTGTATTGTACTTCTATGTAAGATAAGAAACAGTAGGTGATATACCCAGTACGAAGTGAAACTTCGAAAAGTTACTTTCTAATTTTCTGGACTGGAGTAGCGTGATTAGTAACGTAATGAAATACCTATTTACTCGATAGTTTTATATCCAAACAAAAAAAAAAAAAAAAAAAAAAACGATGTACTAACCAGTAAACAACTTAGTTACCTATTACATTTTTTTTTTATCACGATCACGCTTATTTTGTCATGACCCCCAGCCAAAAGACATATCTATGTCAAAAAACGACTCCCTTCCAAGGTGCGAAATTAAACATATTCTTGAATGTCTTATAAATATTAAGGATGCGAAAATCCCAATAAGTGCTTTCAATAGGCACAACTTTCCTGTATTTTTCCGGATAACGATGAAACAACCTAGGAATTATGAAGAACTCCAAATTTTATTTGATACAATCAATACATACTAAATTGAAAACTGTCGGAATTACAAGAAAAAAAGATTCACGGGTTGGAATCGAACCCGGGTTTCCTAGACGTTACACTTTTACGGGCTGAAAAAAGTCGTACATTTTGGTTTACCAATTATTTTGCAATAATGAACCTTAGACAAATAATAAACCTTTGAGTAATAATTTGCAGCGTTTTTGACATAGATGCTCAAGACTTTTAGCTTGGGAATATGTTTTTTTGGAGTGCAGACCACCCGGTTGGGGTTGAAATTTTCAAAAATGCCCTAGTAGGTAGTTGGTACCTATGGCTGGTAGAGAGGGATCTATACAGAAGGGTGATCTATACAGAAAATAATAAACCTTTGGGCAATGATTTTCAGCGTTTTTTCATAGAACCTAGCCTAAAATACACATGATATCATCTATGTCAAAGAGAAAGAAATATGTGAAATGGGAAGAAGTTTGATAATCATTATTCCATTCTCAAACAATTAATTTACACGGTAATTAGGTAGATTCACAATTCGCTGAGGTTATTACAGTTCGAAATAAACAAAATCTCCGCACTGAGTTTGAATTCTTATTTTGATGTTGAGGTTTGTTCAAATTTGAACTCGTGCAAATCACTTTAGGAACTACTTGTGCTCGGTTCATCGTTGAACTAGATCGAAATGTGGAAAGCTGAAACTGTAGGTTCATATAGTTCATCTATTATGAAAGAGGTTGAACCAATCCAAACAATTCGTCTGCTCTGGATAACCATGAAACGAAGTTGGAACAAGCTCTCAAAATGAGTTGAGGAGTTAAAGTACGATTGCGAATGGTTTGGTGAACGAGAGGAGGGCAGTCGGGTAATTTCACTTGGTAGAATCGTGATAAATGGTCGTGGTCGGTTTGCAAAGTGATCCAAACCCTCGGTAATACGGACAAAGGTTCATCCCCTTGGAGATGGTGGGGTAAAATAGGTACGAGAGTATGAATGAAGGAGGCTATGCACGTAATGGCTCCCGAGAGACTGGGTACCTTCTGACCCTCGTACGTCTCAGGACGAACCAGCGGATTAGAGGTAGCAGTCTGGTTAGGAACATCCTAACGTAGTTACCGTTCCACCATCGCCCAGAAATTCCTGAGACTTTCCCCAGTAATAAATAATATTGAACAAGAGTTATACTCAATTACTGCAAAGATTGAAGCTGAATCCGCTCGATCTCAACGCCCAATCGTCGAATGCAGTTGAAAATTTGAACCAAAGATCAAAAGAGTCGTAAAGTAAAGTTGACTGTATTCAAACCTACATCAACTATAAAAACTAAATCAAAATCTGACCAAGAAAGGGCAACGAAGCTGTTCAGTAGATTTCAGGTGTAAATTTTGATTTTGGAGGACTCAAATTTTTTTGACCAGCTGCTCGATATCGCTACATCTATGCAAAATGGAACTAAACTGTTCCTTCTAAAGCGACTAAACTGTCGCTGTTCCTTCTAGAGCAGCCTTCTGTAAGCATCGACTGTGCTTGTACACCTGTGCTCTGCTGTACGGTCATCTCGATGATATCAATAGAAATTCAGATGAGCAGTGAAAATTGTAGATTCTTAACTAGAAGAAGTATTCTTGCTGAAACCTGGGTACCTTCTGACCCTCGTACATCTCAGGACGAACCAGCGGATTAGAGGTAGCAGTCTGGTTAGGAACATCCTAACGTAGTTACCGTTTCACCATCGTCCGGAAATTCCTGTGACTTTCCCCAGTAATAAATAATATTGAACAAGAGTAATACTCAATTACTGCAAAGATTGAAGGTGAATCCGCTCGATCTCAACGCCCAATCGTCGACTGCAGTTGAAAATTTGAAACAAAGATCAGCAGAGTCGTAAAATAAAGTTGACTATATTCAAACCTGCATCAACTATAGAAACTAAATCAAAATCTGACCAAAAAAGGGCAACAAAGCTGTTCAGTAGATTTTAGGTGTAAATATTGAATTCGGAGGACTCATTTTTTTTTTTTTTTTTTTTTTTTGGACCAGCTGCTCGATATCGCTACATCTATGCACAATGGGACTAAACATCATAATATGATGTTTATATATTATGTTCATATATTATATGAACAGCTATAAAGTTGCTGTTCCTTCTAGAGCAGCCTTCTGCAAGCATCGACTGTGCTTGTACACCTGTGCTCTGCTGTACCGTCATCTCGATGATATCAATAGAAATTCAGATGAGCAGTGAAAATTGTAGATTCTTAACTAGAGGAAGTATTCTTGCTGAAACCATACAATGGGTTCAGATGATATTATAAAACGGCAAGCAATTTCATAGCAATCGGCTAGTTAAAAGAGAGCGAACAAACGACGAATCTCATCCCGGTTGAATTATGTTTCCTCCCCGCCATAAAATAAAGAATCGGTCACCCAGTTGTAGGCGCTAGAAGGAAGAAATAGGAGGTGGCAGGCGCAACCACGCTGCAGTACACCACTTCTACAGGATTTATGAGGGGATCCTTCTATACCGCTCGCCCGCTGCCGTACCACTCAGTGCATAAACCTCATAATTGGGTCCGATACCTCCGTCACATTACGCTCGTTAATATTCAGTTTTCTCTCAGAGTTGCTACTCATTGGGCCATAAATACACGTATAAACATGCCTGATCATTTTACGTTCTTGGTAGGGATGATCTATGTAAAGCGAATATTCGTCCCTAGTGTAATTGAGGAGATAATCCAGATCTCATATTATAATTTCATTCAAGGCAAGGCTGGATTAAGGTCAGAAATAAATTGGTCGTTACGAACATTCACCGCGTGCTATTATGCCACCGGTTCAGGAGGTTACGATCATCATTACTGATAACTAAATCCTGTCCGTTTTTTTTTGTCTGTCATGAGCTGATTTTTACCAAACGGCTCAACCAAATTTGGAACTTTTATACAACACGTTTGCCGGAAGGAAATAGTATATTTTAGAACAAGAGCACCTTTTAAAAGGCAGGATCGATTTCGAGAGAGAGATTTCGACTCGTGAGCATTACTTCTTCAATGGGAATCTAAAAGCAAATGATGTTGTAATCTGTGGTGTGAGGGATTAAATGGCAAAAACTAGAAATATCAACTCGAGGTCTCTCAAAATTCGCGGGACAACGATTCTGGCTGGAACATCAAAAACATCAATATTGCTCCCAGTCGTTCCGAAGAACCTGGCGATGCCCGTCTGAACGAAAGTCTGCAGATATTTTTTCTCCCTTGCACCCATTTCAACTACTACAGGCTGTTTTGAATCGCTTTCAGCTTCAACAACCAATCTGTCCTTCCTTTAGAAAATACATTTCAGACTCATTGCAGCTTCTTAATATCTTGGGGCGTTATTATTTGGCAAGATTCAGTAGGACTGCCATCATCAAACTTTTCATAGTTTTACAAATCTCTTTTAATAGTGCTGCTATCGACCTCCAGCATTTCTACAGCTCCTCACTCCATCTCTAGCAAGCCATGCCACTTTATCCCGTCGTTACCAAGTTGACCTAAGGAAAGAATCCCCAGTAGTATCTCGAATAATTTCGTTTACATGTCTCTTCTTTCCCTTCAAAAATGATTTTCCAACGTCACGACAGGTTAACTTGGCATCGATGTGGGATTCTCCACGTGAGGACTCATCCAATATAGCTAGTAGAGCGCAGAATGGTGACTAGATGGTCGTTAACCTCCATCAAAGAGCTGACACAGCACCAATCTCCTAATCTCTACCTCAGACCATCGATACCCAGTGCTTTTGAGACAGCAGGCAGCATGCCGACTCAATAGATGACAGCCTTTTCCCTTTGAGTTGTTCTTTGCTCAACAGTGGCAAAAATCAACCTCACGACATCTGCGCGACAGAAATCTAACCTGACCTGATCTAACCTGTGATCTACCAACTCAACTTTTACCACCAAAGTATTTGTGTTATCACCCCTTCAACAACAGACGCTATTGAGTTTCTAGTTGGTGAATAAGATCGATAAAATCCAACTCAATTTTGCAGCATTACCATGGGTTCAGTTGTACAAGCATGATACGGCTTGCGAATCGGGGGAATCGGAAAGGGAAAGCAAGTCATGAGAGTCGAAGGTCGGGATGGGATTCGGAGTAGAACTAGAAGGGTCAAGAGTACAGTGGTAGACGAGATGAAAGGGGAGTGTTTGTATTCACGAGATAAGTCGAGCGGGGGTCGAAGCCACCGGATGAGCGGTCAAAGTGGACGCAGGAAGCTGAGGATTCGCCTTCAAATCCCCAACACCACCTCCTTGAGCATATCAGAGAGGAAGGAAACGAATCGCCTTTCTATTCAGGAGATTTATTGAAACGACTGCTTCTGCAGTAGGGTCTATTGCGAACGTTTCCACCTTTTTTTTCTCACCATCGTCGTATTTTATACCGCTGGAATAGGAGAGTCAATTCCGGAAATTTATTGCTGACCGCCAATGATATGTAGTCCACATCAAAGCTTGTCAATGCATATTGTTGTGGAAGTCCAGTAGACAGATAGTGATAAGGCCTCACATGAGTTAAGTACAGGCATTTAAGAAGCAGACGACTCCAACAATTTTGATATTTTACAGGATTTTAGAGGTTAAGTTTTGATGTTATTGAAAGGAAATTGAGAGGTAGTTGGTTGTTTGATGTGATTTGCTAATTCTCTATTCCATTTTTCAAGCTTATGAGTTAGTTCACGCCTGACATCCAGACTCCTGAAAATAGGGCGAATTAGACCTTTCATGCTTAAACCTTATAGTTTAGGCCTCACTAGACTCACATTTGCTGCTGAAAACGCAACCGATACTTTTTTGTAGATTATCATGGTAGCAACAAGTCCTATTCCTACAGTTGTTCAAAATCATACTGGATGATATTTCCAAAGCGTTCTATTCAATCTTCCAACAAGGTTATGATTCGGTCATCAAGGAGTCGAAGGGGAATGGTGTCGGTTTTCAGTTCTAACATTTTCTGAACTTATTTGGATACAATATTTATTTACGGTGAAAAATGTTCCGAACAAGTCACTGCTGGATCAAGAGGAAATAATTACGTTGACAGCTCATGAGCTTTATTCATTATCTTCCTGACCTCAGAATGAATGAACGACGTTTGGAGATGTGAGGTAATAAAATACCTTCGAAATGCGAAAGGGTGTAGGACTTAAATGGAGACGACGTCAGTGTTCTTATAGATCCCATGGTGTGTAAATAATCGCAGTACCAACCGCAGTCGAATGGAGTTGCGGGTGATTCTGTAGATCGAAGTACACCCAAGAGAGAACAGTATGGTCGAAGATGTTGGATATTGAAGTTATAGGGGTGCAAGAGTATAGGATCAACACGACTATCATTCTCAAAGAAGTTAAGTTACTATTTCAGTTCATTATGGTCTAAGTTATAAGAAATAGAAAGAATCATATTCACAAATGGATTAGTGGCTTAATATTTTCAATTTTTTTTTTTTTTTTTTTTTCATTTGCAGTAAATTTTAATCAAGTACATATCTGTATGCAAAACTCCCAGAAACGCTTTCTAAAAAAGTAGAGTGTCTATCGTCTATAAAAAAACGGGATTTTCGGATTCAATTGGGAAAACCTTCACACGGCTAGGACACTTGTGGGGGCTAGTGAGAATTGAGGTGGGCGTCAACGCAAACACTAGGGAGAGCAGGAAAACAACAAAAATATGCTTCATTACACTCATTCATTTACTCAAATAGGCAGAGACAAAAAAAAAAAATTTTTTTAAATATTTTCATTCAGCACAACTATTTTGCATCCTTATTTCATTGTTTCTATCTTGAATGAAGTGATCTCATCGCCAGTGAGGTGATTGCAGTCGCCAACACAAGTGAGGATGGATTGCTTTATCCAAATACGGCTGAACTAAACTGAAAACTGTTGTGGATTTCTGAGTCGTGGATGAACGTAGCTACGTTAGGGTCGATACGACTCGGGTTGGGTCCTCTTGAAATAAAAGGCTCTTGGATTTTTTCTTTTTTAATTAGCAACAGTTTCACAGAACAGCTTGTCTGCATCTTCAGGCTAAAAATATTCATAAAACAAAACAACGAACCTAATTAACTATAGAAGTAGATGAAAGAGAGGTTGATAGAACTGATAAGACTGATGGAAAAATTTTATACCCACATGTATGAATACTACACTAGAGAATATAAGGTAAATATGAAGTATTAGTGTAGTACATAAGATTGTTGAACTGTCTGAAAAATTTTTATTTTATGTTACACTGTTAAAGTTTGTTCCATTTTTATAGTTAATTTTTAGCCTGAAGATGCAGACAAGCTGTTCTGTGAAACTGTTGCTAATTAAAAAAGAAAAAATCCAAGAGCCTTCTATTTCAAGAGGACCCAACCCGAGTCGTATCGACCCTAACGTAGCTAAACTGAAAACTGTTACAGGAACATTTGTCAAAAGACTGTCAAAGACTTTGTCAAAGACTTTTTCTCAAATTAGAGATTTTGTCCGACGGTCCGACTTTGTCAAAAGACTTGAAACTCAACTTTGTCCTAAGCTTGCGCTCAAACCTGAAAAGGCGAGTTTGCACACGCTTAGCTGAAGAGATCCGAAAGATCGAAACGAAGTACCAAACTTAACTATCCATTGAAAATGGGAAATTTGAATCTTTGCAACTCAACCCAATAGCATTTTAATGCAGAAGGGGCAGTCAAACATTTGTTTCAGTGATGATGGGATTTTGGTAAACCGTTTTCGTCATCTCGGTGACGCATCAGCAACGCGAAGAAGCGTTGGAACGATTTGGATTTGAAGCGAAATTGCTTTATTCGACTTTGTCAAAAGACGGTCAAAGACTTTGTCAAAAGACTTTTTCTCAAAATTCGAGAGGCGAGTTTCTCAATCCTGAAAAGGCGAGCTCGCACACGCTTAGCTGAAGAGATCCGAAAGATCGTTACAGGAACGTTTTCAAGTGCGCTAAATTCGAATCTTACGACACAAATGAGAAATTTCGACCCATGCAACTACTCCATTGAAAGAAAAAAAAGTATTTTCTCCAACGGGTTTAATAAGGAAGAACCAACAATTTGCGAAGAAGCGAATTTTCTGAAGGAAAACTGGCTAAATGCAGATAATTTTGTCACAACAGTTATGAATGATTGAACAACCGATCCCTTCCGAAGATCTCAAGAAAACGGTAGACTCGAATCAATCATGGTAGAGAAAGTGCGGAACAGAATTTGAATGGAATAAAAGTGAACTTTTAAACGGAATGTGAACAAATTAGAACAGAGAATAGATCGGTTTTCAGGGAATTGTTACCCAACCAAGAAAGTTGGAATAGTAAGACCGCAAAAGTTATCGAAAGAGTATTCAAGGTTTCAACCAACAAAACTAAACTTGGAAGCTCAAAAAGTAAAGCCCTCTCTTGAAGCTTCGAGGAAGTTTAGAGTAATGAGTTCTTCCGGATGATTCGAAGAGGGATTAGCAACATGAGTTCAAAATTATTTGAGGATAATTTTTGGAGAAGGATGGATCATTAGAGAAAAATTCTTCAAAGATCGAAAATTTTATACATTTGTATATTAGGAAGTGGTTTTACGAATAATTGATTGTGGAACCGCTTGAATATTTACTATGAAAAAATCCTCAACAACTGTTGTTGAATTAATTTGAACTAACCGAAAGTAAATTATTGTGAACTAATTGAACTAAACCAAATCCATAGTGACTCGGAGCAATATAACGCAAGCGGTTGAATGTGACATGAAACCCCGAAGATCCAACTCAACGAATGATTTTCATAAACATGGTTCATTGTACCAACCTCATGCTCAAAATAGCATGGACTGTTTTGAACTTCTTCTCCAACCGAAATCCGTTTTGAACATTCTAGAACGATCCCTGAAGTTTTTCCAAAAACAGTTATATAAACTAAACAATAAAAATGTAACGATACACATAAACAATTTTATAAATAATGAAAATCTGCATACATTCGTTGTACCTAAAAATTCAAAAGCCGAGTGGAACTCTATGAGTTCGTGGTGACGAATAGAACATGAATGTGGACGACTAAAATCTCCACAACATACCCTGAGCATACAGTATGTTGGGATACACCAAAAATAGAAAAATACGTGTGAGTACTCTGAGTTTGGGGAGACGAGGAAAGTATTTTTTGGGTGAGATTTTTTACATTTTTATTCAAGAGGTTAATAATTATTATAATTAATTACAATTATTGTAAAATTTTAACGATTCATGCTAGTTAATATTTCGTTTTCTTAATCGTAGTTCTGAAGATTTTCTTGAAAATTCGCTCAATGGAGTATTCTGTGCTGTATTTCCATGAAGCAATAACTTACCTGTCGATGGATGAAGAGATCCTATGTTTTAATAAAGGAACTGTGAAGGCATTCGAAGGAAGCGAACACGCTTGAAAGCTCAAAGTTAAGCCGACGCCCCCGCGCATGCATTTCATCGAGGAATCCCAGTAATTCAGAGCGGTTGGGGCGCAAGTAGTCCCCCCCCCCCCTCACAACGCTCTTCCTCTCCTGAGATGGAAGGGGAAATTGCTTCCGACCTCTTTCGCCGGAAGCAAGGAAAGGCCGGATCTTCTCTGCCCTCTTGACAACAGAGGAGCCGTGCGAGGGTTTTAATTAAAATTATTCTCGTTTGGCTACGGTGAAACAGAGATTTCAATAAGTCGGGAATAAATAATTTTAGGTGTCCAAACACATTGTTGATTTCATAATATACAAAATTCAATGACAATTTATGGCTTTGCTTTCCAGCCATCACGACTGCACCTTCTACCTAGCGGATGGGCCCAAATTAACGAAAAAATTTAGGGACGGAATAAAGCGACAATACAACCTGAGGACGTCAATCCAACGTCCAATCATCATATTGGCAACAAAATTCGGAAACGCATTCTTCACGGAGCCACTTCCATACTTTATATGAAAAACACAAATACAGTGCTTACTATGGGACCAGAGCAATCAAATAATTTCTCTGGCTTCAGGAAAAAACCACTTAGTCGAAATTTTCACTTTATCGTTTTTTCTGATTTTGTAAGGTCTGGTCATAGCGCACAATTTGGCACCACTCCCACATTTCAACTTCCTCCTTAAAACCTCCGGCAAGCACTGTTCTTGATGACATAAGTCATGTGACACAAAAAAATTTCGCGAAAACGTACATAAAAAGAGGTCTAATCGCCGTTCAAATGTTCAATTTCTCCCTTGCGAGGGAAAAACATTAAATCATGTTTAATGTTTTTCCCTCGCAAGGGAGAAATTAGATTGCCGATCACTCAGCTGATCAGTGACCACTCAGGCGCCTTCAGCATTCTCCATTGACCCTGCTTCTCAAATTTCAGCTTCCTGCGTTCAACAGGAGAGAAAATGGCCTTGGAGCTCACTCAGCTGATCAGTGACCATCTTGGTACAACTAGACCCCAAATGGAGCCGATATAACGTGGTAACTAAGAAATCGGTCCGTGGTAACTAAGAAAAAAAAGCGTTGCAGATTTGCGTGTCGGAATTCACAGAATGACCCCCAGCCCTAAAACATTAAACATGTTAATAACCATAAAATAGCATAAAAGTCCATAAAATAACCTCCAAACAGCTGTCAATTTTGAAAACTTGATCTCGTTCTCAGCCTCCGACTTCCATTCGTCATTGTTCTCCAAACTAAACTCGTTCTTTATGGATCTCACAAACCTTTCTCTCGAGCGGGTGAATCCTAGAACATTGGAGCTATTTACGTTGTTCGAGAAAACCAGAGCAACGATTCGAATTTTCGTTCTAGGGAGTTCACGTGTCGCCTCAAGCTCATTTTAAAATCCTTAAAAAATGATCTGCGATACCCTCTCCGATCTCATCCTTATCTATTCAAGATGAAACACCCACGAAATAAGCGGCCTCTGGTGCCCTGGGACCTCCACTGATTTGATCCTTTGTGGCGCAAAGGCTTATGAAAACCCAAAGGTATATTGATTATATTCCCTGAATTTCAATGCTTGGGTTGCATTAGTACGCCTAAAGGGAACCGAAATATTAAAAATCGTATATTTTGTTGATGTTAGTCCCTACTCGCCTCCCTTCCTATGCTAATTTCGATATTATGTTAATAGAAATTTCATCAAAAATACAAAGGTACTTATATGCTGATATAGGTATTAATAATGGAAAAGATGTTTCTTTGCGGGCGGTTGATCTAAACAGAAAAATAATAAACCGTTGTGTAACATGCTGTGTTTTTAAATATAAATAACCCCCTTTTCCTTCCCTTAAACATAAATCTCGTAATGCAAGTAATGACTTAATGCACAACTTCATATGGTGGTCTTTACAAGACGAGGAAGATAGTGGTGGCTAGGGCATTTATACGGAGGATAAGCAGCGCCAGGTATCCAGGACGACCACAATCACGTTGGCAAGTCGATATTGGCAAGTCGATATTGGCAAGTCTTTGGTTATTGGGGGACAGTAGAGCCAATGTGAAATTGCAGAAGTTACTTGCATCTCTTGAACATGTCGTACCTATTGAAAATGCAGAACGCTTCACTCCGGTTTTGAAGTGATGGAACAAGTAGTATAAAACCAAACTGTCCCACATATGAAACTTATAAAGTGAGTCCGATATATTAAATCGTATCTTATCTTCATAAATCATTGCAATGTTATCAGTTATGAAAGTTTCAACAGGAACGTACATTCAAAAATACATAATTCATTGAGGAGGATTCTTACAATGTTGCTCAAGACGTTTGACGATACGGAATGAAAAATGGTACGTTAAAACTCATGACAACTCGCAACGTACCGCGATTTACGGCATATTTCTTGGGACCATTACCGCAAATGAAATGACCCAGAAATATACTTAAAGAGCTCCCACGCGGAATAAATTCTGCGACGCGAACTAGGAAACCATTCATCATCATTACACGGAAGAACTATTTTTTTCTTTCACTTTAAAAAAGCATTTCGAACAAAACCCCTTGCTTCACTTCCGAGCCGCAGTATGTAAAGTAAAACTGCCGTGTGCCGGGACATAACTCAAAATGGCTCCGCAGGGACTGGCGGCAATGCGTAAACTACTTAGCGGAAAGTTGCTGCCCGTCGCGAACCTCTCATAAATATTTAACCGTCCCACGACGTTTTTCCGATCTGTCCGACGGCAAAACACAACAATGTTTTTCCTCATTTCAAATCCCTCCCTTCTCCGAGAACTTCCGTATAAATAAGTTGGGAGTGAACGGAAAAACTACAACAGTTAATTAGGGAAGGAATCACGCGAAGCAATGAATCTTCCAGGAACGGCAATGGGTTGGTTTTTCCAAAGTTTTCTAGAAGGACGGAGTTCATTCTGACAGTGAGCAGTTAAAAGTCACTCCATGCATAGAAACGAATAGAAAGAGAAACTCGTACCTACGAATCCTAAGAAAGTCAGGTCGTCTTGTTTACTGCAATCTCGTGAAGTACGATACAAAGGAATCTTAATTGTTTTAGATGCTATAAACCAATGCAAGTTAACTATTTAAAGGAATAGGTAGATCAATAAAGAAGCTTGTCTGGATGGGGTTGTGCTCGGCTCAGTTGCTAAGTGACCTCAGGCACATTCGGTTCAGGTCTTAGTCAGGTTTAGTCAGTGGAGTTAGCAACGATAAACGTACCGGGGAGTGCTTATAAGGACTGTATGAGATTGGGTGCAGAGATCTCCTGTGGTGATGAGAGACAGGCTCAGGCAGAGACGTCTCCCAACAGTTCGTCCTCACAATGCGGAAAGACGATCCGCATCAATCCGACGATGCTAAAAATTGCAGTGTGGAAATGCAGACTGCTTTCCGGATTACTCAGTCAGATTGCAATTTTATTGCAAGCAATTTTTGAAGGTGTAGCACATTTAAGGCCGGTTTCACCACAGTGGATTAACTAGAGTTGATCCACGACAGAGATTTAAATCTCGGATTTCGAGAAAGGACTGTTTCACGAACGCGTTATCACAATTTAACTCGGCCTTATCACGATTTAACTTGATCCACCCCGGAGGGTGGTTTAACTCTTCTGATCCGTGGATCTTTACGAAAAAGGCGCCGCCATATTGTTTTTTGTTTACAAATTCAAATTCTGTTTACAAATTGCCGTCTTCCTACCCGTCTTGTGTTCATTTCGTTTTCATTTTGTTTAAATGAATCGACTATTCCCTATATTTTCGTCATCCTCCGTAGTCGTAGTCCGACGAGGACTTCCAACAACTATTGGAAGTCGTGGTGCCGAGACGGCGTATTGTGCGGGAGAGAGTGGACCATTCCAATATTTGGGACGACACTGATTTTTTCGCCAGATTCCGGCTGACAAAGGAAGGGATTTCTGTAATTCTGGAATAGGCTTGACGCTTGAAGATGGGAAAATTTACTAAAATTTAACATCAAAACAACGCCGTTGATGGCAAAAACTTTAACACGAAATTACGCCCGACTATTGAAAAAAGTAAACAAAACTAGAGTTGTCATCTCTCACTTATTTGTCAAAACACAAACAACGGCGGACAAGACGTAAGTATCCACGGACAAAATATTATAGTTCCATGCTATTACTTCTTCCATGCTCCTTCATCGCGAGCGTTATCGTGCTGGGGATAGCAATTTCGATGCTAACTAAATAAACTAGGGTTAACCTTGATCCATGGATGAAACTCTTTCGTGAAACGGTCAAGATCCTGATCCGTGGATTATTTTGAATCCTGGCTTAAGATGATCGGAGGTTCATCCACAGTGGTGAAACCGGCCCTTAGAAAATTGAATAAGGTAAAAGTAAGCGTCGCGGACGTCATCGCCGGTCTTCCAAAGCGGAGATCAGAATTTGGTCTGATGATTTCGCTCATGGCTTCCCATTGCCTTGATTTGAATTGAATAAGATATTCTTACAGAAAATTACAAATATAAGTATCACATACAACTGAGGATGAAAATTTCCACTAACAACCATGATGAACACGTTGTTTATCATACTTTTTGGAAATAATGTAAATCTTTATAATCCCAAATATATGAAAACGTGGTATACACTAGGAATCAGCATAGCATTTCCTACAAGACAGGAAAGATTTCCTACGTAATCAAGTTTGTCCTTCAACATATTCCACATGCATTACATATCGATACCTCAAAGCGCAAAGGCGCTATGTCCATGTATCTTCCACGTTTTTAATTTTTTTTTTAATTTCAGAAAAACTCAAATTCAACAGAACCTTGTGACTTTCTTGATGATTATAGCCTGAACATTTCATTAATAAATTAACGGCTTCAGTGTAATAAGCCATTATTTTAGGAATACCTAGTACACTGGTTAAGAATTCTTTTGCTTTTTTCTCATAACTCCGTTTTTGGACATAGCGCCTTTGGCTTAAAAGTATCGATATGCATTGTTCCTTGCAAGAAAACTCCAATCTGACTTGAGCAGATCTGCAAAGGAGGACACCCTCAATCCGCACAGTGTGAACAATCTTTACACTTACCACAGGTTCATTTTGATACCCCAGCATCCCCCGGACTATTTTTTTAGACCATTCTCTTATTTCCAATTTAGATGTCTGAGATAAGGCTGCTAAAAAGATCTGTACTAAAAAAGGTACAGAAGTAGACCATAGTTCCTCGTATATTAAATGTAAGATCCGAATTGCTCAACAAATCAACAACAGATTAGTTTTAATTTAGTTTTAATTAACCTCTGTGAGTTATGATAGTGGAAATCCATTTATTTAAATATTCAGCTATGCCACTCTTCTCGCACTGTTCGTTCCTATATTTCACCTTCTGTCATTCAGGAATTGGTGCAATTTTTGATGTTACTGATATCCAACTAGCCTATTCATAATTTTTGCAAGTTTTTCACTTAAGTAGTACAGTTTAATAAGTACTAAGATTGCGATCAAATCCAAGATAACATAAAACTAGAATTTTAATTTTTTAGAATGAATTTTATCTACATCTGATTGATATGAACCAACAGTAGGAAAATAATCTTATGACTTCTAATATACTAATAAGTTTTAGAAAGTAATTGGGGGTACGAAAATCCCCGAGTAGCTGACCTGCCTCAAGATTTTAACGAGATGGATTAAGGACTTGGTGAAGTATTCTCGTTCCTCACCAAGAAGGGGGGAAAAAAACTTGAGAGCACTCGATGGCCTATTTTTGAGATTCTCATTATGAACCCCAAACGGTCGATAATGAATGAAAAAAAAAGCTCCGCTGAGACGAAAACGCTTAGTGAGATGAAAAGTGAAACGGATCCATTACCACAATCTCCATAATACTCCCATTCAAATGACGAAATCAAGGTACGCTGTACTTTAATCTCGAAAACAAATTGAAACGAATTAAAAGGTACAGCCTCGTACCGGTTACTCAAGAAACACTCAACAATTATTATAGCTTCACGTACAAACACTTAAACATCATTTGTAATGAGAAGCCCACTTATTGCAAAGTATGAATTCATCGATTAATACTACTTAGTACTACTGGTGAGATGCTAAGAAGCTGAATAGCATAAAAGTGATTTACATACCATTATATTGAGAAAGTCAACAATAACAGTTCTGCATCCATTATTTCAAAGTTAAGGGTGCGGCAGCATAACTTCCTTTTTTCAAAACTGAATAAAACTTAAATTAACTAAAAATTATTATTTCTAATTTTTATTAGTTTAATTTAAAATTTATTCAGTTTTGAAAAAAGGAAGTTTTGCTGCCGCACCATGTATTTCGTCGTCATATTTTTGGCGTCACCTTTTATCACTGAAGCCAAGAAAGATTTTATTTGACTTGATGGGTCGAGAGGCGAGTTGCGTGGACCTAAGCATCAATGTTCCCAAGGGAACTGACAGAGCAGCAAAGTACGGACGATTCATACATTGCAGATCGATATGATAGGTTTAGAGGATATAAAATTCGCAACAGAATAGAACATTCGCAATCTCTCTACATATTATGTAGAGAGATTGCGAATGTTCATTTAACTAATGGGCAATCGTTGGACATTCTTTGGAACGGGCAATAATTCAGCCTTCGGGAATGAAACGAGAATAAAAACTGCTTTTTACGTTAATTTAGAACATTTGATGTCTTTTGATACTCAGTCGACCATCAGGCGTACCTGGAATAAGAATGGTAAAATACATGCACCATTTATAGTATTTTAACTTTTAGTTGAAAGGTGAGGTTCCCAAAATGTCCCAACTGCCAGAAGAACAAGGATGATGACGCATTCCATACATTATTTGAATGCATGCGATGGACAGGGGAGAGGAACTGCCTGAGGGAGAAGTTGCATCTCGCAGCACAGGACACAACCCCAGAGGCGGTCATAGGAACGATGCTGGAAAGCGAGAAAAACTGGACCACTGTGGCCGATTATGTGGAAAAAATAACGAACAAAAAATCCTCCAAGAACGGGAGAGGCAGCGGAGGGGAACCATGGACCGGCCCCTTCCAGAGAACTGAGAAGATAAGAAGGCTCCCAGGACTCAGCCTAAATAATGTGTTGAACGGTTCCAGGCTGAGCTCCAACGTGGGATAAGGAGGTGAGGTTTTAGTGGGTTTGAATCCCACATAACCCGTGCGTGCGGTTCCCTCGGGTATCTTACGAGATCCAATGGGAACCCCTGGAAGATTTCCTCGCCCCTACGAAAAAAAAAAACTTCTAGTTGACTGTTTTTCACATTGATTTCAACCTTTTGGCTGAACCTCAATGAAATGAACCTTTTTTTACCTAAAATTAAACCTTTTTAAATTCAATTCATTTTACTTCATAAAAACCTCTTTAATTTTGAATCATACCTTTTTTATTTCATTTGAACATTTTTTGCTTTAAATTAAAATTGTTCTATCGCCATGTAGGAAAGTAAATTTTTATTGAAAATGGACGCGTGGGAACTTTACACACAACAAAACAACGCGTGAAAACTTTGTTTGCACGTTTACGTTTGAGGAAGTTTGTTGGTTTCGATGTAGAGGTTGACCGTTGATTGAAGTAGGTAATAATAAGCAGATGTACATCGCATAATTTTGATAATCACGGGGAGTAGTTTCAACAATAACTTGGGAACAGTCTGAGCGATGAATTCTAGCGTCGTCTAGCATAAGAACAGCTCCCTCGCCACCAAAAATCCGACCATCGAGTTCTTTCAAGAACTCCACGGAAATTCTAGCAGTCGTACAATTCATAAGTTCAATTACCACTCGAATTCACATACTATTCCAAGCTTGGAATAAATACGAAAAAGGTTTAATCAAAACTGAAAAAAAGGTTTGTATGCAAGTAAAAAATGTTCAAATAAAGTTAAAAGCGTACTATTTTGAGTAAAAAAAGGTTGGCAATATTAATTCTAAGCAAAAGTAAAACATACTTCTACAGGGACTGTTGTCATGGAAAATGTAATGTCTAAGAGGAAATGCAATAAGGATGCATCAAAATGTTTCCTAAACAGAACAATCAACCTCGAATGGTAGGTAACACATAATGGGAAAACCTCACAGATTTTTGTAAGATTCACAACTTTAAACAGAAAAAGTAGTGTTGATCTAAGGTGTGAGGTAGGTAAACATACCAGGTGCTTAGGATATGGATTTTGCAATACCGTGTCATGCTGATATACAAGTTACCTAATTAGAAGGTAGGAAATCCTATAAGAGTTACGAGCGTACTTAAAGGTGCAGAGGTTAGTGCCAGCTCTCAATCAGATGGCGATAAACTAAACGTGGAAATAGAAGAAAAGAGACCTCACTGCAACGATTTCCCACCAACTTCGCATAAGATCAAGGGGAAACTCATTAGAGGGCGGCAAAAAGCTGGTTGTATTCGCGACTTTTGACCTTCGCCCAGACGGTTCCACTGAGGAGGAAAAAATGAGCAGGACTGTAGGAAGAGAGGAATCGAGATTTCCGTGGGATGTTGAAGTTCTATTCGCTCCTCCTGCAAGAAAAGTTGACGAGATGAATTCGCGCGGAAACGCCGAATTACCGTTGAACTCAAACCCCTTACAGAGTGCAGAAAAGAGGTGAAATTACGTCGTTATGAAGTTCACTAGTGTAAAGGAAAGAAGCAGTTCATTATTGGATACCTCGGTGTAGCAGAAAAAGTACCTATATTAAAATCCTTAACTTTTGAAGGATATTGCTGCATGCTATGTAAGTTTGCTACATCTTCACCTCAGCATGTCTATGGTGAGCGAAGGAGGACAGTAAGTTGGTATGTGGAGAGTGGGAGTCATATGGGGGAAAACACTAGTAAGAAAGAAACTATATTCGAAGTCTGAGTTTATTTTCACGGATCTGGTAACAATCGTCCATCGTCCAATGGGAGGATTCTGTGAAAGCTTGGTCCTCATCAACTGAGTGATTCGTAGTACAGAAGCGTGGGAATGAGAGAACCCTTACCTTCTCAAGGTGGGGCTGAAGCGTCCCTGGGTGACAAATTGTGCGGTAAAAAACAAAGAAACCACGAACCAGACTTGGGTTACACGAAACTAAATGCAAAATTTTGGTAAATCACTGTGAAGAAAAGCGAAGTTAAAATTAGCACAATTGAGGAGTTTGATTCCAAAAGGTCACACGTGAGAAAAACGCGAAGAACCATAGAGATCTGAAAAACTGCTAAAAACCAATAATGTTATTTTTTTATACATTTCTAAATTATAATAAATGTTTTTGGAAAAAATTAAATTAGTTCAACGTTTAAAATCATTTTGAACGAGATTTGAAATATCAAATTCCTGGATATATACCTGGTACTTTTTGAAACAAAACGTGGCGTTTAGTACTTTTTGGAATCAAACGAAGTGGATAAAGTACTTTTTTGAAACTAAACAGAATATTCACCCACGTTTTGCAAGGGAATAGATTATCTTCTGCTCCAAGACGATCGCATTTTCTTGAAGAACTACCCCCCCCCCCCCCCTAAAACCCTGGAAAAGTGTTAGCTCAATTTTGATAAAAATGGTTTTTAGTACCTTTTGGAATCAAACTGCTCAATTTTTTGAAACGCGAAATTGCTAACACTGATAAGACAGATACCAAACCCGATACTTTTTGCGTTTTTCCTTAGTCGCTTTCTCCACTAATTTAATGGAGAAAAAACCCACTTCGAACAGAATGAAAACGAAATAAACGCACGGAAAAACGGAATAAAAAATAAAAAGTGTTGTTGAAAGAAAAACTCAAAATGAAAGGACGAGAAGATCCGTTTGTTGATGTTATGATAGTTGCTTCGCACAACTGCCGCTAGCGCTAGGATCACAGTCCGTGGTAAATCGAATCGTCGAATGAGCCGGAGCGCATGCGCATTGACTCTCGCCGAATATCCTAATTCGAAGATTCGACGTCGAATCTCCCAGACCATGAATACCCCTACTATGCATCCAATAAAGTTTTTTAATGTCATAGTGCTTAAAATGATCATCTACAACTTGGATGATGTCTCATAACGAGAAAATATTATACTAATATTATTACTGCAAACAATGGTTTAATCATCTATTGGAATAAAGACGTTTTTATACATAGCTGAGGTATACCGCAGGAGAGCAGAGCATTGACAAATGATCCCAGACTAACGAGGCATTGCCCCACTTTCTTGATGAGTTGCCTCCACACGACTGTACTTCTACCGGTAGCATGTTTGAATACCAAGTTTGATATTCGTAGCGGTCTTAGGTTTATGGATATGACTGAGTGCAGTTCGTGAGGCTCATGATAGAAATAGTTATTTGAGTAGCAACCGCAACGGAATAACGGGCTTAAGGATACGTAGTCCAATAGCCTTATGAGTACTGTCTCCCAGTACTTACCGCGGAATACGTTGGTACTTCATGCAATCCCAACTCACGTTTGCAAGAGGAATTACTGCTCGAACCAGACATGCTTCCACTGATCAGACCTTGGTATTCCTCTCGTGGTACATTGGTTACCATAATTGTCTAGTCATTGATTCTATCCCCTCCCCCCTAGTTAATTTTACCATACTTATTATCTACTTCCCTAGTATTGTCGTGAACTCATATAATAATTTTCCTCAATCCTTCGGACATCGTGAGAAATTCCACATTACACGTTCCTCCTTGTTACTTTGAATACAATAGTTTACTTTATACCTGCCTTATATCTGCCTAGACGTGTAATGGTCTCGCGAAAGTACTCCCATTTCGACAACAATGATTGACAGAAATGGAGATTAGGGAGAATGTTTGTCCAACATGTTCCTCATTACCCTATCAGAGCTGTTGTAGCAAACAAGTAGTACCTCTTCTGGTAACTGGTATTCAAGTGAATGTTTGTATCCATTGAATTGTATTCGAAACTACATAGCTCCGATTTCAATAGATTGCATCTTCGTATCGGTCATCATCAATTCATCATATCACAATAGAGATTGATGATGGCTGCCTGGATGTCCAACGATCGAAAGATGACCATCAAACTGCGATTAGACCTGTGGGATTTGTGTGATTATTCAGCTTGAAACATGAGCAGTCATAGTCTTGCACGTATAATCCAATCAGGAATCAGAATAGAACAGATTGAAGAGTAGATATTCATTGAATACTAATTATAGTTTTGGACCAAAAATTGAACATAAAATGAAAAAATGGACCAAGAGTTGAAAAAGATTTTGTTTAAAAATCTATAATTCCCCACTCAACTTTGACAAGGTTTTCTATTGAAAACCCTATTCGTTTTCATCTTTTACCAACAAATTGAATGATTGTACACCTATATCTGCTTCCATTTGATTGGGCATGACTTTCACTTTCTCGACCAATGGGATTCAAGCTCCCTTTCACAGATGACTATATAAGCTATGCTCCCTGTGGTGTACCTTCAGTTATTGTTTGTTACTGATGATGACCTAACCGTCGAATCGATTTAACTGGTAACTCATTTTTTCGTGGAAATAGACAACGTTCTTCTCAACTGTAATCAAGCTAAGCTGGTCATGCTTGGAACAAAGTATTTATCTTTTAATTGAGCTTGGCTTACTGTGTTATTTTTGATTCACTTTTGATATCTAGCATCATCTCCATTAGTTTTTCAAGCATTTCTTATTCAAATTACATTTCGAGTTTCTAAGTAAAATATTGCGTTTCTTTGAAAACTCTGTACAATGGGATAAAGCGACGTTTATCTGAGTCATGTCTCAAATACCCAACAAGCGACGAGAGCAGCTCATGATATGAATTCAACTGTGAGCAGTTTCACCGGTTATTATAATACACTTCATTCTTTGTGGAAAAACGAGAAAAGGAATAATTGAATTGGATCGTTTTAGGAAATGTAGAAACAAATCACCTAAAGGGGGGAGTCATTTTACTCTAAAGGAAAAATACTCGAATCAGTTTATAACATTACAGTAATGGGTGCAGTTTCTTTCTCTGAGAAAAAAAGGAAATGGAGGGAAAGCGAAAGCAAATAAACCGAATTTGTCTGATCCCCCGCGAATGTTCGACTGTAAGAGGAGAGAGGAATGAGAAACCAGATGAATTTGTATTCAAGATGCAGAGAGGAACTGAAAAAGAGGGGAAAAAAACACGAAGGAGAAGGAGAAGGGGTACCAATGAAATAGGAGGTGGCGGCTACGGATTGCTATTGGGAGGAGTGGGGAAGGATAGCTGTCCGTGTGAAATGGAGCTAAGTTTGTATTGCTTCTAGCCCCCCACCACCATCCGCGCTCCCAGCTTCTTATCCGACACCGCGAGGTCCCTCTCCACGGCCTAAGAGCAGTTGGAAGCCGTGTTAAGAGGGGCGTGCAAGATTTATTTCACTTTATAGCGTGCGTATGTTTTGACCGACTTCTCACTGGCGCAGAACAAACCGAAATTGTCGAAAGGCTGTTACAAAGATTGGTTCACATCTTCTCAAGGGTTGTAGAACTGTACCTTCTCATGGAACTGTAGTATTATAATAATAATAATTAGATATTATGAGAATTGATAAGACATATTGATTATTGTAGATAGTTGTAGTAATGACTGAAGTAGTATTTACCTAACACTACATCTCCCTTTCTCCACTTCTTAATATTTTAGTGAAACATTTCTTATTGAGGATATCTCGATGGTCTTGTGATCTTTCCACCACTTCTCCGAATTGGCTATTGAGTAGGTTTTGTATTGGAATCATCTTCAGCTGGAGGAGTGTCATCTTCGTGGAGTGCTTTTTCTGGTCGTTTGTTAGGTTTTAATATGAGATGACATCTATTAAATAGAAAAAATTTTCTTCTCACCGTAGCTCGTAGTTTTGAGGGAGAACAATAAACCTCTAAGAATGGTGTATTTCAATCAATTTTTAAAATTTTGTTTTTCAAAAGAGCATGGGTCAGGAATAAAGGTAATCGGGTCTGTTCGTCGAGAAAATGTTTAGAAGAAATTAGGGAAGCTAATGACAGTTGAAGATTGAATGATGTAACGTAGTAAGTTGTTGTGACGTATTAGGTTGCTGACCTTGGATCGAGACGTTTCACCGTAGATCCCGTGTGCTCTCGAACGTCTCGTTGCCTTGGATACTACAAAATACTACGAAAAATATTATACTTATATTAAATTAATACTACGTAGTGTGTGTGCGTTCAGGGAGGCCCGCTTTTTTTTCAAACGTGTGATCTCTTTATTCAGTTTTTCTACCACATGACAGTGGTATGACATGGGTAGTGACAAGACAGTTTTTCTACCACTATGACATTGTCATAGTATCAATAGGCAAACAGTTGGAGTGTAGCGGTTTTCAATGGTGCTGAATCCAAATTTGAGGTCGAAACCTGAATTTCTGACCCACCGAAATACTCCATTGATATGTTTAGATCCCATTGAATTAGAGATCGACTTCACTTTGTACTAAGCACTTTCCCAGTATAAAGGAATAACGAAATAATAGTTCCGATTTAACTTCCCTTGCTGATTGAAAGATTATACAGCCGGCACAAGGACGGTGTCTCGTGTCGAAACACAATCCTGAGATATATTGCCTGATGAATAACTTAATCCCCTTTGATTCTCTGGAGGTTGTGTGATGATCCATTTGCGTGACTCCCAGGTATTTCCGCGTGGGGTGCCGCCCATTACCTATGCGAAGACGTCTTAACGCATTTCTAGGGACCGTCGCGTGATAGAGGCGGACCCCAGAGCTCTCACCCTAACCGCAGATCGGACCTGCCAGAGCGATGTGTGGTTGTTACAATCGTAAATTAGAACCCGCGATTTGCGTAGGGTTTGAGACCTGGGGTGAAGCGAAAGGCCCGATTCGACCATCCGTAGGTTCGGTCTGCTTAATAGGTGGAAAGGGCCTTACTAAGGAAATGCTTTTCGTGTTAGCACTAAGCTACTCTACCTTACAGCTCTACGACGACGGTGTGCACCAGCAGACCCCCTCCAATTGCCCTCTCACTCCACGCACACTTTACCCAGCTATTTACGGACTCTCCGCATGCCACCTGATTCTAATCGATGTTTTCCCCATTTGCATCAGGACCTTTCCCGCCTCCTCCTCCGTTGAGCGGGAAATGAATGCTAAATCTCCACGATCTTAACTGCACATCTAAACCGCCAGGTCTTCAACTAAGCTCGCAATTACAGCAAAAACCTTCATCGGGAGTGTTCTCTTCCTAGAACTATTAGAAACGAATAAATTCCCTTAAAACCCCTTTTGGCTATAATTACGACTTCCTAAAATCTTCTTATTCCTCTTTATCGCTCCATCCTTTCAAGTCTCAATTGATTTCTAACTCCAACGAACTGAGCTTCACAGACACTAACAATAGACTGTTGAAAGAGATTTATAGAGTGTAGGAACATCTTTGTTCATTCATTATTTTCTCTCTAAAAGAAGAAATATAGCCTCCAAGTTGCTTTCAACGCCGGGCCCAAATGGAGATACAACAGTTCTTGATGTTGTAAGGCATTGAATCAGAATTTTGAGAATAAACATATTGTTTAGTAATGCATGCATTCCAAGGGGCAAAAAAACTTTTTCACTTGATGTAATTTATTAAGTATTTTAGGCAAGAAATAATGACCCCCCACCATTATCCACCACAACATTTCTAGCGGCATGGGAGCCTCGAATTAGAGGAGCATTTTGAAATCCATGATCTACGACACTCAACATGCGAATCCGAGTTCACCCCACCCTCCCCCACCAATAACCACTAATGGTGCCAGTCTGGCATCAAAACGGTAATACTTCGTAAAGTTGAACTTTCATCTATTTGTTTTGGTAGGCAGTCCGTCAAAGTTCATTTCCGTATTCAAGTTGAAAAAAAAAAAAAAAAAAAAAAAAAACATGAAATAAGCGGTTCATGGTGTCTTGGCATCATGATGGCACCGCTATTAGTTCTATGGTGGTACACTGAATAATTCATGAAAATCCGGAGGTTTGATGAGAATTTTTTCTCAATTTCAAAGCTTGGATACAAATAGTAAGCTATACAGGAACCGAAATATTAAAAAATCGGATATTTTCTCAATATCATCCCCCCCACTCGCTCCCTCCGCATGCTAATTTTGATACTCTGGTGGAATAGCGTGCAATTTGGAAAAATTTTGAGTCGAACAAAAAAGAACCACGAAAATCGGTTGAGAACTAAGTCCTGGGCAGACGACACAAGATTTTGTCACACACAGACATACACTTAGTCGTACACTGAGTCGACCAAAAAAAGAAACACTCAACAACAACACTCGGTTGGAGATTGAGGCCTGGGTAAATATTACAAGATTTTGCCAGCAAACGCACGTTTTTGAGCGTTAAAGCCCCCCTCCCTCCCTCCCCCTTAAAAAGCAAAATTCGAAATTCCGGCGAAGTAGTGCACAACTAGATAGTTTTCCGAGACGAACAAAAAAATAACCACGAAAATCGGTTGAGAACTAAGGCCTGGACAGAGTACACAAGATTTTGTCACACACACAGACATTCACCTATGGTTTTTTTTGCGGATTTGGATTCAGAATAGTCTAAAACGGATTAGTGTGTGGTTATTTATTCATTTATTTTTCTGTTGTGTGTTGTCCAACTTAATAATAGCCAAAGTAAAATAGCCTGGCGATGTCGCTCTGCGTTTGTACGTGAGCTTAATTTTTAATATATTTTAATTTTCTTGTATTTTGTTTTCCTTGTAGTTTTTTTCTTAGTTTAACCTGCTGACGCCCCCGATAGACGGTTTGAAAAATCATGTCGTTATAGATTATTTTGTAATGCAGATGGAATCTTTTACATTGTTTTATTTTGTCAATAAACTTTCCTCTTCTTCTCCTTCAATGAACCATAGAGGTGAGCAATGTATACAACGTGCATATTCATCAGTTATTCATAGATTTTAGGTAAGTCCGTCATCACATTTAGGATTCAAAATTCGAGTGAAAGTTATTTTGCTTCCTTCAACTTCTCTTCTGGGAAGCATGCGGTTCTCCAGACTTGGAATTACCCAGAGAGCTGAAGCCATACTATCGAATTTCATGTGGTGAGGATTGCTTTTCATGAAGCGTTGAACCAATTTTCTGAAGCTGGAAGAACCCACCGACCATAATAACGGGAAGCGACAGGATAGACGTCGAGGGAACGGATGCGTCTTGTCCGGGTTCCTGGCTGAGATTCAATCAGGAAGACGACACACGAGGGGATCGATTGAGGAGGATATGACCGGTCGTCCAATCGACAGCTGTTGACCAATCAACAGGCGCTCACCGCTCGGGTAGCGGTAGAAACTAAACAAGATTCCCCATCGCCTTCAGAGTCGTGTTTTTACACGACAATCCTACGAAGCAAGGGGAATCCTAACCCAGATTACTGAAAGTGACTCCAGAAGTCTACAAGGCTTTAGAAAGCCATCAAGTATCGTAGGTAGGTGATAGTACTTACCAAACAACCAATTCAAAATCGATTCAACCAAAGCTAGACAGTACCGACCAACAACTAGGAAACCAATACATACTTAAGTGAAAAGTTGCACGACTACAACAGCCTGGCCGAAAAATTTCCTATCAAGAGCAGTCGTCTGACTAAACTAATACAATAATAATAATGTTAGAAACGTGTCGGAATTCACAGAATGACCCCCAGCCCTAAAACATTAAACATGTTAAAATAAAAATACTAAAGATATGAGCAGTGATTTTGAGGTAACAAAGATCATTTATGCAGTACACACCACAATCAGAGGTAGAGTTTAGAAGATGCTACGGTTAAGAGGGATAACTCAAATAAAAGGTACAATGTTCAACAAAATTTCAGATTCGGGTTCAGAAGTTTCAAGAAAATTAGCGTAAACGAAAGGTCTTGTATTACTTTTTTTTGAGAGAGAGAGAAAAACACTTTATTGAACATTGTAGAAGGAATAAAGGTGGACGAGGACTCCAGTAGTTGTCGAAACGTAATGGATTTGCCGAAAGTTCAAATTGAGTTGCCAAAAGTTCAAATCGGTATGCCAAACATTCAAATTGATTTATGCCAAAGGGGTTTTTTGCGAGCGTGCGAGCAAGCGAGCGTGAATGTGTGAGGTTTCGAATTATTATTCAATTTCACTTTTTATGCAGGTCTTGCCGAAATTCCTATTCCCATCTCGCTAGAAATTTGAGCAATTCGAAAGATCGTTTAGTTATGGCTGATGGAATAAGGGAATTATCACATATTTATCAAAGAAAAAAGAATAATGTAAGGATAACTCAAAAGACGTGGAAGGGAAAATATCGTCTACATCAGCGTTCCCATACACGGCAGGTTTGGGCCGATGACGGCGCACAGGGTATACCTCGCCATCACGACCGGTTGGTCGTGCGGGTTTTGCATAACTAGAGGAGCCCATCACTGGTCTCCACTGAGGTCCCCGGTATCGATTCGAAACGTTTCGACGCGTATTTTGATGTTTGCGACAATTCTGTAAATCGTTTCCAAACGAACTAGTCCCACTCTAACGGATTTTTACTTGATTTATGTAGTATAATAAATTATGACGGGAACGTTGAATGGAAAGGAGAAATGCTTGGAACAACAAAGGACAGAAAATTGAGTAAGTAAGAATTCGAATAAATTCAAATAGGTTGAAAACTGGTTAAATCAAGGAAGAAACAAGGAAATTAGGAAAATTCGGATTGGAAGTTGCAGTGTTGAGAAAGAAATAACTTACACTTGACAGTAAAGGGAGAGGCGTGACAGCAAAGGAAACCACAGACTTAGCTTGAGAACCAAACACAAGGCAACTTCGTAATGAGAAGGATCCTATACACAGTACAACATACAAAAGTCTGGTAACTTGGTCTTGTTATGGTAAACAGTTCAACAAGTGAAATGTAGAAGAGCTCCTTCCTACCATAATAATTTCCTCTAACTCCGCAAAGTGAAGAAGGAGCGTTCTAACATCTCCAACTCATCAGCCTGTTCGATCTTCAAAACTTCTCGGCAACCGAAACGAATAGCTTCGAATATCACTAATTCCGGCCAACTTTTGGCAACGCTTTCCCACTCTCTTAGCACAACTCACTTTTTTACCTCGCGAACTTGACCCATAATTCAAGAGACAGAGCCCGAAGTCTAGCCAAAATCACTGGGCATCGTTTCTCAGAATCCGTGTTCCTTGAAATGGCGTTTTCCACGGTAGGGAGATAAAACAGGTTTATTCCCCTAATTTATCAATACGGACTAGTAGGTTAGCATTATATTTTCAACCATAAAGATATTTCATTCAATGCGTTCATACGTGAGAAGTAACAGCACTTCAGTGTTGGTGTGGAGGGAGTTCGGAAAATACCAGAAAGCCAACTAGATCACAAAAAAGCTAGAAGTTACCTAAAAACTCAGAATCGTTCTGGAATATCAATAATATAACGAAGACTATGTTTGTAGGCCAGAATTTGACTAGTTTTTATATAGATCGAATCGAAGTAAATAGAGATAGAACCTAAATACATTGTACACCAATATCTAGTAAAGGAATATGAGTAGGTAGGTGGTTCGGGTTTACACCTACGAGTATAATCTACCCACCTCGGGGTTATGAAAAATCAGGCTCAAAATCGCTTTGAGGAAACGTCTGAAAAAACTACCATCAGTAGAGGAACATAATGGGTTCGATCTGAATCAGCTAGAAATTGCCATTACCCTGAAATGGAATCGCGGAGTCATATCTACTCCGACTGTCTTCTAAGAAGGTAGTGGTGAGCAGGAAGGGGCGGGGGCTCTGCCCCACCAGTAATGCTACCCTTGGGAAGTCCCCAACGATTCGTTTTGAGCACCTGACTGCTTCACACCAAGTACACCCGCAGGAGGTAAGAACGTTGAACCCTATAAGTACCATTTACTCCGGTTTCCAATAAGGTAAGAAGGACGACGTGAATAATACTCCGCGTTTCCATCACACTCGCTTTGGAACATCATTTCTTTATACTCATACTACAATAAAACTGTTTTTTGTTTTTTAAAATTATTTTCAAAACAATTTCAACCCCCCTCAAAATTTTTTGTTGATTTACGTTTCAAAGTACTACGTAGAATCCGAAAGTCGAATAAAAATGTTTCCGTCCGTCCGCAGTTACAACTTTCCTTTGTTCCAATGGACCGATTTTGATGAAATTTGATATATGGCCTCCATTTTTGGTCTAGTTGTACCCCAAAGCTTTTGGTTGATGTCAGTCACTTCTAAGGATTGGAAAATAAGAGCTGAAATTTTCAAAACGCTCTAGCTACAAAAAATTTGATATAAAGGTATTGTTATTTAGTCAATTTGAAATAGTATTGAATTTTCTGAATCGAATGAGACCATCCAGAGCTCTGTAGGACCAACCATTCGCTCCTTTTAAGAGCCTAAGGGTTTGACTTTCGATAAATCAGAAACACGAGTATGAATCACAAAGAGGCCTAATCTCCGTTCAAATTTTAGCTGACCAAAATGCAATCGGTTAGTTTCTCCGAGTTGTACTCAGTTTTGCGTCTTTTTTTACTTCCATCAGAATTATTTATCTACGTACTTAATTGCCCTCCACAGGGTGGGACTTAATGCTACACGCTTCATATTATTTTGTTAAGTATATGTATAATGTATAGTCACACTTAATAGTGGCAACCACAATAAAGTTTCTATTGGACAAAAAAAAAAACTTAATTGAAAACCGGGTTTCCTGCAAATCCGAGTGTTGCACACACTTTTAAGCTGTTATTGGCGCTGTGTTGAATGTTGATATTAGTTTTTTTCTTTTAGCGAAATGGATCGGAGGCCCATAAATTAAGTAGTACACTACAAAGATAAAGAGTAAAAACATGTTAAAGTCGAGGAAATTACCTAATTTGTACCTGTTTTTGTAAATGGTATTAGAAGGAGCGGATTGTTTTCTCTAAAAAGCAATTAGGAAGCATTCTTACAATGGTAGAAACACTATAAAATGGGAAAATGGGCAGAAACGATAGGAAAAAAGGAGATTTTTCAAGCGGAGTAAAATTTAATCCGAGATATTCCATCAAGTACTCATTTTTGACCGATTCCATTTCAGGGTTAATCGAATGTGTGTTTGTGTGTGTGTTATTACATTTTTTCATCTCACATATCGAGACTCTCGTGGTATCAACAACAGTAAAGAAGATGCAGAGAAAACTTTATTATTAAACTTGCTTTTGGGCCTACTTTGCCATGTTGTAAAAGGAAGGGTAATTTAAGGTCAGCAGTCACGAATAATGCAAACAATATACAATAATCATCCAACTTTGCTTCTTTAGTATCAAAGATTTATGTTATGGAAGCATTTTATACGAGGACCATTGCAGTGCTCTACATTTTAATTCTATCTAATCGACATTTGTGTGGAAAAAACGATCCTGTCTTATTCTGACCACGCAGAAAAGACCACGCGGTTTTACTTAGAGATTGGACTTAGAAATTTATATCCTCGCGGAGTCCCACCGACACCCGCCGGCTGTGAGGAACAGCACTCCCGATCCAGAAAAAGAAGAAAAAAGGCTTCAATACTTTATACTCCTCCTACCACCGTTCGAGTGATTTTTTTTAACGTTTTCCTTCAAAAAATACGTCTGTTCCCATAAAGAACCGGAGAACGTAAACCATTCCCGCCAGATGGTGTCGTGGTCATATCCGTTATAACTCCAAAGGTTTGATATTTTTCCCGTTGGCCTATAATAATTTCCCCCTTCCGCCACATTCTAGTTTTTCCTACGGGATTCGTCATTCAGAGGACCGTAACGGAATAAATCCTTCCATCAAGAATCCAGTGTTTTATGGATTCCGCCTTGAAACGAAGTAGGTATCTATTTTTTTTCTCATACCGTCTGCTTCAAGAGAAATTTTAACGCAGACGGAGGTGATGAAAGTTTAATGACGCGTTTATGACGGTATTATTTCTAGCAGGTATTGGATTATTATTTATGTATAGGCATCCCCGACCACAATTCCCCCCGTTTCGCGCCTCGTAAATTGGAGGGAGGTGAAATATAAATATTATTCTCAGCGCCAGGCGGATGACAAAATTTGATGGCAACTCGTAAAAGAGTAATTTTTGAGGGATATACAGAGTGGCGATAATCAAGTCGAGTTTTTTTTAGAGTTTCTGTACAGCTAAGAATTGTGTTTTATTGAGAGTAATAAAATTGTATTATATTAATAAAATTATATGAATAGCACACTTTCCCAACATGTATTCTGATGTCATTTTACTACATAACGTCTTTTATATCGCGGAATAATTCCGCGTCTGTGAATCCACCACAAATAAAGTGCTGATGATAAACAGCTGGGATTGAGTAGTAGAAAAGAAGAGTTGGAATGAAAAAAATCGAAAAACTAGCTTGTAAATAATATTGATGAAGTGCTACAAAGATATCCTTTTAGGAGATAACCTCTAAAACTCGAAGAAGTTGAGTTCAGTTGAAGATCTGATAGGGAGCGAATCTGCACAAAAATTACCGAAAAGAAGCAATTCGCACCAGCAAAGTTCTTTAGGATTCTCTGTAAGGCCTCGTCTGAATACAGTTCCCTACAACGATCTACGGCACAGATTGCACAAATTGTGTCATGGATATGATGCTACACATTACAGAGAACGTAGCTGGGATCGATTTGCATTGAAATTACTACGAAGAGTCAAATTAGGGTTCATACATTTTTGTTCCCAATTGTTTCTTATCAATACCATCTCTAGAAAACGTTGGTATAATTAAAACTTGCGTAATGAAAAAACTATGATTTGTAAAGTAAATAGAAAACCTTCAATTCTATAAAGAACAATCTCAACTTGAAATAAAAAACCATGCATTGAACAAGAAAAACGATGAATTTGATTCCAAAAACCTTGAATTATATTCGAAAAACCTTTAATTTGACTTGGAAAAGGTATACAAAGAATACTTTGACTCCCAACTTGAAAAATACTGCTACAAGTTAGTTTTGTAATATTTTCGTAAGATAAAAGCTGTGAATCTTGAAGAGCAGTAAAAACTGTCCGGTAACTCCTATGATTCGTTACCAGGGAGGATTAATAGACATGTAAATATATATTTTGCCTTTTTGACAAATTACTTATATTTTTGATCATCGTGTGCTAAATAACAAAATAAATAAAAAGAAGATGAGAATTCGCCAATGAAAATCATTTAAATAACTCAACACTAATTCGGTGCTGATTAATGTTAATATTAATTAGTTCTTCGAATTAAAATAACCGTAAGAAGAATATTTGAAAATTGATAATATTCCAATTTAAAAAACATGAAGGTACGATCATAATACTAGGTAATCAAACAACTATCGAAAATTTGGAATTACCCTATTACTAGCTTAATCCTATGAAGAGGTGCAATTGCACCCTGTTTTTAAACCAAGTTTTTTTTTTTTTTTTTCACTGTCTTCCTTTTAAATCATTGAGAACCACCGATTAGGCTCTCCTGAAAAAAGAGAGTTGTGTGGTTACATCTTATGATGAAAAAACATTATTATTGATCAGCAGGAACCACCTACCTTTTTCAATTCTCTGTTTAGTTCAGGATCATCTTGAGCTTTCCTCTTGTCCACGAGAACCTGAGGCGCAGGAGCTACCAGACAGATTTCCTCCTGAAACACAGAGGACAGAGTTATTCAATATTGTCACTTATAGATGAAAAAAATGCAAATAATGACATATACCATGACAATGGAAAATAAATAAGAAATATACACAGCCAAACTAATCACATAAAAAATACAAAAGAGTCTGCAATGTATGGCACACAGGGTTTAATGAATTAAGGTATGTTCCTATATCGATGCTGAGGGAGACCATCAGTCAGACCTCCTGTCTGAATTTGAGCAGCGAGATTCGAGATTTTATAACATTTCAATTGACCTGAGCCCACTGAACTTGAAGGGACCAAGGAGGGTTCACTTTATAATTTTCATATCTGCATCGTAATTGGATGTAAATTATGGAAATTGTGGGCACGACAGAATTCGTGGTCACACTGACATAAAAACAGATGGATACAAACGAACCCCGTTCCTGAAGTTGGAGAGAGCAAGTTGAGTGAACAAGTTGAAGCAAGTTTGAAGGAATTTCTTCTCCAACCGTGACAAGTGAATACGAAACTGCTTCATCGAGATAGACTCTGAAGAAACGAACTACGGAAGCGCAGATCCACATTTGGTGAAACCAGTCGATTGGGTCGAGATGTGAAGAAAACGATTCTGAAGGCGGATAGAATCAATCATTCCCTACCCCACAGTGATTTCCATTCTCCTCTAAGCTGGTAATAGCCCTAATGGGAATTCGATTGAAACTGTGAGCCGTTCTCTTAACTCAGCCGGGCATGACTGAGCAGTACCGAACACTCTCGAGGTTTACTATTCAGCAGTTTCCACACAGCCAACTGACGAGCAATGTAAATTATCACAGGCTCCTTTACGACCTGCGTCGAGACCTGATAAATATTTTAGCTTATTTCTCGTAACTGACGAACCATTACACAATAAATCCATAATATGGAGAAAAAAAACGGTTATTAGGTATTCCTCTTAAAATAAAAATAAAACTTTTCATGTCAACTTTAATACTAATATTTCCAATAAATATTTCCAATATCCAATACTTTGAATTTGATTAAAACATGCACTTTTTCGATTTCTAGCAGTGGTAGTAATCATATTTTCTAGATATTCCCCGTATTTTGAGACCTCCACACGTGCAATATTTTGTTTACTTTCCTTCGCGGTCAACTGGCAACTGCTAATACGTGACCAATACTATTTGATTCAGCTTTGTGTTTAACCTTCGGGCGGGCGCACCAACAGAGCTCACACCGATGGGGGCAGGGCGGCATTTTGGCCGCCTTCGAATAATATAATATTTTTAGCGTATAAGTGCATGTGCACACCATTGAGCACAGACTTTCACATTAGGGAAACACAAATAAGGTACACAACGATGAATATTAGGTAAAAGAAATATATTTTATTGAAAATAATTTCAACTGAGAAAGTGGGTATAAATAAAAACGTAGGTGATTTGAAAATATGACCAAATCAGAATAAAAAAGTACCTACCTGTAAAGTACCTAACAACTTCACTTCTGATGGTCATAATCATCATTGTGGCGACTTGGGACAAATTTTGTTAGCAAATTTCGTTAGCAATTTTCGTCGCAACAAATTTCGTCGCAACAAATTTCGTGACGATTATTTTTTTTATGTGCCATATGAAAGACATGAAAATGTCAAAAAGGTACATTCAGTATTTCTTCCAGTATAATGCAATATCACAATATAATATTGGTAACACAGTAAAGTGAGTACATAGTTGTTGTGTTCGGCGTGTCGGCGAGTGAAGGAGCTGACCTTCTCGCTGCGGCGTTTTGACTTTGCTTTAACCCCTACTCAACCTAAGAGAGATTGTCCCTATCCTATCATGCAGTACTGTCGCATCGGCGGGTCAGACCCAAATCGGCATGCGGAGTACTGGGAGAATTGGGCTAGCCCGTCGACCCCGGCGTTTCAGGGAAACTGACCGGCGGGAAGACAGGATATTTACTTGTTGAGCCTATGACTTCGAGGAGATCCCTTGATGAAGGAGAAGTTGGAGAGTGAAATGAACAAGTCGAAAACTGGACTAGATTGGCATACTCGAGCATCCCTGAGTGAGCTTATATACTGGTGAGATCGGTTGAGGGAGAGAGAGGTGGAAGGGTGACGTCATGCGGAGTGTACTCCCCGTACCTCGGCCCTCCCTTGCGGGTGGTGTCTCACTCAGGGATCCTCTCGTACTTCTTTATTTAAGAACTAAACAACGAATTAAATGTGGGTCATAACAATAGTGTATGCCAGAGAGGGCGTATTCACTAATCATAACTCGACATTATCACACGACTTTCATTGTTCTACAATAGCATTACGATTGAATTTAACGTATCATAGTCATCATGACTACGGATCTACCACAAAAACTTTGCATCCGTGTGGCGCCCTCTGGATGGCGAATCCGCGAACTATAACGATCGAGTCAACCTTCCATGGTGAAACCTTGACACGGGAATTGGAGCCGTGAGAAATTCTATGTTCGTGTGGTGCCAAGAAATTTCAATTTCGGAAATGCACGAATTTCAAGCTGCAGTAGGAGGGAAATCATGTCACTTTTGAGGGTAGAAATTCCCAAAAAATTATCGTTCGCGCGGGAATCTGCTTGATGATGAGAGACAATTAGTTCTATGTCCTCCAGAAGAATGCGACAAAGGGATGCAAAGTTTCTGTTGCAGACCTATGGGCCGAACTCCCGAACTGCCTGCCCCCCTCTCAATACATCGATACACCCGTCCAGTATCGATAGCTGATTCAATAGGCTTCACGTTCATTCGATCCACCGAGAAGCTGATTCAGATATCTTGTTATATCTCGGTGGCGCCAACATGTACTTGAGCACCTACCTACCCATGTTTACTTAGATCCAACGTCGACGTCGTCAACTTTCACACTGATTTACGAGCTTCGTTCGCTAATCTGACGTACCTTCTGCCTGCCATCAGGTGTCTCATGATGTAATTAGAGAATGCCTGTGAGTTCCATTGCGCTGTGAATTGCTTTTGTCTATGCAAGATCGTTTTTAGTGAAAAGGCGGCAAAATTGCAGCCCAAACGCCCGCCCGAAGGTTAACTGGATCCTTGATTCAACGCAATTTCAACGAGCCAAGCAAAGGACCTTTGTCGGCTCGGGAGAAGTCTTTGTCGGTATTGCAAGTCCGGATTATTTTCCGGGTTGGACCGTTGGTGAACCCTGCTTCACTTGAGCTGGTGAGGTAATAACTAGCCATGAGCAAAGTCATCGGAAATAATACTGATCTTCCGTTTGCAAGGCAGCTGATGACAACCTGAGATGGTAGTTTGCATTAAATTGATTTTGAAGGACAAAAAATAAGTGGTATTGATACTGTCTATCAAGAAAACGGTCCTAAGGAAAAATAAGAGGGAGACGTGAAATGATGAGCAGCGTTTTTTATTTCTTTTTTCAGATAAATACCAACCCACTAAGATAAGAAAGTAGATTCAACTTCAAATTTTCCAGATTACGGCCAAGTTGGAGAAGAAAGTGATTCCCTTTCCCATCACGGGGTTTTAATCGATCCGATACTTCGAGTCCACCTTTTATCAAAAGGGCTTGAGCAAGTTTTCGAGAGACGCTTTGTCTCAACCCTCACACATTCCACTTCACTGATTCTTCTTGGAAGGCACCGAAGTTGGGTTTATTTCCAGAAAGTTTGAAATCGGTGTAAGTTAAGCCGCGCTTACGATCAACTCAGAGTTTGAATCATTTTGCGGTATGAATAAGTAAAGTCAGTTGAATCATCTGAATCAAGTCATCTGAATGGGACGTCAAAGATATAGAATACATCTACAAATTTTGTTTAGCACTATATTGAATAGAATAATGAAGAGTTTATCGTAAATATTGGAATATACTATTTCAAGTTTTGGTTCAATTTCAGCAATAAATTATGGGTAGACCTCATCGGAATAAATAGGCCTCAGAATGTAGTGGCGTTTACTGATAACCAGTCAACTCAAATGGATGGAGAAAACTAACATTCCGTTATATGTAACATTGCGAAAGCACGTTCTATACCCAATTGCGATCGTTTCCTTGTCACTAACTCACTAATATCGCCCAAATTTTAGTAAGCGTCACAATGATTATCCATCACTATCGAGATATCTGTTGAATGCAAACGGTAAAACAAGAACTTCGAGGGTTCACTAGAACAGAGGCTCACATCTAGCAGAAAAGTGACATGCCTTTTATGTAGTCATACAAGAGCTATGCTAGAGTCCAGTAATGGAGTGATATTGTAGTGATGGTGGCTTTCAATAGACAAAGTTATGGTCGGTGATACCCTCGTCAGTGATATCATTGAGCATCTAACCAAATCGTCGAGGAGCGTGACCGGAACCACCCTGCTCCCCATCGCTTCTTGTTCCTTTCCATTCAGTGTTTCTCAACGTTAGCGCTGACGTTTACCGACAGTTTCCCAGATAATGTAACACAACGTAACCTCCGCGGCAACCCTAACCCTCCACGGACCCCGATAGCGGCTAGAAATGACGTCCGCGGTGTCATTGAGAGGGTGAGTGGGTACCTCGCCCCATCCACAGGAAATATTGGGTACGAGCTGACAGCCGGTTCTACCTTCCCCATAGAACCTTGACTCGGAGTCCTGATAACTCTCTCCACCCTCCAGCCTCCATTGTCATTCTTTCACGCCTACGCCTCGCTCGCAGTTCTCCTCTCCCTCACAATCACAGTTACACCCTTATCATTCTGTATTCATACTTCACACCACCTCCCGATTTCTAGTACATCACTCAGCTGCCCGGGTAACAATACGAAGTACTATCTTGCTTCATGGCGGTTGTTTTTCATATCGGTGACACGTTATACAAACACCCAAAGTTTCATTAGAACTCGTGTTGGCCCTCATATCACCCTTGATTAAAAAACTGTTCCCTAAACTACCAATGTTCACAAAAAGAAGAGGAAACAATGGCATGAAAAACATCTGTCAAGTTGAGTATACTCCGCCACACAGAACAACATAGAACACATAAACAATTATCTGGATACATTACTTATTATAGAACAATAATATAGTTAATACATGATAAACAAAACAATTTTTCTTGTTGATAGTTTCTTAAATGGTCAAATATAAACGCAATTCGTTTGTCATAATCTCATTCACGATTTCAACATTCAAAATTAATTTTCTATTTTTTTTTTAAACCTTTATGACTACACATGATACGGTGGAAACTCAAATTTTGAAAATCAAGTTTTTTGATCCTGAATACCAAGAATATGATAAGGAAAATAATGGGCAATAAAATAATAATAAACAAAAATACTTGATAAAAAAAGATAAACAATAATATGAAAAATAGAAATGATAAAAAAATTGTTCCCTAAGTAATATGATAGGGAATATGACGGGTGAATATGATATGTTGGGGTAGTTGGGGCGAAGTTTCCGCAACTTCAAATTTATTCCATTTAAAATGATAAGCCAGTGCGACATGAATAAATTGTTAGAATCTTTACGTTTTATACTGTTTTCTTGTTAGTAAGAAACTTGTTTTTGTTTTCTGAAAATCCCTTACTACTAGGAAAATACCATGGAAGTATTTGAATTTTTTTAGTAGTCCTTATCGTGAAAGGTGCAAGATTTTTTCCATGCGGGAACTTCCCCTCACCTACTATACTGGTCAAACTCATCAAAGAAAAATTCTGCCAAGTGAGTGAGATACTTAGCTTCCTCGTATCCATAACCCGATTGTATGAATTGCAGCTAATCTCACAACATCACTCTGTATCTAAGTATCACTCTATAAGGGGATCATCCACACGCCAACCCATATTCTGAAAATTTCATCGAATTCGAATGGAAAACGGAAAAGTTATGGCTGTTAGTAAGTTACGCAAAGGTTACCGTCAATCCGGAGGCAATGATTTTCATGGGGGACCATCCACACACCACAAAAAATCTAAAATCCCTGAAAACTTTATCGAAATCGTACAATAACTTAGTTCAATTTTGAACTTTTACAATGATTTCATGAGATACAGACAGACAGACACGAAACCAAAAATATTCAGGAAGGTCTGAAACGTAAAAAGCGAGTGGAAATGTTGATTTAGGAGAATATTTCTTTTTCAACCTTGAAAAGTGAAAAAAAAATTTCCGCTTCCTTGGTAGACTCGGAAGGAATAATAAATTCAAATTGGGGGAAATGTGTAGAACGAGGATACCTCCTGCATTGGGTTCAACAGTTTGGTCTTATTGCGATGTACTTGATTTTTCCCTTTTTGGTTTATTATTTTCAATAATGAACCTTTGGAATCGACCAAGAAAAAAAAAATTTCAACACCCCCTCAAAATTTGATGGTTTACGTTTCAAGGTACGCAGAATCCAAAAATCGAATAAAAATTTGGCCGTCCGTCCGCCGTCCGCCGTACGCGGCACTTTTGCCACTTAGCATTGACCGATTTTGATGAAATTTGGTATGTAGGCTCCATTTGGGGTCTAGCTGTGCCCCGAAGCTTTTGGTTGATGTAGATCACTTCTAAGGGTTCCAAAATCAATTTTGAAATTTTGAAAACGCCCTAACTCAAAAAAATTTCGATATAAAGGTATTGTTTTTCCTTCAATTTAAGATTCTATAGAATTTTTAGAATTTTTTGAGACCACGCGGAGCTCTGTAGGACAAACCGTTCGCTCCCTACGAAAATTTAAGGGTTTATATTGAAATATATATATATATAAATCAAAACACGAGTGTGAATCTCAAAAGAGGCCTAATCTCCTTTCAAATTAGAGCTGACCGAAATGCGATCGATGGTTGGTGATTTTGATTTTTTTTTTAATTTTCTTTTGATTTTTTTTTTTTTTTTTGATTTTTTTTTTTCTTCATATTGGATGGTTGGTGATTTTGTAGACGAGTGATCTATATAGAAAGATAATAAACCATTGTGTAATAATTTGCAGCGTTTTCTGTTAAATATGGAAGTGTGAACTAAAATAAAACTAAAAGTGTGATGAATTAAAACAGAGCCCACTTTTCTAAATACTGGTGGAATAATACTGAACTGAAAATACAGCATTCTATTTAAACTCCAAGTACTGTTTCGTCGAATAAGTGGGCATCAATTATTAGTGAAGAAAGCTTTAGTAACCTTCGGAAGGATTTGAGTTTTCAGGGCAACAATAGGCGATATTAATTATTGCGAACAATGACCATTCCGACCCTCGTAAACCTCCACTGGATCAACAATGAAAGTTCGAAAGGCAGGTTTTCCTTTTATACAGAGTTCTGATATTAATGACGTATTGTTACTCCTTTAGAATCCGATACCGGGGGCGTTAATGTTGTCGTCCTGGAATTGTGGGAATTGAAGAGTTAAATCACGCCAGTACGGAATCCTCACTACCCGGTACCTAAATCTGCTGAAAACTCACGACAAAGATTTAGCGCACAATTTGCCTCAAATTTTTTTAATTTTTTTTTTTCGAAAGAGGGTTCATTGATATGGAAAAAACCCGTACTGTGCTGCTCGAAAAAGCATCCAAAAAATTTAGAGAATTTAAGGAAGATGAAAATGTTAAATGTAGCGGCAATCTGTTTATGGGGCAGCCACGTTGAAACGTCACGAGTCTTTGAACCAATCAGGATTCCGTTGCTCCATGAGACCCCTTCTCACTGGGGTTATCCGCGGGAAAGGTTATGTAAACAAAGAATCAACCGTTGATTATCATCCTGATTTGTTTTTATTTCAAGTGAAAAATCGTTATGGTAAAGAAGAAAATACAGTGTTTCATGAAGGGGTGCGTCAATGATGACAGTACAGAGAAAATATTCGTCACTGTGCCGAGCGTTCATCAGGGAGAGAGAAGGCGAAAATGGTTGGAGGCTGGTAGACGTCACCATTCAAGAACACCGCTTTATTGTTGTGAAGACCATTTCAATGTTTTTGACTTCAAGTTTTTGACTTATTGTAGTTATATTTTCTTCTACGGTGATTTTTTTCCTTTGGTTATTCCTGGTGTTGAACGTTATTTTAGGGCTCTATTATAGGATTTGAGTAGAAATTCCGGAATCTAAAATTGAGGCAAATTCCCCATTATTTGCTCCCTTGAGAGGAGAGTCGAGGTATCCACGAAGTTGGTTCAAGTATCATTGATCCGAGGGAACTATGTCAGAAAACTCTCTTAACGAATTCGGAAATCATCGAGAAATATGCGAATACTACAGAACATCCATCTTCTCAGATTACACTAAATTTGTTACAAGAATCAATTACAGAACAGGAGCGATTAAGAAGGAAACCGGCCACCGTATAAAGAAATGACAAAGCGCGTACGTACGGAATATTATTAGTTCCCGCGATATGTCTAAGGTCTATATAGTATATATACGGTATTAAGAGTCTCACTGGGAGGTAAAGTGGATATCTGTGTCGTTGCCATTGTCCCACATTCACCCTCTAACTGCACCCCACTGGCACGTTAATGGTCTTTCCCTTCTCACGCTCGCCCTCGTTTCAACGCTTTTTTTTCTCTCCCTTCCTGGGTCTTAAACAACCCACAACTCCCCCGACCCTCCAATGTCCTTTGGTTCCTGTGCGTATTTTTCTTTGTTTTTATAGGAAGCTCGGGAAATGTTCCAAACCGATAGTAACAGAACAATAGTGTATCTCTCTGCTCCAGACATTAGCGATTATTGACGTGATAACGTCTTATAAATTGGTTTACCGGGAGACACTTCAAGAAACTGCGTTACGCTCCGCTCACGGAGGGGGTGCAGCTCGGCGCTCCCTAAAGGCGGGCGGCCCCTCCCCTTCCCCGGCGCTCACAAAAGCGGGAGCGCCCCGCCCCCCTTCCCTGGCACTCACTCCCCCCCCCCCACCCATGGGAAATACCTACTACCTACGGGAAATACCTACTCTGTGCAACTTGACAAAGAATTTTATTTTATCCTTCTTCCTACTATACGAATGAATATTAACATTAAAATTATTTTACCACTCAAAGTCGTTGTCACGTAAAACTTTCGCCCGTATACCGACTTTACAGGCAACAACACAGGGTTTTTTTCAAGCGCAATAAGACATTTATGTACACATAAGAACTCTGCTTTAATTTAGTGATATCAATGAGTTGTATCTGCTCGGCGGAAAGTTTATACATCTGAAAAGGTGCCTTGAATTAGATTGAATATTCATGGGCATATAGAAGCTCAAATGTTCAATTAGTAGGTCTTTGGGTAGTCTGAAACGTTCAACATCATATACATGACTGTAAGATACCGCTATGGTTCCCATCGACAGAAACGATCGGCCCAAACGTTGCCTTCTGAGAACTTCGGTTCTGAGGCCCACGGCTGCGAAGGTTCACGAGTTGTTGTGTTTGTCAACAGCAAATATCAAACATGGATGAGTCCGGAGAATGATAGGTTCATTCAGTCTTGTGTTTGTTGTTCAGTGCGAAATCTATGAGGTATTGTAAAACGTCAATGGTACAAGCTGGACCCACTCAAAGTTATTGATAGGAATACCTCAGGCGCAGAGTGTTCAAGGCGTTTTGAAAGTTTCATGATATATTTTTGTGCGTCTCAGAGCCATCTACTTACCCAATCAGTGTATAACGAAAGTGATCGACACAATCTGCACCACAAACACTTCTGGTTGTGAGGCCTTTGAGTAAACTCGTCTACACGTGCGAACCCATCAGGCCTATTCGATGTCTGCGTACGGATCGCGTACCAGTAGTTTGAATAAACTCGTCGATTCTAAGCGATGAAAGAATCGTGCAAGTGAACAAGTAAATCCTCGCATAATTCAATGTAGTACTCGAACGTCGAGAAAGAGCTTTTCATACCGCTATCCAGCTCAACCTCAAGCTATGTGATTATTCCAATTAACAAAGTGGTTGAAGAAGCGAGGTAAATAGGCGAATCAAAGGGCTGGAGGGTCGTTGATTATTATTTAAAAGGACCAGCCGAGCGGATGAGATAATGTCGTTAAAATCGCCCTCCGCCAACTTTCTCAAAGGACTCGAGGAGCCGGTAGATTAGTGGGGTAGTGGGCACCTACGAGGCGGTTCAGGGAAAAGCTCTCCTCTATAGATTCACAAGTACTCACACAGATTTATCAACCCTCTTGAAGCTGTACCCAAGAGGCCTCTACAAAGTTGCACATTCAATTTTATCCAATTTGTATATTCATCCCCTACTGCATTCAGCGATAGAATCATCAAAGACACGACTGATAATGATTAAACCACGTATACATTCCGCTTTTGGCGTATACATTGGTTCCGTGCAGAAATTGCAATAGATTTATGGATTAGCGGAAATTTCAATTCCTCAACAATATGTGAGCGACCACAGAAACTCTTCCCTGGCGCGATGCTGGGTCGTCATCTCACCTGGTTGTCCAACCTCAGGCCAATGAAGAATAGTCGCGATTCTGCACTACGTAATAGCCGTACACGGTTGGCCTATCTGAACGCGTGGTTCTGCGTCCTAGCCAGTCCTCAGAAGCCCCAAGCAAACAAATTCTAGGAGGGAGTTGTGATATTGCAAACGAGAACGCTTAGTTCTGCCCACTCATACATAACCAATAGCTTTTATACGAGCAACCATTGAAACTATTTTTGGTTTATTATTTACAATAATGAACCTTTGGAATCGACGAAGAAAAAAATACAAGAAGACATTTCTCCCTTAACGAAAAACAATAGACCATGGATTTGTCCATTGTTATGGGTGTAATTTGAAAATTAAAATGATGAAATAAAATACACACAAGATATGCTCCAACCTACTTTCTCAATGAATGAACATAATTTTTTTCTAAAAAAAAAAAAAAAAAAAAACCTTCCAATCGCAAGTAATATAATATATTACTTGCGATATTATTGCAGTATTCTAGAGAACCTTGCTTCATAGCTACCGATATGAAACTATGATTTTGTCCACCGGTTGCAGAGTTGCACTTTTTATAGCGAAAAAAAAGGTGTCGCAAAAATTCCTTGAACCCCAGTCAAAAGACACATCCATGTAAAATCGTACCTTAGCTTCCGGATTTCGAAATCGGGTTCATAGCATTTCCTAATAAAAGAGAAGTTTCTGAACTCGATGCCGTTTGCAGTTTGTCGATATCTCAATACTTCGAAAGTTTATGTTCTTTGGGAAAAATAACTGAACTGTCTAAAAGCTGATTTTGAGATAAACGCCATTAAAGTTTAAGAAACTCGCCCGAAAACAAAGAAGGTGTGGGAGGTGGCTCAGTGAATCGAAGTTACGTTATTCCGCGAGTTGGGTTTAGCTATTTATTGATCATTTCAAGTAATTGACTCGTAAAAACGGCTTATGGATCCAGAAATTGAGTTGAATTTTCTATAAAAATCGATAGTATCTCGAAAAATCGATTTTGGTTGATTAATTTCAATAACGAACCTTTAGAATCTAGTAAGTAACAAAATGTACTAAATGTAGTAACGTCTCCCTCAAAATTTGATAGTATACGTTTTAAGGTATGTAAAATCTTAAAACCGAATCAAATTATTTTCCGTCCGTCCGCCACAGCCTGTAGGCGGCACTTTGCCCAGTTTCAATAGACGTATTTTCATGAAATTTGGTATATCGACACTATTTGGGTTCTAGTTGTGCCCCGAAGGTTTTGGTTATTTTCAGTCACTTCTAAGGGGTACAAAGTGATAGGAGGGGGGACATTTCAAAACAACATAGAACAAAAATTTCGATGTTCATGAATTGTTCTTTCATAAATTTAAAATAGTGGTGATTTAAAAAAACCTTTTGACTTCACCCAGACTCTGTAGTCCCAACCGTTTGCTAATGAATGTTCCACAAATGAATGTTCCCTGAAGTTTTTTCACCAATTTAAGAGATAGTGTTCAGCTTCATGAAACGAACAAAACCACCTAAATGATGAAAATTTGTAAAATATCCGTTCATAGTGAAATCATTTGAACACGTGGGTCCTTCGACCCTAGCCCACAACTCCCTTGGTCGAAAAATTTCAATACATATGCGATGTTTTTTCAATTTTTTTGCAGTGTTTTGCAATATATATGAATTTAATGACAGCACACAGAGGTTAGTGGGACCAACTGTTCGGGTAATTAGAATAATTATTGATGAATGCTCCATGACGTTTTTTCATCAATTGAAGATCGGGTTCAATTTTTAGAAATTTAAAATCACCTGAATGGTAGGTACCCACTATTAATGGAAAATCCGCGTTATTCGCAGACGGTTGATCTTTACAAAGAAATTATCAACCGATTTGTACTCATTTGAAGCCTTTCTCAGCTGAACCTTGACCTCGTTTTTTAGTTCTCGTTAAAAATTTGCTTTCGGAAGCTGAGTTATGTTTTTCTGTACCTGCATAAACAAAAATATGATAAGCCTGCAATTCACTTAATCAGTCATCTTGGTTGAAAGTGGTTTCTGCTTGCAAAAATTAGAAGTTTACACATTAACGTCGCAGATCTAACAGGTGAAATAATATCTGGCACCGTAATGTTGTTTTTCACACTATTTAATGAATGACAAACAGCATAAGACCGTTATCATCCATCTCTACTCTCCTGGCAGCACCCCTTTTCATCGCTCGGGGAGCAACGTAAACACATTTTCCGAGACCTCACTGTCTTGAGTGTTTGACATAGGCGCTCATTGTTCCCTTTCCGACCCATCCATGTCCCATGTTGTCCTGACCCGTCTAGCCTTCAACAACTGTCTATTGTGCTTGCCGAGACGCCCAGTCATATAACTCATTCCACCTTAGGAAACTAACATTGATAAGTATCACGTTTATTTTATTTACTCATAGAATATCCTCTTGCTTTGCTCGATCATTCAAGTGACTGTAAAGATCACTGGACTTGCTCATGCGAGTGGTTGTGATAGGCAGTTACACGGTATTGTGGTATAGCCGGGTTATAGCCTCACTGGATTGTGGGCTTAATGGGATTATAATATTGAGTCGGGAGTTGGAGTCTCGCGAGTTTGTGGTCTCGCAGGATTATAGTATCGCGGGGTTGTATAATTGTCTGTAGATCGCATATAGCCTCTGCCAACAGTAATAATAATTAGTTCTTGAAAATATCAACAAAAAAAGAAAGAGAAACAGCCACAACTTCCGAATGAGGTTTCAGGGATCACAGCGCCTGAGGTGCTGGACAGAAAGCAGGAGTTTAGTTCACTTTGGACTACCAAGGGAAGAACGCTTGGGACAAAGGCACAAAACTCCTTCAACTTGTATGAACTGCAACAAATAGAATACTTTATGGGAAAAGGGGATTGCGGTGAAGGAGAGGTGGGAGGGGCAGCCGTTGGCGCTGTTTGATTTCTCAACCTCCTTTGTGTAGTTTGAACGTTCTCAGATGTTTGGTCTCGGAATGTCAAAGAAGGGCAGACCAATCAACGGCCATGGGAAATTACACCGACTGGACGTAGAATTCCTTAAACTCCCAAACGTCAATACGTGAGGACTTCTACTAGTTCGAAGTCAACGTAAAGTGCACTCAAAGCACTACTGTACCTCTTAAACACAGGCCATTAAAATGATTGAATACGCCAGATTTCCAGATGTCATTAGACAGTGTTTCAAACTAAAATAGATTTATCAGCAACCCACCATATGAAAATGGAGCTGTTTAGATTGGAGTTTACACTACATTGCGGCGATGGTCCAAAGTCGCCGAAGGTAGTTAAACTGATTTCAAATACTAATTTTTCCGTGGGTATAAAAAAAAAAAAAAAAAAATATCTACATCGTTCTACAAAACTCGGCGCTTTGCGCCTCGGCGGGGGGCTCCGCCCCCCTGCACCCCCCGGTTTATTTCTTTTTCCACACTCTGTATGAAATCATAGGAACACAGAATGTGTTTTTGCGATGCTAGTCATCCGTTAAATAAAAAACAACAATAATAAATGTGGAGTCTTTGGCAATAATAAAATAAATAATTGTTAGACATTTAATTTGGTCTAAAACCCTATAAATGTTATATAAATAAATATGTAACTACAAGAAAAATACCATATAAATTGAGAGCTTTCCAACGAATGGTGAACAATTTCTGTGCAATGAACACTGCGGGAGTTCTATTTCCTTACCAACGGCTTGGTTGCATGTGAAAATCATTATAAAAGGCGCGTAACAGTTTTTTCTGTCGCTTTTTCGTGACGATTTTTTTCGGTAGGTCATCGCAAAAACACATTCTGTGTTAAAACTAGTCCAATACGAATAGCCACTATTTTTATAGTCAATTTTAACATATTTATCATGAATGTAGAATTTTTACAATTCAGAACAAACTGATAATTTCGTTAATACATTCGTCGTTATAGTGTGTGACAGAGGAACAGTTACTCTGACACCTGATTCGTGATTTGTATCCCTTGTCCTTGGATTGGTCTCCATCTAGAAGTAGTTCAAACGAAATGCATAGTTTTTAGGGGTAGAACACATCGTCAATTAGATTGTCTTCAACTTTCTTAACTAGATTCCCACGAACAATGCGGTTCAAGTCGGTCGAATCGTATTCAACCATCTCAAACCCCTCTGAGAGAAAATAATATTAATTATTAAATACTACCTTACTGTTAATTATGTCAATATCACAAATAGTAATCATTATTTTCTGCACAAATAGTAATCATTTATTATCTTCACAAAAAATTCTTGATTTGAACACGACATTCAAGGACCATTGTTAACTAGGATTTCTACACATCCGTTGTCCCTTTTGACTGCAATTTACGTTGTTTTTATCATCCCCCAGATCTAAACAGAGATGTAATTTGAACGGAGTATCTTGGTTTTTGTTGTGCAGGTCAGGGCTGAAATCGAGTGCCGCGGGGCTAATTTATCTGATAGGAGCCCGTGAGGTACCTGCAACCAGTCTCCGCAGACTGTTTCGTCCAGAACCTTTTGTGCTATCCGGATATTACATTTTCCCACCGGGCCGCGGCCATTGTTATTCCTTTGTTCCACCTCTCCATACCATCGCAGGCCTCATCCTTCGACCCCACCATGTGGTGAATGGGCCATCTTGAAAACGGTCTCGAAGGAGCGGTATCGTTCTTCACCGAAAATCGAATTCCTCATTGTGCCTATGTAAATAAAAATAGATCGACGACCGACAACGTGCATCTTTATGGATAAAGAGCCTCTGCTGCCTTGGAAAGGTCCAAAATCAACAGTGTTCAGTTGCTAATGCGATGTTAAGCTCTTACTGTGATGTATCCTAATTATGACTTCCAACATCCAGGTTAATGATGGTCCCTTACTAGATGATTACTTATTTCTAAAAAAGAACAGTTTGAACACAACACATTTTAGTGAAGTTACCTGGTTCATCCTCAATGCTATAAACATTCTGACACAAAACCTCGGAAGTTAACACAGAAGTCAGACTTTTCGAGTTTGAAAAAGTCACAATCGCTTCTGGGGGGTAAAATCGATCGGTACAAGAACGAGAGTGATAGTTTCTCACGAGTTTATTATCTCCTTATCCTGGATTCAATGTTAGGAAATGGTGTTGATGTTACTGAGCAGGAGGATTCCAAAGATCAGAACAGAAAGTAACGCCACAAAACACGTACAAGAAAATTTCTTGGCGCTTATATGAATATAATAAACTATATTATTTATTTACTATTTAAAAATATATACTACATATTATATATATATATGAATATGTTATATTTATTGTGAGTGTCAATAAAGCCAATTCCATGCGAATGCATTTTCATTCGCAATTAACTGATTGTGTTTACCTTGTGTCCCTCATCCCGTTCTAGCTCTATTGAAGCAAATAACGCGATACCTCCGCTGAATCTGAGATTTCAACGTTCCATACCTTCAACTAGGAACCTTTTCAAAGGTCAGTCAGTAATGCACGGTATTAACAGAAAAATTTCACTTCTTTAATTAATGTGAATTTTTTTTTTCTTCGAAAACTGCCAAGAACGGTATTTTTACTTAATTGCTGGAGGGCCTTTAACTTCATGTACATTTACTATTCCTGACAATTGGTACCTACATAAACCTTCGAGGCCAATAGTAGTGAGGGTAGTTGTAGTAAGCCGAATTCTCATAGATTCATCTTAAGGCAAAATAGGACACTCGGGTGCATGCAGAAAAGAGCTAGCACAAGACATTACAAGAGAGAGTAGGTACGTTAGGGAACACAATATCAATTAAAGTCATGAGATGCGAAGCAAATTAAATGAGAAGCGAATAAATAAAGAGGGAAGCACTGCCGCAATGATAACTGGGAACATGGTGTAGGTCAGGGTCGAGCAGAATTAATGCGAATTAAACGCTAAGCATTAGCCGGGAGCTGTGAATGGAGGGTTCTTCTCATTCATGACTTTACGGGCAACGGAAAAATAAAAAAAAGAGGAATTTATTACGAACAATTACTCGACAATGTAAGAGATAAAGCCGCGGGACGTTGGAAAACGAGCGGGTAGGGAAAGTAAAAATGAACGTTATGATTCATAATTCCCAGAGCAGGAGATGGTCCGCCTAACAGCGGAAAAAGAATGCGGCGTGAAGGTATAATCTCCCATTTAGTTGTTATGGGTATACGCCCCAAGTCGAGAAAGGACCTTTTCGGAAGGCAGAAAAGATTAGATGACCGGACCCCGAAATCCTCCATAGCTATACAGCACGTTGAAAGAGAGGGTTAGAAATTCTTATGTCTCGAACATTACTGAGGCCGTTCCAACAGCACCATTATAGTTATGGAAGGGATACGTTTCTTTAGATGGGACCTTTATTGCTTCCGAGTCTACGAATGATAGCGGAAGTTTCGTTTTCACTTTCGTGAGGTAAAAATGTACTTTTTCTGAAACTTCAACTTTTTCGATCAAATTTCCTCATCACGGGTTTCTTGTATGCTAGTTTGAATGAGCACCCGGGAATCTTTGCGACACAAAAATACTCCAAAGATTTCGATCACCTATGTTTTAGGTATTGCGTGAGACAGGTCTTGAGTAGTTCATCAATCGAGGCAACTGCTCACACCCAAATGTGAATTTCCGTGAACACCGATTTTAAACCATTAAATTGTCAAATTCCGCGAAGGTAGTTAGAGGGTGGCAATCAGATGGTATCCCGACCAGCACAGAGGAATCTATATAACACACAAGAGTGGGGAGGATTCAAAATTTCAAAGTACTAGATTAGACAGTCCTACAAACTACTCAACAGACTATAACAGAATTTGAAGCTTAATTGAAACAAACCAGCTTCCATTCCAGAGATAACTCTTCGTCGGGCTGTTGCGAGTAGGAATCCAACTATCAGAGAACAATATCGATACATCGACAATCGATATTCAGAATACTATATTGAAATAATAATTCGTTATATCGGAGAAAATTACGCACGTTTATTTTCACTCACTTTTGGATCAATCTTCTAAAAAAAGTCCAAACAGCAGACGACATCACAATCACAAATTGATAGAGGCGTCTGGAGATCCAGCGGCTCGTCCTCGACACAAGCGCTCACAGCGGCCTTCCTGCTAACTCTCTTATCTCATTCTCACGCTCAATTTGAGTTTGTAATAATAATAATAGATGGTGCATGATGAACTTCGTTGAGGTCTCATCAATGGGTGGAGGTAGGTAGTCCAGGTCAATAAAAAACCTTTTTCTTTCCTAAGTATCTACCTAAAAAAAAAATAGGTAATTGTTTTAACAAGACAAGCTTCATTCTTCGGTAACTGAAGGCACTTGCAGGGAATTTTCCAAAAAATGGAGCTATTGCAATCGTCTAAAAAAAAAACCGGGGTGAAGTTAGCAATAGATTCTAGCAACAGAAAAACGTCTGCCAAGTGGGTGTGGCACATAGCTTCCTCGTATCCATAACCCGATTATATAGATGATCAGATGCATAGTAGTTAATCTCAAAACACCAATCTCTAAGTACCTTTCACTACCCTCATAGGGGACCATCTACACGCTAATCTGGACAATCCTAGTAAATTTCATCAAATTCGGATGAAAAATAAAGTGAGTAGATGTACGTGATTAGATCAAAAAAATACTTAGCCTCGGCTGGGATTCGAACCCGCGACCCCTGGGGGACAGTTGAAGTTACGGCTGTTACATGGAATTTACGTTTGCGCATGCGCAGTCGCTTCTATCAGTCTGGGGATGATGATTTTCATAGGGGACTATCTACAACCCAATCCACATAATCCCTGAAAATTTCATTGAAATCGGGTGGAAAATGTAGAAGTTATGGACGTTACAAGGAAATTCAAGTTTGCGCGTGCGCAGTGGCTACTATCGGTCCGAAAGTGATTATTTTCATAGGGGACCGTCTATACACCAACCCGCACAATCCCTGAAAATTTCATAGAAATCGGACAATAACTATGTATAGTTATGCGCGTTACAAGGAATTCATGACAGACACACAGACAGACAGACACGGAACCAAAATTGTTCAGAAAGGTCTAAAACGCAAAACGCGAGTGGAAATTTTGATTTCGGAGAACTTTTTCTTTCGTCCTTGAAAAGTGAAAACAGCTTCCGCTACCTTGGTAGACTCGGAAGCAAAAATTAGCCTTGGCTGGGGTTCGAACCTGGGACAGTTCTATGCGCTACCTCTGAGCTGTTGAGGCCTAGTAACGTAATGAATAGGATTTGAGATTCTCACAGGGGACCATCCCTCTATGAATGAATCCCTCTATGAATGAATCCCTCTATGAAGAACCATTCTCTATGATTCTCATATGGGACCATCTAAACACTACTTCTGCAACATCCCTGAAAATTTCATTGAAATCGGATGGAAAATGTAGAAGTTATGGCTGTTACAAGTAAATTCACGTTTGCGCATGCGCAGTGGCTACTATCAGTCCGAAGGTGGTGATTTTCATAGGGGACCATCTAAATACTAATCTGTGACATCCCTGAAAATTTCATAGAAATCGGACATTAACTTCGTATAGTTATGCACATTACAAGGAATTCATGACTGACGGACAGACACACAGACACGGAACCAAAATTGTTCAGAAAGGTCTAAAACGCAAAACGCGAGTGAAAATTTTGATTTTGGAGAACTTTTTCTTTCGTTCTTGAAAAGTGAAAACAAAGCTTCCGCTACCTTGGTAGACTCGGAAGCAAAAGTTAATGCTAACCCGGATGGAAGTGGAGTTGAGGAAAAAGGGAGAAACAGACATGAAGATCTCTAGTAGGATACTCTAGTAGGATAGGTACTAGGTCCCTGGAAACAGAGGAGATAAGAGAGTTAGCAGGAAGGCCGCTGGGAGCGCTTGGGTCGAGGACGAGCCGCTGGATCTCCAAACGCCTCTCAAATTGATCGCTTCAATGGATGGACTCCTACTATTTAATAATACTGATAAAATAACATGGGTCATTTGGGATTGCTATCTTAAAACTAGCATACGGTATTGCCAGAGCCAACGAAAAAGTCTCCACTGAGTGGCCAAAAAGTTATCTATCCTCCTACTATATCTTTCGTTTACTAAAACTCCCCTTGATTGACGAAAGTTATTAGGAAACAAATGAATGTATTCATCGGATCCGTTAGTGCCAATTTGATATCGATATTCTGATCTATCGGGAAGATGAGAAAATAACAATTTCTTAAACATCCCAAGTTACGACTGTCTGAGCTTGTTGAAGAGCAAATTTGTGGCCTCCTGAGCCTATGTACAAAAGTACTATTGGTAGGGAAGGATCTACGAACATCAAGGATCAAAGTTATTACCTTATGTGTGGAACTCAGTGCGTAGTTTAGTTTGTTCTTTCCATTACTGGAATGACTCTAAAGCTTTCTGACCCTGAAGTTGTTTCCCCCAAAACGATCGGCAAGTTCAGAATTGAAATCTAGGTTAAATTTAAATTTCCTAGACACTATCGCAGTTGGGGTTGATAGCACAAAACTTCTTTCAACGTCGGGTACTAGCTGGTTCTCTTCACGAGTTTGATGAAAGCTGTTGTCTACGTGGGATATTTATAGTATAGAATACCACGTACTCATATTTCGGCAAAGTGTACAATAAAATTGAATCCGTTAGATAATAATTATCTAACGGATTCAATTAATGATGATTTTTTTAAATAGTTTAAACGGATTCAATTATTGATGATTTTTTTATGATTTTTTAAAATGTTATTGATGATTTTTTTCAATTATTGATGATCCAACGGATTCAATTATTGATGATTATTTTAATAGCATAGAACACCACGTAGTCATAGTTCGGCAAAGTGTAGAATAAAATTGAATCCGTTAGATAATTGATGATTCTCTCTTTTTAACGAATGATGTTCCTTTGAATTATGAAACCTGCTTCATTGAGGAAATGGCACCAAGTAAAACAGGAGACAATATCAGGGGAAAATGTAGTTTCCTTGCGGTACCGGTAAGTTTTCTTACTCACTAGACTTCTGTTCTCTCCTCTAAAACGAGTTGAACACGACTCACTCAGTTGCCTCAAGTTTCCTTTAACTTTCGCTTAGCAGTGTCAGGGACCTTTCTTGGTTTACTTAACCAAGTATCGAAAGGAAAGCGAATGAAAAGGTCCGGAGACCGGGTCGTTACGTCTAGAGGGCCTCCCATTCCAAAACTCGGATGAAGTCGGTTGCCAAACTATTCCGCCTCGTGATCACACAGGACTCAGTTTGGTCCTGAGTATTTCTAGCACTCTTGATGAAGTCTAACTCTAAATTGAGGTCGGTAGTTGTCAACTCTAAATCTTGTAATCATTTGAAGAGCTCCAAAAATCGACACGGAAACTGATTATGACGAATTGGAATGAACAGATTCGAAAAACGCTCCAAATTATCTTGAAACCGAAAAATACAAATGGAGGAAATTCGGTGAACACAAATCATTGTAAATCAGGGCAGAAAACTCCGTAGAAAGTGGCAGTTAGTTCCATAGCACGGCACTACAGTGATGTGATTTTCCATAACAACAATCAAGATAAACTGCAGTTAATTTTCTTTGTGTGAACGCTAACAGGTACAGTAGTTTTGCGATTTAGGTGAAAAGATAAGGGAATAATAACGGGTCGTAAGGGGGTTCTTGTATGATCACGCGGAATTAGTTCGGCCCAACATAAGGCCGCAAGTGAAATAGCTGCCATTATTGTAATTCGGCCCTGCACAGGCGCCAGTGGTTCTATCACATCAATGGATTACAAGGGCCCTGAGTTGAGCCCAGGTGAAGTAGATTGCGCCGAGTGGAAACTAACTTCGGACAAACTAACCATTTGGAAACGGCGATAAGGAGAAGCAAGGGAGCCAATCAAAAGTTGGCGTCGTTTGGCCTGTCATAGGCAAGACGGTATCTGGGATTGGCATGCATTAGGGTACCTAGAGGAGCAGTCACCAATTATTCTCGTGCAGAGGGAGCTGTAGCTTCAGATAAAACGCGGTGGACTAAAATTAACATAACTGCTCAGTCTAACAAGCTTGAAACTGAAAAATAATTATTGAACACAAAACCTTTCAAAGAATCAGGTCATACGAGACGACCAGTTTTCAAATAACAAGTGACCTTAAACCACATGGAAATTACCGGCTTCAATTGTTACCACAGCCCATCAGGTTTTAGGATGGTACCGTGGTCTAGGGGATCGCCTGATGTGACCTATTAGGTTTTACATAGCGGTAAAATAATTATGGGCGACAGATTGCGAACTTGGGGTCCCCGAGGTCTACTATGTCATTCTCTACTGAGTTGCGGAGAGGGAATCCATTTGCATGAATTTGGGTTTGGCGCCATCCAAATCAGATTGCAGGCAACGAGGACACTATCCTGTGGTGCGATGAACCCGCCGTCATTCACTTTCTCACTGAAGTTCCCTTCACCGCAATTCACATGGAATCTTTGACAAAAAATTGGAACTTTGGATCCTATTACACGTCAAAAAATGTGCAAGGAACTTAGAAACGATCAGATTCCCATCAAACATTTCAGTGTGAACAAAAAGAAGATTTTTAAGTTGGATAGGAGCTGGAGAACATTCTAATGAACACCTAAACTTTGCTAAAACGGAAAATTACAGCGTTAAAGCACACAATTTCTCCGTTCATCCAAGTTTATGTTTAGATCACTAAATTAGATCACCAAGCGTGCTATGCACGATCACTATGGAAATGAAAGAAATTACTGTGCTTCGGTGACTGAAGTCCAATGAACGAACCACAAATGAATTGATATTACTAAAAAGAAAAGTTCAGAAAACATCAGAAAGTATTAGAAAGCACGCATAAACAACGTTAAACGAGGTATTGGAGAAAGGTCGTTGAAGATGAGGAGGTTGAGTATTGTCAGTTTGATTCGAGGTGTTTAATAAGGGCTCCTCTAGAAGTGTTGGAAGAACTACTCTGGGAAAAAAAAATAATTTGCTTCTATTGTAATTTGAGACGAATTACGAAAAGCTTCTCTAACTATCAGTACCCAGAAGTGATGGAACGCCAACGAAACAGATGAGGCGAAGTTACTGGTACCATGATTCTCTTTGGTAAAATTAATAAAGGGAAGATGGCCATATGGTATAAGGTGCGGTGGAAAAGGTAAGCGGAGATTCAATACCGGCAAGTGTTCAATAAACTATAAGATTGCAATAACCCCTTAACTTGTTCTAAGTTAGAGTGTATCTAATGATGGGGAGAAGAAATTCAACGGTGTTTTGAAGGGGTACGGAGGTGTCGAGATAGCATTCAGCGGTGGCGTGGCGTATCTCTAGATCGCTTGACTCGATAACGTTCTCTCTCCTCCTTGAAATGGCGCACAACACAGTGCGTGGCTTCTACCGACAGTTATTCCTCAGGAAACATTCTGGAGGGAACCGAGGGATGCCTACATTAATACCAGAAATTACGTACGTATTCCCTTTATTCTCCATTTGGGTTTATTGTATTCTATAGATATTTAATAAAACACAGTAATCGAGAACACATTTAACCACCGCTCAAAATTTGATGTTTTAAAAAGGGGAAATCACCCTCAAAATTGAATGTTTTAAATAAAACAAATTCCGTCCGCAGCAAATAATGAATTTTTTTAAATGAAATTTGAGGTTTACATGTACCCCGAAGCTTTAGACAGTGTAAGTCACTCATAAGGGGTAAAAAGTCAGAGAAAACGTTTTCAAAACGCCCAAGCTCGAAAACAGTTTGTTTGCAGGTTTTTTCATTAATTCAAAATAGCGACGGTTTTCATGAATTTTTTGACACCACCCCACAGTGGTACCAACAGTCAGCCTAAGGGGATAATTTATTACCTAATTAGTGGATGTTCATGACGTTTTTTCATCAATTTAAGATAGTGTCTAGGAACAGTTTCTAGAACATTTTTTCTAGAAACGAATGATACCACCCAGACAGGCAAAAATTATTAAATGCGCGTTTATTGTGAAATTTGTCAGAACATCAAGGCGCCAGGCAAGGATCCCTAGGATGTCCCTCCCCACACTCAAGCAGCTCCTGGGCCTTGAAGGATAGTTGAAAGTTGTCTCTGTTACTAATTGTTGGAGGATGATTAGTCAAAAACACGAGCGTGAATTGCACATGAACATTCGCTGGCGGATGAGAGCCAAATTTCAGCTGATCGAATGCTTCTTTTTTATTGAGTATAGAATTTACTCACATATTGTGCTTCCTTTACAACTAAGAATCAAATCAATTGAAGGCACCCACATCTTTGGGATCTTTGGAACGAAATCCTGTGAGTTAACGAGCAAGAAGCAATGTCTGGTTTCGAGATATCTTATCACCGGCGTTCGAATTGACGGAGATCTATCAACACCACTTATTCTCATTCGATTTTCTTACACATCATGCTACCTGCAATAATTGAGTAAGGTAGGTAAAAAAAAAACAACCATTTCACAAACATAATTTGTTCTGACGATTTTGCTCATGGCTTCCCATTGCCTCACCGTCGTGGGTTGGGACGAGGAAGGCCGCGAGCCCCGAACGCACGAAAACACGCCCTAGGGGTGGGATTTGAACGCACGACCTAGCGTCTCCTAGTCGTGTCTAGCACCTAAAGAACACATCCCCGAGCGATCGCGGCTATACTGGATCCCCAACTGAGCTTGTTTTGTACAATTTTGTTAATTTCTGGACAAATGATGGAATCAATGTACAAGAGTGAAAATCAAATAAAAGAATTGGAGATAAAAAACGCTGTTGTCAAATTTTATCGGTCTTTGAAAAAATGCGTAGAACTACAGGAATCTCATTTTCTTGTCCAAAAAATATTGGTGCTAAAATTATGGCTGTCCTCTGATTATTCACGTTTATCTAGAATGAAATTATGTGGGCAGGATCAAAAACTCCTTAATTTACATGTTGGCGGTGCCCTAAGAAAATCTTGGGGAGAGACCGAGGAGCAGTGAATTAATAAAGTTCTCGGACGACAGGAGTTTTTGTGTCTCGTGCTGTGCTTCCGTTCCCAGTCCTGCAGTCCCTATCAACCGAACCGGCCGGTTGGGTAGCTGCTACATTAACATTGAGGAAGGGGGTTGGGAATGAGGGGATCGAGAGGCGAGGCGGAGGTTCGAACTCTGGCCGCGTTTTTTATGCGAAGCCTCGGGGGTGCAGTCGGTCATCGGAAGGGTTCGCCCTACCTTGTTCCTCTTTTTTAACATTCGCCCTTCACGTTGACCGAACTTTCAACATCTAGTGTTGATCTTGAGGAACTCTGTAGGAAGAACCGATAATGAATTCCACTCTACAACGAGGTATGAGAACATCTCTTCTACTGCAACAAGTGCAACGTTGGAACTTTGTATTATTGTAATATATGACGTAGGTCAATAGTGCAGTTACTATATTCGGTTGTAATTAAGTTGTACCGAAACACTGTAAATTATTACATAACGATTTATATTTTTCTGTAAAGGTCGCCTTTTTGCAAGAGTACGGCTTTTCCATTGAAAGTAACTAACAATGACATTATCGCGCAACGATAATAATAAAGTTTACTGTAATAGAGTACCATTGTTATCACAAAGTTATGGGTGCCTTCATACAAATTTTTGTTTTACTAGCAAAGGAACCAAAGAAACGAAAAAGATGGTATTTTCGGCTCTCCTTTGCGAGTCAAGCGTCAATACAGTCAACAAAGAGAATGTTTATGGCGTGAGGTTGACTGGTTGACTGGTTTATTTATATATCTGCACATACATTAGGGCCATTTGGCCCTCTCTACCATGATGGCAGAAAACAAGATTACAAAACGTATTCAAAAAATAATCTTTCCTTCTTCTCAATTAGTGACAAAACAAGTAAAAATGATAAAGTGAGCTTGCCTTAAACTATTCTTTTTTTTTTTTTAAACATGTGAAAAAGCATACAAATATTTAATACAATTTCAACAATTCCTTCTTAAATGTTTTCTTAAAACTCTTTACACTCGCAGCTTGCTTAAATATTTCACTAAAATCGTTAAACAAACGTACGGCCTGTACATGAAATGATTTCTCATAAAATGTTGTTTTATGGTGTGGTACTATGAGACGGTTTTCTCTGGGCTCATACTTATTCACCTCCCAGTTATATGTAAAATTTTCTCTTAAATACAAGGGGTTATCAAATTTCAATATTTTGTACAATGTTACTCCCAATCTATATGAACGCCACTCTTTAATCTTCAGCCATCCTATTCTTTTATAATATTCGGTTACGTGGTCCCACTTATTAATTTTGAAAATAAACCGAATACATGCATTTTGTGCACGCTGAAGCCCTTCTATTTTTTGGCCCGACATGTGTGAGGGGGAGGGGGGGATGGATTGAGGGACTCCATAAAAGCCCTTGGTCGAAAGATTAAGGTAGTCGATTAGTAAAATGTTTTTAAAAATTAAACACCATCCCAAATTACCTAATGTAAAAACGTCAGAAATTAATCATTTACAGATTAAATAATTCATTACGCTCATAGAAGGCGAACGGTTGGTCCCACTTAGCTCTGGGTGGTACCTAAAAATTCGTTAGAATCCTGACCATTTTAAATAAATGAAAAACAACAACTGTGTATCGAAATTTGTCGAGCTAGGGCGTATTGAATATATTTACCCTTCTTTTCACTCATTTGACGCGACTGACGAAAACCAAACGTTTCGGGGCACAACTTGACCCCAAACGAAGCTGATAAACCAAATTTCATCAAAATTGGTCGTTGACAACTGGGCGTGTGGCGTACGGGAGGAAAAATTTGTATTCGATTTTTGGATACTACTTACCTTGAAATTTAACCAACAAATTTTGAGGGGGGAGGGGGATCGGATGTTTTTCTTGCTAAATTCCTAAGGTTCATTATTGAAAATAATGAACCAAAATCATTTGCATAGTGGGAACGTATTTACCTGGATTGCGCAGGACCTTTTGAGAGATACTGTTTTTTGATTCGTGTCTATGCCTGATCCAAATGAATGAGGTAGGTACGCATTTTGAAGAATGCCCTAGCATTGAGTCGACAATTAAGCTTCCTTATGATATTTTTTCGTCTCAAGGGTACCCGAATCTCGTTGTGTCAGATAATGCTACCATTTTCGTCAGTGCGGAATTCCAGACTAAATGTGGAACAGCACAGAAGCTGATCGTTCCTGGTCATCCGCCAAGCTGAGCGGAATCTCCAAAACTTTCAAGCAGAAATTGAGGGCAACGGCTCACGAATCGGAGTCAAATTAGAAGGCAGTTCGGTCATTACTGGTTCAAGATAAATGATGATTTATGTAATTTAAAAAAAAATAGGACCTATGATCAGAAATTACGTAGTTGGGTTAGTCAGAGAATTTTCAAAGAACATCATCCCACTTGAAGGCGGCATCATCTTAACAACACAATCTTATGACACCCACTTAGAAGTACACGACCGAACATCAATACTCAACAGTCCTCGTAGTGCAAACTGGCTCTGGGATAGCCAGGAGAGCTCTAATGAACCTCCACCGGCCGAGAAACCTCCTCGGTCGGCCCATTTCAGGTAACCGTTTAATATTAATGGAGGAACTTCTGGAGTTAATCTGAATTAATGGAGGACAACTTGGGAAAATTTCATAATATCCGACTTGACTCCGCCGGACGGTTCTACGTTCTATCCCCTGGGGGAGACGGGGATTGAGTGGTCTAAGGGATATGCGTTACCCCTGGAGTGCTATCAAATCCACCACTAATTAGACTCTTGGTTATCTTCATTTTCAAATCGAATCAGGAAAAACCGAGATGTGGAATTTGGATCTTCAAAATCCCCTTGATTATGGTCATCTCAGAAATTTACCAAAAATGATCAAAGAAAAAAAAAATCCAAGAAATAAAATTGCAGCTTATGATTGAAGAGGTCTTTGGAATCCTAAATCGAGTCAAAAATCACTGAAAGTAATATGTTTGCAAATTCGGAGGAAATCACACAACTAAATGCACTGTTTCCGGCATGATTTAGAGATCATCGGGAACCAAGAAAAAAATTCTCTGTAAAATAAGACAAGAGAGCAAGATAGAAGAAGAGGGAGAATAGTACTTAGCTTAACTAAGTACTCTTCCTTTCAGTGAAGAGTACAGGGCACAATCAGGAATGGTTCGCATATTTTTGGCCCGAAGGGCACCAAAAATTCGGTACAGTAACATAAATACGAAGAGTAGAGTCCAATATTAGCCGCTACATTCATAATACAGACACATACTGATCCTTATTATTAACCGACTGTACCATTTCAACACGTGCTCATCGGGGTGATGACGAGCTTACGTACGACAGAGGTGGGTGATTGAAAGAATACCGAATGCTGCAGAGGGGAGATTACGCGTGCGGCAATAAGCGGTGTGCCTCGTTAACACACAACCAGACCAGCATTCTTATCAATGAAATCAGAACTTCCAACTTTTGAAGATTAAAAGACTGATGGATAACGACAGTAGAAGTTCAACCTCATGTGGGAACGAATTCAATTGAACCTAATCAAAATAATATAATCAAGACCTATTCACCAGACATGTGGGAAGCCACGCAATAAGATTAACAAATGTCTGTAACAAACTGTCGTACTGCTCCTCCATACAGGTATTCAGTATTATAGGTCACTATTTGTAATGACTCATACTCTTAACTATGTTAGTTCTCCAATAAAGGACAAGGGAAACCCTGAGTGACTAATCATGCCAGGTAGGTAAGGTGAGGTACGGGGAACAGTGACATCACTTGACGGTAGCGAGCAATTGCGCCGAGGTACGTAGCCGAGCTGAAGTCCTTAAGCACTCTTGCACACGGTCGGCGGTAAAACGCGCCGGGCATCGAGTGCTGTCCCGTCCTTTGTCTTCGTTGAGTAGGGACCAATTACCCCGACAAGCCGACGTGAAGCCGATCGCCTTCACACGCCGACACGTCGTCATAACACTACTGCTGCAAAATCGACCTTTTGAGAAGCCAATCTAAATCGAAGATGCTCAACATCTTTTAAAGATTGTCGACGTAAATCTGGAAACTCATTTCTGGACATACCAAAAAGAATGGTTTGTACACCAAAAACTGACCAATTTGATTAAGCTAGAGTGTAAGCAAAGAATGACAAAGTTTTTAGAGTTTTGTAAATTACATGAGTTCGTTAGATTTCAAGTAAGTAACTCAAGTTCCAATAGGGTGAAGTGAAGTCATGGCCTCAGCCGACGGCTTTTTTGAGGGGCCCCCATTCTTTCCACAGGATTTCAAGAGATGGGGAACCCCTATGGTTATGAAAGGGAGCTTGAGCTAGTTAATATATTACGGAAATATTTTGATTAATAATAAGTGGTTCCCTACATGGGGCTACATAGAACTTGTATAGTTTTACACAACTATCAGTCAATTTATGAAGAAGTAACAGCAATTTGACTTCGACGTTTCAATTCTGCATAGCATTGCTTTACGCCTGTATAGAGCGGAAACGAATACAATTCAAGATATATACAACTTTCTGTATTCGTAGTAAGTGATTCACAAACTTGGTAGGTGGTCCAGATTTAAAATAAAAAGTCCTGATATAAAATTTACGTGACGACGAACGTAAACGTGTTTTTCTCTGTGGCGTCGTCCTTCTTGATGGGTCGGCTTGATGGAGGGTTAATTTCCCTTCACTCAGCCTTCCCCGTTCAACAGTCACCCTTTCATTATTTATCCAGGAGTGAGTGGGAGGCAGCCACTTTGTGATGTGGAAACCGCGCGTTTTTAAGAACAAATCTGCATTTTTTCAGAGGGAAATACTTGTGAAAGCGGTCGGGAGAAAAAATGAAACGAAATGAGAGAAAAACTGGGAAGGCAAGTTGGCCTTAGGGAAAGCGGTATCGCGTTTCTTTACGTGGAGGCTGGGGGTCGGTTAAAACATTTTTCTTTGCTGGATCCACATAGTGCTCTCCCGCCTCTGGGGACCGTTCCTTTGGGACCTGTACCTGTGCTGGACTAACGAAGAGGAAACACTCTTGCGCCTCGTGGGTGGATAGAGTGGTCTGTCCTGTACACGGCACAGATAATAAACAACATCTCGGATTCATTGGTCTACCGACGTGATAAAGGGCTTCTACACACGTCTTCTCATTTGTCTCACGACCATGACTCAACCTGAACGAATTTCAAGATGTAGGTGGTCCGCCTGAATCTTTGAAGGTTGATCTTCACCATTTCAAAGACATACACTGAAATGAACTGTACTCTTTAGTACTGTACTTAGTAAGAAGTCTGCCTACCAGAGCACACTGGTAGGCGAATTGCGATTTCCTTACCAAAGTTCTGACAATATTAGACAAATTGAGCTCAAGCCTTTTTTTCTGGTTGTATTCGAACCACTAAATATACTAGTATTAGGAACATTAACGAAGTAATTTAATAACAAATTAAATTAAATTAATTATTAGGAACATTAACGAAGCGAAAAATCATTTCGAGAAACGTGCAGTTCAAATCTAAATCCAAATCGACAAAAAACACTATAGATGTGTCTGTGCTTGGGTATAAAAAAGGGCTTACAAAAAAATTTTGTTAAAAAAAAGTTTGTCTTTGTGCATAAAAAGTGTACTTTGCTCCGGCTTCAATTTTCCACAGATTAGCTTGGTTTTTTTTGTCTGACGCAGAAATTTAGTTGTGCACTACTTCAACGAAATGCCTAAATTTGAGTTTAAGGGTGAGGAAATGGGGGTTATTTAGTGAAAAAAAGGCTCATTTTGACAGTATCATGAGCGCTCTACCTTCTCAATTCCCAACCGATTTGCCTGTTTCTTTTCTTGATCGCTACAGAAATCTTACAGGCTTAATTCCGTCGACGATCGTTCATGTTCAAATTTACTTTCATGTTTCTGACCGATGTTTTGTCTAACGTAGAGTAACTGAGAAAACCTAACCGACCTTGCGAGAAAACTGTCAGCTAGCTTCCAGGACCAGGAGGGTGGGTGCGGAGAGGGGATTTGGGCGCTTAGAGACTTAGAACTTCTCCTGGCAGACACACACGATTTCTGGTAAATATTACGCTAAACGGGTGTTGAACTATTTTAAACAAGTTTACTCACCTTGAAACGTAAACTATCAAATTTTGAGGGAGGTTACTTTTTCTTGCTCGATTCAAGAGTTTCATTAATGAAAAATATATATAAAAAACGACAAAACCATGAATGGCACTGAATCAGCTTATTTCATTGCTAATTTGATAAATCAGGGATTGATATTTCTGGAATTTTAAGTGGAATTAGAATCTATAGTAAAATCACTGATCTATTGCAATGCGCTAACAACCATTTTTCGGACTCTACCAAAACAATCAGGTAGGTCGAAGTAACGCGAGTTCTATCAGGCAAGTAGTCCTTGAGACATTCTGGGCTGCGTGCAGCCGATGTGAATATATAAATAATACTCAAATTATCGAAGGAACTGAAAATTCTAACTTCATGTTTGTTTAGTAGGAGCTCAGAAAACTCGATCAATGCTTGTTGCTCCGTCCAAAACCGTGAAAATCATAGATCTACCCTTCAAACATACAGGGCATTCATACAACTATAAAACACACAATGCGTTGGTAGATTACTATAGTTAACCAGTTTTCTTTTCGTCTTGTTGCTGAAATGATAGATAGTAAATGACGCTTCCAACTGTCAAAGGGGGAATCAACACTGCCGTCTTTTTCACGGACCACTCGAGCCCACGTTCTGATTGCCAAGCCTATGAAACCTAGAAATAGTATACCGTCCTACCTCGAGAGGCCAGTCGTAATTTTCGATGTCGCTACCTCACGATCACAGAGAAACAAATATTATTGATTCAAGCCGTAATAATAAGTAAAGGAATAAGCTAGTTCATATTGAACGCTTCTCAAGTATGTCGATCAGGAACTTATTATTTGGAATAAATAAGTACAAATATGATGAGTAAAAATTAACCAACTTCTAAAAATTAGATGGTGTGGAAGAGGTCAACACCCCTATTCCCGCTAGTCTATAGTCCGAGGATAAAAATACCATTCTTTTTAGTCGTCATGTACGATTTCCTTCCCTGAAAAGTGAACCGCTAATAGACCGTGGGTCAGTTTTGGCTCCAGCCCCCGAGGAACACAACGGTTGACGAAGTGTATTATCGAAATACACTGAGGGTCTGAGACGAATTGACAGGGTCAGCTGGTGGCTGGCTGGCAGACCAGAGCGCTACCTAGTCGCTATTTATAAAATCTGGGCTGTTTACTACAGTCCAATTGTCTCCAACGCTCCTCATTTATTTTGTCGAACGTAATATATTATAAATAAGTTGAGTGAACGTGGGGTGCGAGAACGGAAAATAATGAATAGGAACTCTCGCCGTCGGAGAGGCAATAAAGCAGAGTATTTGCAATTGAGAGAAGTTTATTTCAGTCAACGCCTACAGCGGAGGGAGCTTGTAACTCATTCAATTACAATTTAAAGCGACTTTGCATACTATCTATTACAATAATAATTCATTCCATTCAGATTGCCCGATCAATAATCATTGATCAATCAATCGATAATACGGTAAATGGAAGGGGAAAGTTTCATCAAGTCTATGAACTCATATCGAAAGCGTTATTGGAATTCAGAGAACCTTGCTGTGGTATACCGGACTGTAGCGACGCCAGGACAGCAACTGTGGGCTGAACAGCATCTAACAGATATTTTGTGTGAACACTTGGCTGACAATTGCGATTGAACCGTGCCTAAAAAAGGGGTTTGGACAGCACTTTGAGTACGTGAGCAGGGACAAAACAACCGCGAGGCGAATTGTTGAATTTCCAGAGCTCCATCTCTGAGATGTGAACGCTCCATGAAGAACACGAATTCTCACGTTTCGTGACAAAATTCGACCTTTTTTTACTCGTAAACTTAAACCAGAATTAAAATTTCACATGCATTCTCGAAGATTCCAGCTTTTGTGGTTTTAGAAGCATGACGAAGTAGGTGCCACTTCCTGAAGGTATTCCACAAGGTTTTCCTACACACGACGTTCTTTTTAATTCCACAACACTGCGGATTAAACCGAATGGAAACGAAGAGAGTACACCTGGGAGTTCTCTTTGTGGTCGTTTGTGCGAGGGAAAAAGTTTTTCATCCTGTCGGGTTCCTGCTTCGCGGGGAAAGGATTAGTTCCTTCCATTTTAAAAAGATAATAATACAATCCACTTTCCACCATCTGATATTCATTGGAGTTGATCAGAGGCCGCAGGGCGTTTCACTGGCAAGATTTTGTTGTGGCCAAGTTTAGGAAGTTTTCAAATTGATAGTCAGTATTTCTTCTAAAACTTCCGAAGGAACGAAGAGATTGGATTACGGTTCTAAAGACGTTTGAGGTCCATGCGACTTAGACAAGCTAATCATGAGAGCTTTAAAAACAGTAATTGAAAACTGTTGTGGAATGATATCTGACTAAATTTTGGGGCAGTCTTTTACACATCAGGTTACAGCTGATAGCTGATAGTTAGCTAGAAAGCACTAAGCTAGTCGTCGAAAAGAATACTCAAACAGTAACTAGTTGTCCATTTTCCATCGATTGGGACCGCTGTAACTAAATAAGTGTCAACTTTCCACGAAACGATCACCACAAATAGAGGCAAATAAAATACGCATGAGGAATTAAACTACTAACAAGAGACAAATACTTAGAGTCCAAGTTTTGGGGTATAATATTGATTCCGCAAAATTATTAGTGGAATGTTATCGCATTATTATTTCGTAAATTTATTCTATTTCATCTTAACCCGCCAGCGCCGTTGTGACGTATATGTCACGATGGACGATTTGTGGAATGAGAGCTCGCAAGCCTCGGGATCAAAGTCCACGCGAGCGTTGGGCCTCTTCATCCCTTCAGGTAGTCCTGCCCCATCAGTCCAAGTTGAAATCTCACCGTGTGCGCCCGTCTTTGTAATTATTATTACGACCCAAAGTTACCACTCTTTTTCTGATGGATCCTGACGACTGGTAAGTGATATAAACCATAGTATTTGTCAATATCTACATTTATATTTGCTGTTTTCTTATTTGTTAGATCTGTCTGAAGAGAAATATGTAAAGTTTTTTTCATTATTTATTGTTTTGGGGTCCGTAAACGACTCGTTTCAGCGCTGTAACGTATACGTCACAACGGCGTTAGCTCCACTTTTTCGATTTTTATAGAACATTTTTTTTTAGTGTATAATTTCATTATAAATTGATCTTTTTACTAGTATTTGCGTATTAGAGACCTAATAAATAGTACTCTATGTTCCAGGAAAGGTATTGTCCTGAAAGATGGCTCAACTCTACAGGAAATATATCAAATTTTAGAAGATGAAGCTGGGAACGAGGACACTCCTGAGGTTGAGAGTATTTTCATCACTCCCCCTGACGTGGGTGTTTTGACTGATGAAGATTCTGCGGACGAAGATTTGGGAGGAATAATTGATAATTTGAGTCGTTGAGTCGAAACCAACTGAGTAACGAAGCAGAGATAATTTTTTCCAATAATTCGAGAAGTGGGGCTCAATATGACTTCCAAGGTTTAGATAGAAACTGTGTAAGAAAGTGAATAAAGGGTGATATGACACATATAGATCATCAACTATTCAAAGACGTAAATTTTGAAAAATATAATGATATGACCCCTGCTCAATGTTTTGAAATATTTTTTGATGAAGAAGTGTTGGACCTGCTTGTTCAACAAACAAATAAGTATGGACTGGCTAGTAATGCCAATGTGAATGTTACACATGATGAAATGAAAGTTTACTTAGGTATACTTATACTTTCTGGGTACACCATTTTACCAGCAAAAAGAATGTATTGGGAATCTAAAGGTGACGTTCACAATTCTTTAGTTGCACAAGCTATGCAAGATCTCTTGTACGATTTTTTGTTCATTACTAGGTAAACAATTTTTACCAAGTCATTTCAATTTCGTTTTGAATAAATTTGTATTTTTAACCAAAAACATGTTTATAATGTAAAATTGCATAATTTGTTTGAAAAAATATAATTTCTTGAAAACTGAAGAAACGAAAATGTGTTCTTTGTTTTGACAAGGCAAACGCCGATGTGACGTATATGTCACACCCTGTAAGACCCCCCTCCAGGTATTGAATATTTTTTAAATTATTTTTCTAGGCTTATTTGAGTGTAACTGAGTAGAGGTATGGCAAAATTGAACAAAATTTCGATGAACAAATTTTCTCGGCGGTGGGGGGTTAATATATACTTATTATTGAAGATGACAATAACACTATTGACGTAACAATAGTACCAATTTTCCATCAACAGCTTAGAAATAAATCATGATGGTCAGACCGTTTTGTTACTTTTCTCAAACAACACCATAATAAATTCTTTTCTCCTCACTCAAAATAGAAATAAAGATTCACCCGCCCTTACCAGTGGAGCTTGACAAACCTTTTGAAGTACCTGAAACAAAATGAGAACACAATTAGTGACTCAGGGATAAGTACAATATAAAAAAGTGGAATGTTCTACAAGACAATAAGGTACATTGAATTAACTCTGCAAAAGATTCGCTAATAGTCGTCAACATCGAAAGTGAAATGCTAAGTGTAGAAATCAAGTTTTTTGGTCATCAGACTTGACCAAAATGTCTTTGCGTTGAATTTGAGTGTTAAGAGTTTTAAGCTCCACGCAACTATAATAAAACTATAACTAATTTAAAATTAAATCTTTGTTTACAGAATATTCACATTGCAAAGGTCCACTACCCAAAGGTACCCCCTATAGCTTGGAGAACAACTTCACTAAGTGGGACCAAGTACTTTCCGATGGGGAGAACAGCTACACCGTTGTGTAGGAGCAAGTACGTTCTTTGAGGGAGAACAACAATTATACGACTTTGTGAGAGTTCTGTACGTCCCCTGTAAGGAAATAACAGCTTCACCACTGTACCAGAAGCAAGTACGAGTCTTGAGAGGAACAACGGCCCAACTGGTGTTGAGAAGACAAGTGTTGTTTGCAAGGCAAACAAAAAAAAAACAGCTTCACTCAATATTTTTAACTGAGCATAAGGACGAGACTGTAATGAGTACCCAGCTGAGTGGAAGCTCGGCTTATGAGGAGGTTTTTGGTCTTCCGATGGGGAGGACGCTGGCCCCTGAAAAATTCTGAGTCTATGACCTTCTATCTGTCAGTTTATGAGAAAAATATTCTTCCAATTTGTTATAAATTACATGTTATTGTGAGATGATCTTTTTGGTTTATTATTTTCAATAATAAGCCTTTGGAATCGAGCAAGAAAAGAAAAATTTTAACCCCCCCCTCAAAATTTGATGTTTTACGTTTCAAGGTACGTAGAATACGAAAATCGGATAAAAAAATTTCCGTCCGTCCGCCGTACGCCGTACGCCGTACGCGGCACTTTTCTTAGCAACACTGGACCGATTTGGTTCAAATTGATATAAATTACGAGTGAATGAAAGTTTGATATTCAAGCGCAGACTAAACTTTTTATTTGACAACATAACAACAACTTCAATCACACATGACTTGGGGATTATAAGTTTGGACTGGAATAACAACACGTTCCAATACGCCCCCTCAAGTTCAAACTTCCTCTGAGATGACTCCTGCTTTGCTCGAACAGAAGTCCAATTTGTTCTTCGGTAATGGTTTTGTAAGAAAATCCGCAACCATATTTTCTGTTGCCAAATATTTCAAATTGATCAGGCCTTCTTGAATATTTTGCTTTATGAAATAGTTCCTGATGTCTATGTGCTTCGTTCTTGATCTGTAGGTAGGATTCTTGATATGATCTTGCGCCCTCTGGCTATCGTTGTACAGAACCATTGGCAGCTTTACAGGAAATCCTAGCTCTCGAAGAAACTTTTCCAAGTAAATTGCTTCTTTTACTCCTTCGGATAGGCACATCAGTTCAGCTTCTACGCTCGATAAAGCAACTGTCCTCTGCTTCTTCGATGTCCACGAAATAGCTGCACCTGACAATGTAAAAACGTATCCGCTGAATGAATGTCGGTCAATCCTACAGTTTCCCCAGTCAGCGTCTGTGTATCCTGTCAGCTCGTCTTTGTTTCTGGAGTACACTAGTTCGCGATCCATCGTCCCCTTCAGATACCGCAGAATGCGTTTGGCTGCTTTCCAGTGAATTTCGCTGTAACAACTATTAAATTGGCTGAGATAGATTACAGCATAATCTACGTCTGGTCGAGTACCAATGGCCAAATACATAAGGGACCCAATCAAACTTCTGAAAGGATATTTGTCCATTTCACTCGGTCTCGCTTCTGTTGGTTCAAACTTCACATTCACATCCAACGGAGTCGATATAGGATTCGCAGTTTCCATTTTAAACTTCTTCAAAATTTCATTAATGTATTTTCTTTGACTAATTTTCAATTTCCCTTTTTCGAAATCATAATCAAATTCCAGACCTAAACAATAATGAATTTTTCCTAAGTCTTTCATTCTGAATTCATCCATCATCTTTTGCTTCAAATTCCTCAATTTTTCTTGATCTTTAGAAGCTAAAACAATATCATCCACGTATACTGCCAAAATTACGGCTTCCTCGCCCTTTCCCCATGTGTACACACAAGGATCCGATTCAGAGGGTATCATTCCTATTGCTTTCAGTCTCTCGTCTAACTTCAGGTACCATTGTCTTCCTGATTGTTTCAGACCATACAATGACTTTTGCAATTTACAATATTTCTTTCCTCCTCTAAATTCACGTAGCATTTTCCACGCGTTTTCCATGATCTCACTATCATTTTCATTCTCTACAATATCCATTAGAATTTGTTCAAAATGTTTTGGTGGTTCCATGTAGATGTTCTCTTCTAATTCCCCATTTAAATACGCCGTCTCCACGTCCATCTGCTCCACAACCATGCCATGCTTGACAGCTAAAGCCATGACTGTCCTCAATGAACTCAGACGTACGACTGGTGAATATGTTTCGTGGTAGTCAACGTTCGGCTCCTGAGTAAAACCTTTAGCTACTAGCCGAGCTTTGCGTCTCTCCAACTCACCACTTGCTGTATATTTATTGCAAAGAATAAGTCTACATCCAACTGCCTTTTGATCTTGTGGCTTTTCACGAAGTGACCATGTTTTATTTCGCAATAACGAAGAAAATTCTTTACGAACAGCAGCATACCACTCATGTGACTCTGGTCCCGCAAATGCCTCAGTTGGATTTACTTCGGCAACACATGCGCTCTCACACGTTCCAGTTTCTGCATCTTCAAACACATCGTCATCCGTTTCACCAGAATTTTCGTCAGTCAGTTCCTGTTGGTTGTTATCAGAATTCGCACAGTCAGTCACGTTATCAATTTTCGGAATCATGTTATACACTTTCTTCCTCCTTCCAGGCCCTTCAGTGATTTTTACTAGTTTCGGCCTACCCCGGCCTCGGACCATCTCAACTTCTGTGCCCTCTTCTCTCCCAGGAATACTATTTTCGGATTCAACATTTTCGTGCTGTACAATATTTTCAGTTTCAACTCTTTGCTTATTGTTACTTCTAATTGTTGTTTTTATTTGCACTTCAATCTTATTCTGTTGTTCTGTTTCATTTTTACGTCCCGACCCATCAACTGTTCCCAAATCAACTTCCAGCTCTTTCAGCCCCTCAAACTCTTCGACTTTCACAGTTTTTCGATTCATTTCGTCAACGAATTTCAAATCTCGGGTCACACAGATCTTCCTCTTTTCCACATCCCAAACTCTATACGCTTTCGATGTGTCAGAGTACCCAACAAATATACACTCCCTCGAACGAGGATCTAATTTACTTTTTGTTTTCGTCTTATCTAGCATGAAAGCTTTAGACCCAAAAGTTCTAAAATATTTCACGTTCGGAGCTCTCCCATACCAAAGTTTGTATGGAATCTGACCATTAATCCCACTACATGGACATCTATTCCTAACATGCACAGCTGTCATAACTGCTTCTGCCCAAAATTTGTGCGGTAGTTTCGATTCGGCCAACATACATCGAACCATGTCCAGTAACGTTCGGTTCATCCGTTCAGATAAACCATTCTGCTGGGGTGTTCCAGGTACACTCAATCTTCTCCCAATCCCACAACTTTCTAGGTACTCTCTAAATTCTCTCGAATCGTACTCTCCTCCGTTGTCTGACTGAAGAAATTTGATTTTCAGACCTTTTTGGTTCTCTGCAAATTCTTTGTACATCTTGAATGCCTTCAGCACTTCGCTCTTCGCCTTCAATAACACAATTACACACCATCTGGTTGCCTCATCTATAAATGTTACATAGAATCGCGAACCTCCAATCGAACTCGTCCTCACCGGTCCCCATACATCAGAATGTATGATCTCAAGGGGTTTCACCTTTTTGTCGGACTTCTTCGGAAATGGTGTCTGAGACATTTTCCCTAGAATACACGTCTCGCACATCGGTAGTTTGTCGTTTGGATTAAAATTGACTCCTCGCACTCTCTTTGTTTTGACCATTTTCTTCAAATCAATTTCGTTCAAGTGCCCGAATCTACTATGCCAAACTGATAAGTTGCAGAGTCTCCTAACATCTCGCGTGTTATATTCTATCACTTTTGTTATTTCCTCAGCTTCTCTCACATAGTATAGGTTATTCACTCTCTTTGCGATCAACACCTTTTCATCATTTCGGTTGTAAACGATTGCCTTATCACGAGTGAATACTACTCTCAACCCATGGTCCGTCATCTTCGAAACACTCAACAGTCCAATCCTCAAATCTGGTACATACAGTGTTTCCGTCAACTCTATCGACCCTGTCTTGTTTTCGTTTTGTGCCCTAAACTTGACAATACCTTTGCCTAGTACATCTGTAGTGGAAGTGTTGCCTAGCTTAAGTTTCATATCACTTACTGGTTGTAGTTTGACAAACTTATTCGCATCATTGCACATATGACTGCTGCATCCACTATCCACACAAAATCCTGGGCTGCTCGTACTTGCCATCTGACACATCATCGTAGTACCCATGGTTTCCGGGGATTCATCTTCGACTGTTCCTGCTTGCTGACCTTTAGATGGACATTCAGAAGCTTTGTGACCTAATTTATGACATTTATAACACTTATATCTAAACTCATTCTTTCCTTTCTTTTCATATTCAGGCTTTTTCGGTTTTTGAAATTTCTTCCGAGCAAACAATGCATCCGTAACATCATCTCTCTCACACTTTTTCTCCCTAGCTTCAGACTCTTCAATAATTTTCGTCCTAAGTACATCGGGCGTCGGCAATGTATCTCGAGACTCTATTGCACACCTGAAATTTTCGAATTCTTCCGGTAGACTGTAGAGTAACATTATTGAGAGTAAATCATCATTTACATTGATTTCCATGTCTGACAATTTATCTACAGTGTCAAAGAAGTTCATGACATGTTCTCGTACATCGTCACCTAATTTCATTCTATGCATTACTAGTCTCTTGAGTAAAGTAGCCTTACGTGCAGGACCTTTTGATGCATATACTTCGTGAAGTTTCTTCCATACCTCGTTTGAAGTTTTCAAGCCTTTTACTATCTTAAGTTCCGATGGACTAATAGAAAGAATAAGATCAGACCTCGCCTCTGCATCCTTTTCATCCCATGCAGCTGCTCCAGCATCGTCTGTCGGTTTTCCATACTTTCCATTTGCATATTTCCATCCGCCGGACTTTGTCAACAGTGCCTCCATGTGCATGACCCAGGTGTCGAAATTATTCTTACCTAGCGGTACAATTTTGGCCACATTCGCACACATCTTCGAAAGAATGTACTTTGTCTGTTCTCCTTCACTCAATATTCAGCCTTTTTCTGGGCAAAATAACCTGATATAAATTACGAGTGAATGAAAGTTTGATATTCAAGCGTAGACTAAACTTTTTATTTGACAACATAACAACAACTTCAATCACACATGACTTGGGGATTATAAGTTTGGACTGGAATAACAACACGTTCCAATACAAATTTGGTATATGGGCTCCATTTGTGATCTAGTTGTGCCGCGAAGCTTTTGGTAGATGTCTGACACTTCTAAGGGGTGAAAATTAAGGGTTGAAATTTTCAAGAGCGCCCTAGCTCGGAAAATCTCGAAATAAAGGTATCGTTTTTTCACCAATTTTAAATAGTACCTATTGCATTTTTAAAAATTTTTGAGACCACCCGGAGCTCTGTAGGACAAACCGTTCGGTCCCTACGAGTACTTAAGGGTTTCCTTCGATAAAACAAAATAATGAGTGTGAATCGCAAAAGAGGTCTAATCACCGTTTAAATTTTGTCTGACTAAAATGCTATCGCTGTTCATTTCTTCGATTTGCATATAGTTTTGCCTTCTGCGTAACCAGTAATCAAATTTCCTTATGAAGCTTTCTATTTTTCGAATCGAGTGTGAAGCGTTTAGTTCTTTCTAATAAACTTGATTGTGAAGGTGTGAAGGCAGTATGGTGTGGTAGGTAGTACCTAGCTGGTAGGTAAAAAAAAGTTGGTAGGTAAAAAAAAATGTAGGTGGGTAAACATATTGTTTAGTAATGCATGCATTCCAGGGGACGTCCCATTGGATAAGCATTAGATCAGTTAAACCAGTTGGTAAGCGAATGAATGAATGAATGAATGAATAGTTTTATTTGCCATATAACAAAAAAAATTGCAGTGACAATAGTCAACATTTGTAAAGCCTAATATCAACAATAAAACAATGTGAATATTAACAATAAAACAGTAAAGCAACAAAACAGTGATAAAAGGAGAGGGAAAATGTGAAATTTGAAATGCAAAATGAGAAAACAAAAAAAAAAATAAATAAAAAGCCACCCATGCACAAAGGCAGCTAAGCCCGGCCAGATGAAACTGCGATAAAACTGTTTCACTCGATGTAATTTATTCATTACTTTAGGCAAGAAATACTGACCCCCCCCCCCCCACCATTATCCACCTTAACATTTCTAGCGGCATGGGAGCCTCGAATCTGAAGAGCATTTTAAAATCCATGATCTACGATACCCAACATGCGAATTCGAGTCACCCCCCCCACCTCCCCAACACCAACAATGGTGCCAGTCTGGCACCAAAGCGGAAATACGTCGTAACATTGAACTTTCATCTGTTAGTTTTGGTAGGCAGTCCGTCGAAGTTCACATCCGTATTCTAGGTGAAACACAAAAAAAAAAAAAAAAAAAACACGAAATAAGCGGTTTATGGCATCATGGCACCATATCCTGGCACCATGGTGGTACAGAGAATAATTCATGAAAATTCGGAGGTATAATGAGAATTTTTTCTCAATTTCAAAGCTTGGGTACAATTAGTAAGCAGTAAAGGAAACAAAATATTGAAAAATCGGATGTTTTGTGAATATTATCCCCCCACTCACCCCCTCCCTTGCGAATTTTGGTACTCTGGTAAAATCATGTACAACTCGGGAGTTATTTGAGTCAAACAAAGAAAGAAACACGCAAATCGGTTGGAAATTGAGGCCTGGGCAGAGTTTACAAGATTATGCACGCAAACGCACGTTATTTAAGCATTAACCCCCTCTTTCCCCCTCTTAAAAAGCAAAATCCAAAATTCCGGCGCCGTAGTGCACAACTAGATAGTATTTCGCGTCAAACGAAAAAAGAACCACGAAAATCGTTTGAGAACTAAGGCCTGGGCAGAGTACACAAGATTATGCCCAAAAACGCACGTTTTTCGAGCATTAACCCCCCCTTTCCCCCCCTTAAAAGGCAAAATTCGAAATTCCGGCGACGTAGTGCACAACTAGATAGTTTTCCGCGACGAACAAAAAAAGAACCAGGAAAATCGGTTGAGAACTAAGGCCTGTGCAGAGTACACAAGATTTTGTTACACACACACACACACACACACACACATACACACACACACACACACACAGACATACACCTATGGTTTTTTTTCGCGGATTTGGATTCAGAATGGTCTAAAACGGATTACTGTGTGGTTATTTTTTTTCTTCTGTTGAGTGTTGTCCAACTTCACCCCAGATCGATCGCATAAGGACGCCCAAGTCTTACTGTGGGACGTCCTAAAAAACGCTGCAAATCATTGCTCAAAGGCTTCTTCACTCTTCAGATCACTGATCAGCTGAGTGAGCTCCGAAACCATTTTTAATCCAATTGAACGCAGGAAGCTGAAATTTGAGAGGGAAGGTCAAGGGAGAATACAGATGGTGGTAGGTGCTATTGATGGAGAACCAGTGATCTATACAGAAGGGTGATCTATACAGAAAATAATAAACCTTTGAGCAATGATTTGCAGCGTTTTTTACTCGTTTTATTGCACCAAGTTACAAACTATAAGCAACATTTTTCTGATACACATTTTACGTTGTGAAAACTAAGATACTTCACTTAGTTCTTATTGTCCTGAAATTTGCACTTCGTGATGGTCACACTAAGTGGATTAGATCGAGTGGCTTGGTTCTCTTAAGTCTGCTAAGGATCATCTGTGTTGAGAAGCTAGACGACATCCTTATTTACATGATCTTGGAGCCTCAAAAGGTGATTCATGGCTTGGTTACGAATGACCTCATTGACAGAGTCAATCTTCAGAAGATTTTCGTTGATGTAGGTCACTTCTAAGGGTTCCAAAATCAATTTTGAAATTTTGAAAACGCCCTAACTCAAAGAATTTTGATATAAAGGTATTGTTTTTCCTTCAATTTAAGATTCTATAGAATTTTTAATATTTTTTGAGACCACCCGGAGCTTTGCAGGACAAACCGTTCGCTCACTACGAGAATTTAAAATTTGGAGGTACGATAAATCAGAAACACGAGTGTGAATCGCAAAAGAGGCCTAATCTCCGTTCAAATCAAAGCTGACCGAAATGCGATCGATGTTTTTCTTCAAGTTGGATGGTTGGTGGCTTTGCAGACGAGTGATCTATATAGAAAAATAAAAAATAATAAACCATTGTGTAATAATTTGCAGCGTTTTTTCATTTAATATAAGAAGTGTTAAAGTTTAAGAAACGAACGATACCGCTCACATGATCGACAATATTGTCAAATGAGCGTTTATAGTGGAATTATCATAACACGTGGGTCCTTCGGGGCTTGCTCTAAGCAACCAACCACCATTTCCCATCTACCGCTTGTCCTTGGAAGGTAATAATTTGCAGAGTTTATTTTAAATTGCGAGTCATTTCCCTAGATTAAATTCTGTACAGAGATAACGTTAACCGTTGTGCGACACGATGATTGATCGTCCTTTCCGGAGTTGTAACTCTCCTTATCTCTTAGACGTCAACCGCTCAACCAAGTCGTCGACGAAACGAGTAAAACATGTTTTCTTCGAATTTTTTTCAGGTTAGCGAACTTATTTTTCATGAATTTGTGGAGTCGGAAGAATATTATTCTGATTTGGTAGATTCGACTCGGGTTCGGGTCCTCTTTTTGATTAAAAAAAAGGGAACGTAGGTTTCACTTTTTTACTTGTGACATTTTCGCTGGAAACCTCTCCAGCATCTTCAGGCAACTCACACAAACAACGTTAGGTACTACGAGAATTCTCGCTGGTGTACGGCGTTTATAGTTATAGCTTTCATATTTCATAAAAAGTGCCAGTAATTATAATGATGATAAAATAAATTTTGATAGTTTTAAAAGAAAAAACTGGGAAAAAACCCTTGAAAGATTTCGGAAAGACGAAAAAATGCGTGTGACTCATATAAAAAGAACTTATTTTTGCTCGCGTAACCACATCATCTTCACAACAATCAGCCGTTGTTCAATAATGTCTTCAGAAACACCAGGTACAGATATTACTGAAAAACGCTGCAAATCATTGCTCAAAGGTTTATTATTTTCTGTATAGATCACGCTTCTGTATAGATCACTGGTTCTCCATCAATAGCACCTACCACCATCTGTACTCTCCCTTGACCTTCCCTCTCAAATTTCAGCTTCCTGCGTTCAATAGGATTGAAAATGACTTCGGAGCTCACTCAGCTGATCAGTGATCTGAAGAGTGAAGAAGATCTCCTCGAATGCTGGAGACGCCTGGAAGAGCACTTCCATTCAATAGGATTGAAAATGGCTTTGGAGCTCACTCAGCTGATCAGTGATCTGAGGAGTGAAGAAGATCTCCTCGAATGCTGGAGACGCCTCCTGGAAGAGCACTTCCATTCAATAGGATTGAAAATGGCTTCGGAGCTCACTCAGCTGATCAGTGATTTGAAGAGTGAAGAAGCCTTTGAGCAATGATTTGCAGCGTTTTTTACCCACCAACATTTTTTTTACCTACCAACTTTTTTTTACCTACCAGCTAGGTACTACCTACCACACCATACTGGCTTCACACCTTCACAATCAAGTTTATTAGAAAGAACTAAACGCTTCACACTCGATTGGAAAAATAGAAAGCTTCATATTGAAATTTGATTACTGGTTACGCAGAAGGCAAAACTGTATACAAATCGAAGAAATGAACAGCGATCGCATTTTAGTCCGATAAAATTTGAATGGAGATTAGACCTCTTTTGCGATTCACAATCATGATTCTGTTTTATCGAAGGAAAACCTTCAAGTACTCGTAGGGACCGAACGGTTTGTCCTACAGAGCTCCGGGTGGTCTCAAAAATTTTTAAAAATTCAGTACTATTTAAATTTGGTGAAAAAACGATACCTTTATTTCGAGAGTTTTCGAGCTAGGGCACTCTTGAAAATTTCAACCCTTAATTTTCACCCCTTAGAAGTGACCTACATCAACCAAAAGCTTCGCGGCACAACTAGACCCCAAATGGAGCCCATATACCAAATTTGAACCAAATCGGTCCAGTGTTGCTAAGAAAAGTGCCGCGTACGGCGTACGGCGTACGGCGTACGGCGTACGGCGGACGGACGGAAATTTTTTTATTCGATTTTCGTATTCTACGTACCTTGAAACGTAAAACATCAAATTTTGAGGGGGGGTTAAAATTTTTTTTTTCTTGCTCGATTCCAAAGGCTTATTATTGAAAATAATAAACCAAAATTAGGTAACCTTTGAGTATTTTGAAACAAAAGCAAGTTAATTTTCAGCGGCAAAGTTATACGAAGAGAGTAGGAGGAATATCATCAGTTTCGTCGGTAACCCGCAGCTCATGAGCCATCAACTCCCAATTTTGGGCTAATGCGGGCATTCTAGAGAGGGTAACCCTAATGACAGAAAGCTAGGAACAACGAGGGTAAGAGGGTTGCGCGGAGGGTTAAGGGACCCAGGTAATGCAAGACTGTTCAAACCCTAAAGGGTATGGCTCGGCCAGTTCGGTCATTAGGGCATGTTTATTAACTGGAGGGTAGAAACGTCACCGGACGAAAAACGAACATTAATCATTACTATGCAGTAGATTAAGGCCCTGCTTTCCCTTCTCAGCCCACAGTTTGGCTGAAACCATCGAAGTAGATGCGGGCAGAAACCCTTACAGCTCTCCAAGTCCTGGAGAACAATAAATTAGGCGTCGATGTTAATAATTGCGAAGGGTTCTAGCAAGTTGGACTGCCGGTGAAATTAACAGCGTGAATGCGTGCCAGCGTTATCGTCTTGTTAATAATCTATTGAGTGGACTCATTAATATAATATGAATCATAACTTAAATAATTCAAGCGCTCCTGAAAACACTTTTCGTTTTTGCATGAAAGGATATCAAAAATGCATTTAAAAGCTTTGCAATATTGATACATAGAAAACATAAGGAAACAAAGTTAAATGTCATGAGTTAATGGTTATTTACACGAATCCCAACATACTATATTGTGACAATTACCGGAAAGCTGAAATGGAAATCTGAAAGTTTTCGTGAATAACCTGAAAGGTCGGATCTTCAAACGAAAACTAGGGAAAGGCAGAAAATAATGTTGCATTTGAAGAGTTACTAACGTGGATACGAACATGGCTAACAGTATTTTGCCCATAAAAACGTTTTGTAGCAAACAACTTCATATTTAGTTCCAAATATCTACAAAATTGACGTGAACTGCAAGCAAGTGGTGCGTATTGAGTACGTATTGAGCGATACGTTTTCTGAACTACCTGCTTCACAAAGCAAATCCTTGAGTCCTAATATCTTACATATCTCAAATAGTTATAAACATGAGAGTGCTGATCAACATTGATGTGTTGTTGCATAAACTTTCTGGGATCTCAAACGTACATGGAAAAAAATATATTCGCTGAATTATAATAGTCGGGGTGTTAATCGCATGTTCACGCCAGGTAGAGTAAAGAAGTGCGCGTGCTGTGACAACATGTGGTAGAGGTACGACTGTGCGTTCTTCAAGGCTTCTGATATGACCAGGTTCCTGGATAACGTCCAACATTGTTGGGCTCCTGCTCACCTGGTCACATTCTTGGCACAACTCAGAAGGGTGCAAGATCAGGCCTCCTCTCACCTTTGGCCCCGCTACATCAAAGGGTTTCGAGAGGCAAATTGCAGAACAACCGTGTTTGATAAATTGCCGTTTGGATTCACATCACCTGTAATCACCGTTGTGCCAATATACTAGACCATAATCGTATTCCACTTACCTAGATAAAAAAAACTACCTCGTAAACTATTTTTTCTATCTCTCTTTGTGACCTTTGTAAATAATACTCTCCTCTCGTAAATTATAACCTCAGCACCGAGAATTTAACTTTAATGAATTGATAGGAATTGATTCATCGAGATGAGTAGTCAGTAAATGAAGTAAGTAAACAACTAACCAGGTTGAATTTTCGTTGAATTTTCGCTACCAGCTATTTTCCGAAAGGAAGATCAGAATTGGTTCTGATTATTACGCTCATTGTAATTATTGCCTCACCAGCTTAAGTGGAGCGGGGTTCACCAACGGCCCAATTCCACAAATTATCAAGTCCTGCGATACAGCCTACGAGCGGTCATTAATCTAAGTAATCTCCCGAGCCGACAGGCCTTGACTTGGGTTGATCTCACGGAACTGGTTCTTTACACTTTGCTAAAGGTCGTAGGTTTGAGTACTCAGTATTTATGATGATCCGCGACCTCCTCCTAATGTACAATCCTCCTAATGCATGTCCAGTAAATACTCGTTAGACGGCTAACATAGGCGGCGCTACCCTCCCTTCTCTAGCCTATCATCCTATTGTGCACTCCTGCCTTCCAGGAGTAATAAGACCCTTCAAGCAGCCACCCGCCTCTCAAGTCTGATACTCTATTCTGTCACCTCACCTCACAACCTTCTTGAACGATCAGTTAATGGTTTCGAGCCGGGGAGATCAAGCTAACCAACACTATCACACCATTCAACGGTTTCATGCCGGTCTGATCAATCTCGCGCCTTCAACGTCTTACCTTGTCGCTCAACAGTTACGTGCCACTCTATGACAGCAAAAAGATGTCGGTAAAAACCAATTTTCCGGGCCAAATTATTATTTTTTTTCATACACCTAGAAAGACGCTGTTGAAAACTTTCGACATTCAAAATTGATCTTAATTTTCAACTGAGTTAAATATGTAATTACAAGTTCAATTGTATTCCCTTTGCAAATTTTAAGTAAATTCACTTTTTGAACACAGTCAAAATTTGCCCCTCAATTTACTACTCATACTAATTATAGTCAATGTACAAAACCTATTCAATTTATTGCTCACTGGTTACATTTATGGTCATCACTTTATCCTCTCTTTGGAGAGAAATATTGTAGCTCACTTTTTCTATTCCTCCAACTAGAAAAACATCAATTATTCAGAAAAACAAATTAATGCTGTCAATGAAATCAGATTTAAGTAGAGGTTCATATACAATTACTCAATCATTATTTGCTTTTATTAATCTGTTAACAAGCTACAAACTTTTTCGTAGAGTTGCCTTCAAGTCGTTATGTACTATGGTTGGACCATTGGCTGCTGATTGAAATTTTGTTTTCAGTCAGTACCGACTCCGTTGAGAATCGAGGTCGTTCACTGAATGGATTTTCTTCTGAATGCGTTCATTGGAAAACAATCCAATTGTTGAACATAGTTGAAACGATGAACGAACACAGCGGTGGGGGAAGGGGGTGTGAGATGGGAGGAAAATGAGAGGGTGATCGGAACGCCAGGACGGCTGGCGCCAGCTCCCCATCAGAACTTTTCAGAAACTCCCTGAGGAACGGTGTTGGGAAGCAAATCGGATTCACGTACTGAGAATTAGATTCCCACTCACACAATAATCCACGTTGTCGTCGTTTTGTGCTTAGTCACAAACTTGGAAATCGTCGCATGTCAAGTACGTAAGTAGGTACAGCGAATTTGCAAATGAAGTAGGAAGAACTGAGTGAAGGAAAAACCGCCCTTATACGCACTCACTACCGATTCGCTATTCGAGCCGCAGAAGCAGCATAATCGCTGTCCACTAAGGAGGATCGCATTTCATCCTTATCATGGCATTCAACTTGCAGGACCTCCCTTCGCTCCGATTAAAATTTAATTTATTAGAATAGATATTATTAGAATATTTAATATTCCCCATCTGAAGGGTCCAAGTGACACCTGAAGGTGCGACCATGAGGTTAGTAATTCAAAATAAGTTTCCGCACCAGTTTATCCCCATCACACTCAGTTTAATAAATACTCGTAAACCTCAAAGAAAGATCTAGAAGAGAACAAACCGATGTTTTCAGAGTAGGATAACTATCCTGTTAGCTCTTCAAAAGTGCTTTCCCCAGATTGGGTAGCTCCGATAAATCTCTCAGATTTTACGACAATCTGGTTGAATGAACCTATGAGAAAAAAGTGACCCAAAAATGTTTTCTCTCTCAATCGTTTTGGATCAGATTTCCTTAGGCCGATTCAGCTCCCTGAGGGTCAGTTTATTTTCCATCCTCTTTCATATTCAACTTCTTCGTCATTCGTCGAACTTCTCCCGAAAGGGAACCCATGACAGCTCTCAAGAACGTTTTTCTTCTTCCAAAATAATAATATTTTTCTCATTCGCAATTCACCTTTTTACTCACTTTTGTCGAAAGTATGATAGTTTGTTTCTGCGGATGTTCCTAAATTCACTACACTCGAGGGTTGATGGTTGTCAGTTCAAATTTAGATGCATGAAAAAAGGGGCCTAATCGAAAATTAAAGCTTTTTGTCTACGTAGGGAGGGGACGTGCGTCAGCCATCCAAAAGCCACATAAAACTGAAGTTAGGATGAATCAAATCCCAGTATGAATGACTTCTCAAGGAATGTTTATACAATTTATGAGTTTAAGAAAATAGCAGTCGGTCAATGTCAGAAGTGAAGATTATTCAAAATTTGGAATTATTGTGGTAATTCTTAATACTACCCATTGTAGATCACATTGCGGTAATAATTTATTAGGAAAGGAACGTTGAACCCGACTTTTCCACCACCATTTGCTTCAGAAACCACTGTTCAAGGCCTTCAAGTACTATCTCGAGCAAAAGCTATGATTTACCGCACTTTCTTCAGATACCGCTTCCCTTGTCAGTATTATTTATGTTCCGACAACCTGAGAACGTTTCGCCACCGGAGAACGTTGTGAAGTGTAAAAGCGGAAAGACAGAACTCCTGAGATTCCGTTGCCTCTTCTGAATCGTCCTGCAGTGTCTTTATCGGTGACACGGAGGGAAATGAGACGAATCATATTAGAATACCGTCACTGAATGGAGCCACCCAACGCTGGTTCTCTTTTCGCGTGATTACCTCTCTCCAAGAGCGCTCCTTCGTTGTCATTTCAATTAAACGTACCGTTTCATTCAAATCCGTTATGATCCCTACTGTACTTCCAAGACAATCTCTTCTTGAATCCTAACCTATAATTTGCATCACACACCTATAAGCTCTAGACCACTTTCAGATTTGCTTGGAACACCCAATATTCAATATTTGAATACAACATTTCCACGAACCTAGGTATTTAACGAATGGGCGAATTTGGATACTTGAATAACTCATTTTATCAATGGTTATTGACAATATGATTGACAATGATCTATCTGCTCTCAGTAGCAATGGGAATTCGCTTAGATAAAAAGTGTTTTTGCTGGAATGTTCTGAATTACGTATTCATACGTACAAAAAAACACATGTTATAGTGAGTAGATTCCTGGCATAAGTTTTACATCGCCACACGAAGCAGTTCACGATCGTTCTACGATTCGTTTTATCTCTCCCGGTCGAGTGAAGGTGCTTGTTGATGTGTGGAAATTAGGGCGGGACTACGAGCGTACACCGGTGTACAACAGGAAGGGATGTGAAGTCATGAACGTTTATCCTACCTTATCAAGACAACCCCCACAAACATTTCCCTTTTCCACCTCTGTTTGTTCTTATTAGCCTAACTGGTTCCCTACCACCACAACCAGGTCGGACCCGGTTGGGGTGCGGGAACGAACCTGTTTACATTAGTGAACGACCTGACTCAGCTACGAGACCCAATTCGACTTACTTCCCCTCAGAACGCGCGAGACCGAAAAGCCATGCGAAGAACCCACAAATTGGGTGCAGAAAATTCACTATGTTTGAATGACGGCGGCTGAAATTGATGGAAATGCAAAGTTTAAAAAGAAGGATGGAAGAATTGGTATACCCGTATATAGCTTCCTTACAAAGCATAGCAAAGTAATAACCATTCACGTTTGAATATACATCATCTTCTTCACTCAGAGCAGTGAGGCAGCAAATGCTATCATGACATTATGGGGTATTTTCCGGGTACTTTCTCTTCTGCTTCCCTCTCGCCGAGTGTAACGTAGTCTTTGAAAAATCGTAGGACGAAAACTTATCATAGAAAGTGAGAAGTCTCAAAATTCTTGTAATAAAACCTTATTTCATTGTGTATTATAGACTTAATTCGTGAGATTAAGCACTGGATAGGACTATAATACACATAATTTCCATACTTAAAAGCCATTACTTCCATGGAAGGCCAATATTATAACCAGATGTTTTAAAACTTGAAACCATAAATTTTATTATCTATTAGTAGCAACATTTTACTATCTACAGGGTGTCCCACGTTAAGGACCGAAAAACTTCGGGAGTCGATTCTACAACTAATTTTAGTAAGAAAGTGTCTCCTAGCAATTTTTCGTTAGACGCTTAATTTCCGAGTTATTCTAATTTTAAGATTTTTTTCGTGTTTTCGACCTTAAGCCATATAAATGACCATAACTCGCTTAATTTACAAGCAATTCAAAATCTAATTACACCGTTGGATAGGGCGTTAAATTCACCATCTTTCTAGTGATTATTCAAAAAATTTGTAAGGTCGTGAAGGGTGAAAAATCAACTCGTAAAGTCATTTTTATAAAATTGTCAAAATTTCCTACTTTTTTTTTGATTGTTAAGGTTTCACTTCCACATGATTTTTCACGTACCTCTACATCAAAAACTGCGCAAAGATCTCAGCTTTCTAATGGTATAATTTTTTTTAAATTTTACTCCGCTAATTAGGGGTGAAAAATAAGTTTGAATGCTAAAAAACGTGGTTGCGCTTATGGAAATCAAGGTTTCTAGTTCGTTGGGCCTCGGGCAGGTTCGACGAATTCTTCTCGGGCAGGTGGAATTCTTCGTCATTTTCAACGCTATTAGACTGATTCCATCACCGTTGGTATGTGAAAGCTCAGTATTGAATTGTGGAAGGTCCAAATCTTTTTTCTTTTTTTTATTTACTTGGTAATTATGCACGAATTGAATGTTCAACTCTCGCAACTTTCTTGATTGTATGAAAAAAGAGATATCTCATAAAGAATAGCGTTTAGATGCGGAATAAAAAATAAAGATAAATAATGATATTTCAGAGAAAGTAAAAATGATATTTATGAACAATAATAATCGTTATCTTCATTGAAGTACGTTATTGACTAAACATAAAACAGACAATAAATTATCCTCTACGCCGTCTTTGACTTCGTTTGTCATTCGTCCGGATGCATTTAAACACAAAGCAAAGTTTTTTACAGCCAAGTAGAAAATATTCGAGGAATGAGCTGTAAGGAGACGATGCACATTATGTACTGAAGAAGGAGGAGGTCACATTGAGCACTTACTCTGAATCGGTAATATGATGACCACTGCTTTAAATTTTGACATTCCTCAAATATTTCCTACTTGTCTGTTAAAAACTTTGCTTTGAGTTTACAGGTATCCGGACGAATGACAAACGAAGTCAAAGACGGAGTAGAGGATAATTCATTGTCTCTTTTATGTTTAGTCAATAACGTACTTCGATGAAGATAAAGATTATTTTTGTACATAAATATCATTTTTTCTTTCTCTAAAACATCATTATTTATCTTTATTTTTTATTCCACATCTAAACGCTATTCTTTATGAGATATCTCTTTTTTCATACAATCAAGAAAGTTGCGAGAGTTGAACATTCAATTAGCGCATAAATACCAAGTAAATTAAAAAAAAAAAAAAAGATTTGGACCTTCCACAATTCAATAGGTACTGAGCTTTCACATACCAACGGTGATGGAATCAGTCTAATAGCGTTGAAAATGACGAAGAATTCCAGTGCTAATTCGTCGAACCTGCCCGAGTCCCAACGAACTGGAAACCTTGATTTCCATGAGCGCAACCACGTTTTTCATCATTCAAACTTATTTTTCACCCCTAATTAGCGGAGTAAAATTAAAAAAAAATTATACCATTAGAAAGCTGAGATCTTTGCACAGTTTTTGATGTAGAGGTACGTGAAAAATCATGTGGAAGTAAAACCTTAACAATCAAAAGAAAAAGTAGGAAATTTTGACAATTTTACAAAAATGACTTTACGAGTTGATTTTTCACCCTTCACGACCTTACAAAAATTTTTGAATAATCACTAGAAAGATGGTGAATTTAACGCCCTATCCAACGGTGTAATTAGATTTTTAATTGCTTGTAAATTAAGCGAGTTATGGTCATTTTTATGGCTTAAGGTCGAAAACACGAAAAAAATCTTAAAATTAGAATAACTCGGAAACTAAGCGTCTAACGAAAAATTGCTATGGAGACACTTTCTTACTAAAATTAGTTGTAGAATCGACTCCCGAAGTTTTTCGGTCCTTAACGTGGGACACCCTGTATAGTAGCAATTTTCACTACATAATATTGAGAAGAGATGCAAAAAAATACAATCCAACAACATGGCGTTGAAAGGTGTCCAACCGGAGTTGAAAGTTAACTGCGTCGATTTCTAAGAGGGTATCCCGAGTTGATCTGGTAGTGTAGACAAAAGGAGAGAAAAGTTGTTAGATAACTGGCCAGTCTTGTGGCGAATCGTTTTTACAAATTCATAAACGAAAAAAATTGTACTTTGGCATCACACAGCCTGCGAGCCTCTCTGGTACTGCTATGACCTTGAGGGGTCATCTTCGAAGCATACAGAGAAAAATGATGAGTTAGTACCTATACAGATGGAAAGAATTGGATGGGCTTCCATCGCTGAATCACGCGATATGACCCATTTCCATTCTATTTTGAAAACATCCACATCTTAAGATGCTATAAATATCACCAATTTTTTATTTTGCGATTTAGATATCGATTAGGAAACAGACTCCAGCAAGATTTTAAGCGTTAAAAATTACGAGAAAATCAAGTTAAACACAACCACAAAACTCACTTTTTGCGCATATTGGCGTGAAACGCACTTTTGCTCTCAAAATTGAAAAATTGTTTTTATCTGTAAAAAATACACATCAAAGGTAACACAATGTGAAATTCCACGAAGCTGAATCGAAGTCTGTTGAAAGAATGGGAGGATCTCATTTGAATTCAAAATATCCAGAAGATATCTTAGCCCATCCTACGATACTTGTACTCGAATCGTACAGAATATCAAAAATAGAATATCAAATAAAAATCATAAAAAACATAAAATAGAAAATATAAAAAAAAACAAAATAAAATATCAAATGGAATATAAAAAATATGAACATTTCCCCTACAATCTTCGGGAGAAATTCTGGGGTGTTGACGTCACGTTATACGTGATCATAAAAATAGAACTTAATTCCACTAACACACTATTAATGTAGGTGTGCAACTCGCACTCGTTACAATTCGATGCGCTCACGCAATGTGGGGCAGGTGGCTTTTAAAATAGGGTTCAGTTGTAATCACTGGACGTTTATGATTACGATGGCGGAAACCATCTCATCAAATCGTAGTAAGGCTGGAAAAGGAGAAAAAACGACGGCCAAGCTTCATAAAAACTTCAAGTAAATTAGGAGGCACACTGAATCGATGGCGAGGACTAAAAATAACCCCTTAAACGTGACCAACGAACATGCATGGTTCGTATAAACTTTTTTCTTTCAGCGAGTACCTATATCGTAGGTTATTTTCTCTCATCACTTTTGAAAAAAATGGATGGAAAAAAAAATTGGAAAAGTTTTAATCCCGTTACGTTACAAATTCAGTTAGAGTGAACGATCAAAGGACCCAATGCGAGAAAGAAAGGGAGAGCTGGAATCGAAAGGTAGTGAATTTTTGTAATATAGAATTACGTGCAAGAAAGAAATTGAAGAGAAAGGGAATGGGATACGGCTTGCCTCAAGTGGGACATTTATTGCTGACTACGTGGTTCAACCTAAGCTCGCCAATCAACTCCAAGAATGTGAACGGTTCTATCTATACCACCAACCGAAATGATTTACATTTTCCAGCATGAATGATGCAAGGATAATAAGATTGGAAACTAAGAAGAAGTTCTAGTTTTGAGATTGTTAAAGAAAACAGTTTTCTTGACTGATTATTTAGCAAGGTGTTTGTTTAATACTTCGAAATAGTTTATGAGTCGTATACTGCCTTTTCTTTTAGTTTGTAAGAAATATTTGTTAGGTTCTGTGAACAAAATGATGAATAAAGCAAAATAATGAAAGTTCCAGCATTCAATCATTTTGACGACCAGCTTCCTTCATTGTCTATTGAAATGAAAATTAACCGATATATATGTAGCAAGTAATAGGAATTGGTGCCTATCCTGGTGATTGCCGATTTGGAATAATTGGCTGCGGTACTTTAATACTAACACAACGCAAGTGGTTTTATTTTCTATGGAAAACTACAGACGTAAACAGCAATAGAGTCGGACAGCCCTAAATCACGGCTGAAAAAGGTTTGCCCAACAGAGGAATTGAGGAAAAATAATTCGGCGAATTTCGAAACTCAAAGGATCTCTTTGTAGTAAAACAATGAATTAAAACACGATCATTGTACCACGAAAACCGCTAATTACCAGGCTGGTTTAGTAGGAAATATATACGTGTAAAAAGCTACGGGAACATTACGACCACTGATTATGTTGTTGAAGTCTCTGGAATCCCAAATTTAGAATCATGAACTCTTGAATTTCGGATAAATTGGTTCAACATAACAGTGTGAAACGACAAAAAAAGCTGCAAATCTTTGCCCGAAGGTTTATTATTGTCTGTATAGATCACCCTTCTGTATAGATCCCTCCCTACCAACCATAGGTACCTACTAGGGCATTATTGAAAATTTCGACCCCTACCACCAACCAAATGGAAATGAAGAGTTGAAATTTCGAAAAAAATGCTCTAGTAGATAGTAGGTACCAACGGGTGGTAGAGGGATTTATACAGAAAATAATAAGCCTTTGGGCAATGATTTGCAGCGTTATTTTTACCTACCAACTTCTTTACCTATTTTTTTTACCTCCCGAATTTTTTTTACCTACCAACTATTGGTAGCAAGTTTATTACAAAGAACTAATCGCTTCACACTCGATTCAAAAAATAGAGAGCTTTATATGGGAATTCGATTACTGGTTGCTCAGAAAGCAAAACTGAAAACAAATCGAAGAAATGAACAGCGATCGCATTTCAGTCAGATAAAATTTGAACGGAGATTAGGCCTCTTTTGTCATTCACACTCATGATTCTGTTTTATCGAAGGAAAACCCTTAAGTACTCGTAGGGACCGAACGGTTTGTCCTACAGAGCTCCGGGTGGTCTCAAAAAGTTTTAAAAATTCGATACTATTTAGAATTGGTAAAAAAAGATACCTTTATTTCGAGAGTTTTCGAGCTAGGGCACTCTTGAAAATTTCAACCCAATTTTCACCCCTTAGAAGTGACTGACATCAACAAAAAGCTTCGCGGCACAACTAGACCCCAAATGGAGCCCATATACCAAATTTGAACCAAATCAGTCCAGTGTTGCTAAAAAAAAGTGCCGCGTACGGCGTAAGAACAGAAATTTTTTTATTCGATTATCGGATTCTACGTACTCAAGGTACGGTAGAACGTACATCAAATTTTGAGGTGGGAATACATTTTTTTTTCTTTCCCATGGCTGTTATTGTCAAAAGTACATGAAATCAAATTATTGCAGCTTTTTCGGAGTTCACATGTTCAGTTTCAAGGGGAATCAAAACCGCACAGTCAAGAAAGAAGAGAGACAACGCTATGTTCATCCTACAATATCAAGATTGCTCAGAAATTCGAAATTTAGATCTTTGAGGCCCATTACCGCCAGATAAACTCTCACTTCACGGGGAATGAAATAGGAGTGGGGACGATGAGTGTCACTCGTTTATCACACGGTTTTAGGGCAATTTAATCGCCGCGCCGAGTCATCACTGGTTAGCCCAACGTTTCAGGGTAAAAACAACTGTTCACCCCCACTTCTCGCAATGTTGGCAATTCCGTCCAACCGAGTACGGGTATTACTGCTACGCTTTTGGGCAAGACAAATGAGACTGTTGTTCTGGTGCGGCTGTTATTAATTAAACGGAAAAAGACCTGTGTGTTTCGTTCCTGAGTTTCATTACATTCTCTCCTTGACATGTCGTAGAATACAACTTTCTAGACATTCTTTCTGAATTGAAACTTCGCGAAAATGAGTGTACTCAATTCGAAAGCAGTTGAGCCAAATTTTGATGATTGAACGCTAAACCTTTCCGTTTAGTTCCTTTTTTCAAATGAAAGGTAATTCAGTCAGACGGTTTTGGCATCAATCGAACTTCCCTACTTTAATAATAACTTGAGATTTAAGGATTTTTCAAATGCCCCGCAACAGGGACGTCATCGCACCGGCCAAGCCGGATGTCTCTTTCAGAAGAAAATTGTTGGCTAAAATCGTCTAGTTGACATCAATAAAGGAATCTTTTCGCCCCAAACTGATCCCCTAATTTGAGCAACATCGGATCAGTTGATCAAGAGAAGTTGAAGTTTAGGGACAATGAGAACATATTTGCAAAACTGGATAACTGAAGGTGCTGATTTGTACTCGAACATGATCTAGTTGAGAAATTTTGTAGCATGGAACATGCTTTAGCCATCACCTAACTGGGCAAAAAGGTGACGAAACCGTGGAACGAAAGTTGTTCCTTCCCTTCATTTCCATATGGCTGGTGGTTGGGGCTGAAATTTCCAAAATACCCTAGTAGGTAGTAGGTACCTATGGTTGGTAGGGAGGGATCTATATATAAGGGTGATCTATACAGAAAATAATAAACCTTTGGGTAATAATTTGCAGCGTTTTCTTTCGAAGTTATGTCACCTACACGCTTATGCATGGTACGAGTAAGAACTAACTTCGATTTAGCGTATTTTTATTTATGTAGATGGCTGGCACGTTTTTACCAAAAAGTAATCAAAGGATCGTGTTACCTACTTTTAGTTGCGGCGTGTTCTTCGACGTTTTAGATGTTTTCGATTTCTTAATAATAACAATACCTTCGGGACATCAAGAGATGAATGAAATGACGAGCAATTTGAAACGCAGGCCCAAAGGAGCAAAATTATTACAACAGACAACAAATTCCTAGTAAAAGGAAACAACGAACAAAACACGGCTAAATCATGTTCCATGTTTCTTGAACTTTAGCCGAAGGCCTTAAGCAGGAACAATCCGGGGGTCCTGAGGGCTTGCCCCCTGGCCTGAGTTTCTTTTTTAATTGATTAAATTTTCATTACGCTGAGTTTCGTATTGAAAATACGACCAACGTAATAAATTTATTTTGTCATTGTTTGCGAGATATATATTTATTACACGTTAAATATTAAATCTTATCACGTTAAACAATTAAAACATTAAATATTATTATATAAAATTTTATAGTGTGCACATGAGTTCAGTCAAGATGAATCCATGTATGATATATTAATAGCGTATAATAAAGTAGGACGAAGACGTACGTTTTGATTAGCAGGCATTTATCGGGTTCCTCCAATAGAAATGAGAGACATTAATTTCCCCTTGAAGTTGCGATCCCTTCTAATTCTACTAGACGATATGAAACACGTCGAGGGAGAAATGTGGCGTGCGAAAGGTCGTAAATTCCGCCGTCTCTGCCACCGTGAGAAGAAACATGGGGTTGAGTGAGTATACGGTGTACGTGGATCCAAGTGAGAGGGGGTGTACGGCAGGGAGGAGTTAGGGGGTTGCCCACTTGTGATTAGCCTATCTAACAATAGCCCTTTTCGCCTCCACCCCACTAACCAGACTAATCCTTTCTGGCAGAGGTTGGTATAATTAGCACGAGCTTCCATAGCCAGGGTAAGTTTATAAATAAACAGACACCATAATGTTGACTGCTTCATAAAGACGTTTAATAAACGCAGATAAAAAGATCATCAATAAGCCAGTTAGCGAGACTGTACCTAATTTCGCCCTCCGTTTAATCTCTAGGAACGTTGTAGGAGAACAGTAGCCAGTTAGCAGGGTGATTTGACCTGAGGCCAAATTCTTGAATCATAACAAATTATGGTCAAGCAGCATGATTCTTCAAGTTTCTTTTTTGGACCCATACTTACTTACTACGAGCCTATTACGACCAAGCCAGAACACATTCGCCACTAGACATTTCATCGTTCATTCTGAATGTTGGATTTATAAAGTTGGCAATCGAAGGCGCGTAGCGTGGCGGTACCTAGTAGAAGTCGACAAATTCTACATCCGAATGTCGATATGAGCTTCTCATCTGGTTTACCATAAAGTGGACTGGAGGAGTCAATAACACATCTGACGATTATTAATAATACAGTAATTATTAATAATAATACGATTATTACAATAATACACGTGACGAGGTCACGACATTGAGAACTTCAACGACTCTATATCTGGAAGTGGTCATCAAGATTTCAAGGTCCACGTCGAAAATGAGGCCTACAAAACGAATAGGTAGGCAATGGATTCAAAATATGTAATTGTATTCGTCCTGAATGGAACTGACCGTCAACGATGTTTCTATTCTGTTTGTTTTGAGCTAAACCTTGTTACTAATGAACAAATCACAATTCAATCCGTAGTTCGTGTGCGGACATACTCATTTCATACTTTTTTATGTTCAATAAATTCCAATGAAGAAATACATATGGACTTAGCTAAGAAGTAGAATATTATTTTTTGAGAAAAACTACATTGTAATCAATTGAAATGTTGGAATTTGAGGACAGAGTTGTAATACGCTCTTCTTCAAGAACGTGAAAACCACTTAAAGAATTCAAGTATGCGACCACTGAAGGCACCCAAACCTAATTTCGTGAACAAAAAAATTCTACTCCACATCAACCATCAAATGAGCACTACTCTAACTTGTCAACACCGTACGTATGTGGTACCTACCTTTGTGAAGCTTTTAATTAAAAACGACATTTGAAATTCTCCACCTGATTTCAGAGTTAGGCATCTCATGGCTACCAATCTGAGGCTTAAAATCTAGTTCAATCTAATCTCGTTCGAAATTTTGTTGGCCGTGGTACAACTGCTTATTGTTGAGGATTAAGGCTCTCATTGGAATCACCTGAATGATCGAAAGAAATACAAAAATCATAATTCTCCGTTTTGACAGTTACAATTCGTTAGCGATGTTATCTAAAATCGAACATGAGGTACATTAGGAGAAAACGCGAAATGTTTTCAGAAAATCGAATAAAAAAAATACTGTTCATCGTGCACCGATTCGAGATAGCATGAAATGAGGAATACCCTATCATACAAGAATAACAGGAATCCAATCCGCAAATTAACCATCATCGATATGGTAATAGAAATAACATGTATGTACACGTTGGTGTATGAATAAGAACAACAATATCTGTCACAATAGTGGTTCACACCGAGATAACCCGCTATTGATGCAAGTGACATGTTGCCGGCGATAGCGTTTCTATGTGTAGTCGCGAGATAAGGGGGACCAAAGGGGAACGTGATCTATCGCCAATTTCCGGGTCGGAGGATCTTCAGAACGTGCAAATCAGTTAAATTTCAAAGGGTGAGTAATACAACTATCTTCGAGCTCACATACCACACGATTTTTCACGGGAGAATGCCGCTATATCAGTTCATGACGTTGAAAAATATCTTGTTAACAAAAAACAAATCGACCATAAAACTGATGACAACAAACCATCAACACGGGAAAAATAACAATTACAGCGTATTCAGATAGGTTGGTAGGTAGGCAGATACGACTGAAGTCGCCGCCGTGCTCATCAGTAGACACAAACTTGCTAATGTATCTTCTACAGAGGTGCATATCCTTTGAATATTCTACTACAATGAGGTATTTCGGTGGATCAAAAATTCAGGTTTTTAACCTCAAATTTAGATTTAGCACCATTGAAAACCAATATACTACACCTACTTGCCCATTGTTACGATAAAATGGTAGACAAATTAATTAAAGATATCACACGTTTGAAAAAAATGCCTCCTTGAACGCACACATACTTATGCCGCGGGCGTGTGTGTAGTATTTTGTAGTATCCAAGAGATTCTTAGGTAGGTTACGGACACGTATTCAAAAATGTTCAGGAAGGACTGAAATAAAAAACGCGAGGGGAAATTTTGATTTTGAAGAACATTTTTATCAACTTTGAAAAGTGGAACCAATGCTTTCGCTACCTTGGTAGACTCGGAACAAAAATCTTCGGCCAATGAGACAAAAGGTACTATATCCATTTTGGTCAAACGTGAGAAAAAGGCGAAAACCATAGCGACCTGAAAAACGTGCTATGAACCAATGATGTTATTTTTTATACAGGGTGTAAGCCTAACTGGTCTGCCATACGGTACCAGTCGATTCTACAACTAATTTGCAACAAAAAATGTCTCTTAGCAATTTTTTTTTTAAACTCCTCGTTTTCGAGTTATTTTAACTTTAAACTTTTTTTCGTGATTTTGACCTTATGTCATTAAATCGGTTATAACTCCTTAAATTTGCTGTATAAATTACAATTTAAGGATGCGGTTTGAAAGAGCATTGAATTTCCTATCGGATAGATGCCTTAACTTTTTTGAGTCAAGGTTTGAGACATGAAAACGTCCTCCAAAAAGATAATTTTACGTAATTTTGGAAACCTCGAATTTTTTCAATCTCAAATTGAACAACGAAAACCCATACTTTTTCAAGATGCAAGAACATTGAAAATCAGCGCTGTTTCTGGAGGCCTCGCGGTCTACTTCGGCGCCCGCCCACCCACTCCCGTCGTCCGACCCATCTGATCGACTAGGCGAAGCGCCGATTTCGTTGAAAAAATGCACGTTTTTCCGCGTTCAAACCCGAATTTCTCCCCTAAATACGGTTGTAGAATATGTTTTGATTACACCATTGGAAAGCCGAGATTCTGGCGCAGTTTTAAATGTTCTTGCATCTTGAAAAAGTATGGGTTCTCGTTGTTCAATTTGAGATTGAAAAAATTCAAGGTTTCCAAAATTACGTAAAAGTCTCTTTTTAGAGGACGTTTTGATGTCTCAAACCTTGACTCAGAGAAAAGTTAAGGCATCTATCTGATAGGAAATTTAATGCTCTTTTCAACGGTATCCTCAAATTGTAATTTACACAGCTAATTAACGGAGTTATGACCAATTTAATGAAATAAGGTCAAAATCACGGAAAAAAAGTTTAAAGTTTAAATAACTCGAAAACGAAGGGTTTAAAAAAAAATTGCTAAGAGACATTTTTTGTTGTAAATTAGTTGTAGAATCGACTGGTACCGTATGGCAGACCAGTTAGGCTTACACCCTGTATATTTCAAAATTCTAATAAATGTTTTTGGAAAAAAAAATTAGTTCAAAATTTAAAATAATTTGGAACGAGATTTGAAACATGGCGTTCAGTACTTTTTTTAATCAAACGAAGTGGATAAAGTACGTTTTGAAATCAAACGAAAAGGATATAGTACTTTTTAAATCAAACGAAGTAGATATAGTACTTTTTGAAAACAAAAGAAGTGGATATAATGATTTTTGAAAACAAACGAAGTGGATAAAGTACATTTTGAAACAAAACGGATAAGAGACCGCCATTGTGCTGGATATTGTACCTTTTGAAATTAAACGGAATATTCACCCACGTTTTTCAAGGGATTATCTTTTGCTCCAAAACGATCGCGTTTTTGTGAAGAACTACCCCCCTAAAACCTTCGGAGTGTTAACTCAATTCCGATAAAAATGGTCTTCAGTACCTTTTTTAATCAAACTCATCAATTGTAATCCCTTCTCCTTCACGCGTTCGCGCCTTTAAGTCGGTCAAAAAGGGTCCTCCATTCCACAGGGCCATATTTATGAAAAAAACATTGTAAATAAAAAAGCCTTAAGCCAAGCTAAAACTAATTAGACTAACCGTTCAAGCGAAGATATTACGTGGGTTAGGTAGGTACATAGCTCCGCCATTTCTTGCTCATACCCGCACGGCTCAACAGGTTGGTTCTATACTAATTATTAAGCAGGTACGATTACATAAAAGGATGTTGTAGAAAGTACGTAAGGTTCGTGCTCGCTGGATGGTTATTATTTAGCATCTTGAACAAGTAGGAGTGATTATTGTATTAAGGTAGGTCCCAAGTTTTTAAAAATGAAGAACCCATCGCAATAGTTCTCATCCCAAATGATAGTACGAGTAGTTGCGCAGTAGAAGGTGGAAATGGCCAAGAAACTTACGAGCTGATTCATGAATTGCAAAGTGTGGACTGGACTTTATAAGTGTGCTTCCATATATTCTCAGATACAGTTGCTATTAAGCTCAGCGCTACTACATAAATTTACGAATAAAACCTCGGGAAGGGGGACGGAAAACAAACCACCTTGGGAAGGGTAGACCACAAAACAATTAGCTTGAAGTTGAAATAGTTTGCAGTAAATAAGAGTGGGACGGCTAAAAATCAAATAAACGACTTATGCAGCATTGTCAGTCTAAAGGAAAAAAAAAGGAAAAATCAAATAAACGACTTATGCAGCATTGTCAGTCTAAAGGATGATTTGCCATCAAGCAATCGTGGACGAACAAGATACAAAAGTTATCACGAAATGTATGGAATATATATCGTAACTTTGCACACTTTGCAAAATGAGAACTAGATTTTTTGAAAAGTAAAATTTAAAATCGATCCGAAATGCAAGTAAACCACAAGTTTCGACTATGTATGGTTACATAATAGTTTTTGTGATCACTTTAAACTACAAACACTCACCTTCCTTTGATCCGCTCACTATTTATTTTGCATCATTTTCCTCTTTGGTACGGCATTTCAGAGTTGCTTGAGCTAAAAGGATGTTGTGGATTCCTCGCATTGAGTGCCTTCTGATGTTTACACGGCTGACGCGGACCCTGAAGGGGATCTTGATCGCCCTCTACGACTCCTGGCAAAGGAACAAAGGGAGCTGAAAGTGCTTGGAAACACCCCCCTTCAACTCGGCTCCGCGCTTTCCGAACGTCTTGTGTGAACAAACATCACCGGTACACGGTAGCTGTAGCTTTCCTCCCAAAGAAAACGCGATGTCAAGTAGTCGCAGCCACGAATGTTTCATAGTTTACGAATACAAATAGAAGACGTGGAAATTACAATCAGATTGGAACCATAATTAATGTCTGAATTAATAAATCTAAACTCTGTACAAGGGGACTTAGTACGTTTTAATTAAATATATTGTTAAGTAATGCGTGCATTCCAGAGGACGCCCCAGTCCCATTGGATAAGCATTAAATCACTTAAAACCAGTTGGTAAGCGATAAAAGTGTTTCACTCGACGTAATTTATTTAGTATTGGTTTTTTATTTTCAATAATGAACCTTTGGAATCGGTCAAGAAAAAAAAAATGTCAACCCCCCCCCCCCTCAACATTTGTTGGTTTATGTTTCAAGGTACGTAGAATCCAAAAGTCGAATAAAATTTGGAAGTCCGTCCGCCGTACTTTCCTCACTTAGCATTGACTGATTTTGATGAAATTTGGTGTGGGCTCCCTTTGGGGTCTAGTTGTGGGTTCATGTAGGTCACTTCTAAGGGTTGAAATTTCGAAAACGCCCTAACTCGAAAAATTTTGATAGATAGAATTGAATTTTTAGAGACCACGAGGAGCTTTTTAGGACAAACCGTTCGCTCCCTACGAGAACTTAAGGGTTGGACTTACGATTAATCAGAAACACGAGTGTGAATCGCAAAAGAGGCTTAATATCCGTTCAAATTTTAGCTGACCGAAACGCGATCGGTGTTTTTTTCCATGTTGGTTGCTGGTAACAATGGCAAAGCCGTGTTCTTATCAGACGAGTGATCTACATAGAAAAATAATAAACCTTTGTGTAATAATTTGCAGGATTCTTGAGTTAGACATATTGGTCCCCCCCCCCCCCCATGATCTACCATAACAACTCTATTTGAAGCTAACTAATAGTTAACTATAACGAATTAGAAGAGCCTTTTAAAATCCATGACCTACGATACCCAACATGCGAATTCGAATCCCCCCCCCTGCCAATCCCCCAATGGTGCAAGTCCGGCACCAAAGCGATAATACGTCGAGACGTTGAACTTTCATCTGCTAGTTTTGGTAGAGAGTCCATCGAAGTTCACATCCGTATTCAATGTGAACCACAAAATATCCCAGGTAATATACGGTTTATGGTGTCCTGGCACCATGGTGGCACCACTATTAGTTCCGTGGTGGTACAGATAATAACTCATGAAAATGTAGAAATATGACGAGAATTTTTCCTCAATTTCAAAGCATGGGTACAAATAGTAAGCTATAAAGCAATCGAAATATACCGGTTTTATTCGCGGATTTGGATTCAGAATGGTCGCAAACGGATTAGTGTGTAATTTTTTTTTTCCGTTCTGTGGAGTGTTGTCCAACTTTACCCCAGATTAATCGCATAAGTACGCCCAAATCTTAATGTGGGACGTCCAAAAAACGGTGCTGAGAAGAACTATTTCCACCAAATTAATGAGTTACAAGTTATAATTCATTATTAATTAATCATTAATCAGTTATAACTCAATAACTTGTAACTCATTATTAATTATTTATTAATTATTAATTAGTTACATCTTACTAACTAGTAACTCATTATTATCATAGAAATAGGCAACGCTCTTCCCAACTCCGTTTTTTACTAAAATGGTTTTCCACAATCTCATCGCAAGTGATTTTATTCGTTATTTTTTTATTCATTTTATTTATTTATTTATACGTAGTGAATTTCAAATTTCTTCCAGAGGTTCAGAGTCTACTAAGGTAGCAGAAGCTTTGTCTTCTTGAGAGATGGAAAATAATGTCCCCCGAAATACGGATATCCGTTTTTAAAAAATCGCCTCATCTATATCGTAACATTAGCAGTCATTTATAATGCGCAGACGTAAAATCCTCGTAATAATCATAAGGTGAAGGTACTAGGCACAGTCAAGCCTGTTATGTAAAAAGAAAACTACGAATCAAAAAATAATAAGAGCCATTGTCTTGGGGATTATTATCCGTGCCCGATACTAGAGCAAAATCAAGAAAATGGATTTCGAGGAAGTAATTATTAAAGACACATGGTAATATAGCTACTATTCGTAGGGGAAAGTATTGCCTGAAACGTTTCTGAAAACTTCAAGGACTGGCTAGGCAGATCCTAACAGACAAGGAACCAAAATTGTTGAAAAGTTCTGAAATGCAGATTACGAGTGGGAAATTCTATTCTGGAAAGCTCATTTTGTTTTCACTAGATTAGTTGCACTATTTTGAAGCATCTTCATGTTTGATAGAATAAAAAAAGATCATTTTTTTAAAATTAAAGTACATCGCGCTCGTGGATGTATATTATTTTCAATTTTACAAAAATAATATCACGAGATATACACAATTTTGTTGCAATACTAGTCGAAATAAAACAGTTGATGGATTATTTTGGACCATGCTGCATTGTGTACATGAGAAAATAATACATCACAGATGAGGACGCAGGTTTCTGAATCCTAGCGTATCATATTGAAAGTATTCTACTACAGTTTATCGATAGGAAATACAAATAATTATTCCGCCCGTGCGAGAAGGAAAAGCTCTTCCCACATGATGTAAGGATCCCTGTTAGGATTGGTCGTTATCGCTCCTTTTGTCGAGTGTGGGTGCTCCTCCAATCTCATTGAAAGGCATCATAATGTTGGTAACGTGATAGCGCTGCTCGAGTTTCACCCTTCAGAAAAGAAAAATTTTCCTCGCGAAGTCTGAAGGTGATCTTTATTCATCCTTGTTACGGAACGTGTATCTTGGAGCGTGTGGTTGTTCAAAATCTCCCAAAAGGTTCTAAAGTAACAAAGGAGTCGGCGGCCATGTGAAATGTCGCAGTTGCAATCTCGCTATTGTCACAAGTACCCGGTCCCATCCACCCGTGAAGAACCCGACTGGAAGTCCCCTAATCGATTATCATATCGATTTCAAGCTACCTCAAAGACGATAGTTAGGTGGGCGCCTTTCACTCGAATTCAGGGCACTCCTTCCCGTTACTGTTACGCAATGTCCCTTTTGTCGAGTGTGGGTGCTCCTCCAATCTCATTGAAAGGCATCATAATGTTGGTAACGTGATAGCGCTGCTCGAGTTTCACCCTTCAGAAAAGAAAAATTTTCCTCGCGAAGTCTGAAGGTGATCTTTATTCATCCTTGTTACGGAACGTGTATCTTGGAGCGTGTGGTTGTTCAAAATCTCCCAAAAGGTTCTAAAGTAACAAAGGAGTCGGCGGCCATGTGAAATGTCGCAGTTGCAATCTCGCTATTGTCACAAGTACCCGGTCCCATCCACCCGTGAAGAACCCGACTGGAAGTCCCCTAATCGATTATCATATCGATTTCAAGCTACCTCAAAGACGATAGTTAGGTGGGCGCCTTTCACTCGAATTCAGGGCACTCCTTCCCGTTACTGTTACGCAATGTCCCTTTTGTGATCGTTATGGGTTAACGATCTTTTTGTGCAATGCTAATTTGTTTCTGAAACCAGTAATTCTCTCGAAGGTCACGTATTTAACGGTTCATTGAACCACCGATGATTTCCATAAGTTTGAGCATCAATTTATGTAGTTAGTGGGGTCCCTAGATGAAACTTAGTTTAATAATAAACAAAAACCGATTCAATTTGTTTTTCTTCTCAAGACAACGTTGTAATTGTCACAAAAAGCCTGTTTAACGCTGAATATACATGTTTCACGTTAAGACTATTAAAAGTACATCCATGTTCAACGGTCGTTAGCTGGTTTAATGAACTGGTTTCCGTGAGATTACCGAAGATAAGACCAGTCGGCACGAGAGATTGTTTGGATGGTGACCACTCGCGGGCGGGATTGCAGATCCTAATAATTTTTCGAGTTAAACCGTCTCCACTAAATGGGGTGAGACATTAAATAGCTATGAGCGGAATCATCAGAACCAATTCTGATATTTCCTTCGAAAGACAGCTGATGACGTCCGCGACTCCAGGAATGGCAGTCGGACGAAAATTCAACCTGAAATGGTTACTTTACTTACATATTCCATGTACAAATTACTTTCACTCATGAGGTTGATGAACATGTTTCAATATTAGAGCAAAGTTAAGAATATAATATAAATATAGCTAAATTTCTAGCAGATTGATGTTTCCATTGAGTAGAGAGGTGTTACTTTATGCTCACTACCATATCGATACCTTATAGCACAAAGGTGCTAGTCCAAAAATGGAGTTTTGAGAAAAAATTCAAAATAAATTATCACCAATGCACAATTCCTAAAATAATGGCTTATTACACTAAACTCTTTGATTTCCTCAATAAATTTCCAAGCTATTAACGTCAAGAAAACTCAATAATAGTTTTGTTGAATTTGAGTTTTTCTGAAATTAAAAAAAAGCTTTAAGGTATCGATATCTACGAATAATTCGTATTTCATGTACGAAAAAGGAGAGTTTCTTCAAAAAATTCACTTTATAGCAGTCAGCATTATTCGGACGTATCACCATTAGGTTCAGCGTGAAAAATTACACAGGAAATGATACCAAACTCATCAAGCCATCATGAGATCGAGGATACACTACGTAAAACACTCGATTTTTAAGTAAAACTCACGTTTCCTTGCATACAAACTTAATTTATTAACCAACTTGAATTTTAAAAAGAAAAATAGATAGACCGTTGGAAAGCTGACAATTTTAGCATGTTTTTTTCCGAAGAGCTCCCATCTAAATAGACACACTTTATAAGTAAAAGCTTCGAAAAGAAAAAATCGAATTTTGAAGAAAATTTAAAGTTTGCTTTTTGACTTGAGTTTATAGAAATGGTTTATTGCTAAAAGATTTTGGTTTTACCCAAGGTAGCTTGGAAAATTAACGCTCTTTTCAACGACATCCTCAAATTTGAATTTACCAGGTAAATACCAAAAATTGTGACAGTTATAATGCCGTAAGGACTAAAACGCAAAAAAAAAAAACTTCGAAGTGAAAAAAAAGGCATTTTGAGTGGGTTATACCTTGTAGAAGCGAACCCTGAAGTGATGCCCAAATTTACCAAGTGTAAACACCCTGTACAGGAAATAGTTCTTTGTTAAGACATTTTCTGTGTTTCGAGATTTGGATCCACTTTGGTTAAGACTCATTCGATCCGGAATGATTATTAAAAGTACTAGGTATGTTAGGAGTAGTACAAATCAAATGATCTTTTCGGATGATAAGTTTCAAATCCTCGCACAAATAAATACTCGTAAGTAGTTCATCGAAAAAATATGTACTCTAAACTTACATAAACGTATACTCACAACCGAAGCTGGGACGGACACTTACCTGCAAAAATAGATAAACCCAATTATAAAAAAATATTATCATTCATTAAGGAGACACAGGCTAGTTGAAAAAGCTTGTAGTAGGAACTGGCCCCTGGGAGATTTTAAGGTCAGTTTCCTGCACCCAATTTTCACCCGTGAAGATACGAGTAGGTTTGATCAGTAACATCTGGATAATCTGAATGCATCGTTCTCAACTTTTAGACAAGAGATGAGCACATAATACTTACATGAAACGTTCATAAACATTGAGACAGTAAAATTGTTTACCAGCGAGTATTTGTGATAACTTCCATTACGTAACGTCTACAAGATTTGTATAAGAATGGGCACCCACTGAAAATGTACACAGTGATGTATAAGTTATGACTAAATCTTTTCTGGTTTTCGCCATAACGATTACCCATTACCTCATAAAACTAGTTATATACGGTTTGGGTCAGTAAAATTATCATGTGGTAGTTGAGCAATTGTTTATTGCTTCTCACATAAAGGTGTTTGCTTCGTTGGTATACTTCCAATTATGGACACATTATTCTTGTCAATTTCCAGAGTGGCATTCGATTTACACGTGTTAGTTGTATAACGCTCCTCTCATTATGATGAATTCTCCGGCACAATTCTTGCGTAAGCTACCATGGAGCCGAAGGTAATAGAAAGGATGAAGATGCTGGTTAGTTGAGAACCTGCACCATCAGTGTTATTTGCCTTTCTTTCAGGGAGTCCTTGCAACTCTCGGTTACGAAATGTGCTCCTTCATTTGAGAGGAGGTCCGAGGATCTTTCAAAAGTTTCCCTCTTGAGTTATAGGATCATAACTCGCAGCGATGTTGATTAAGTAAAGACGTGCAATCAGTTGCGTTCCTATACCCTTCGTTTTTCTTGGGCAACTCTAACTATAATTTAACATCCCAACTAACCGTTTCGTGCGAATCGAACTGAGAGGAGTTTGCTACATGGTAAGTAATTGAGTCTACCACTATCGATGTATAAAGAAAGAAACAAGGATATTTGTTATAGTTATTATTGATGCTTTCAAAACACGCTAGACTAAGGAGATAAGTATGTGCCGATGTATAAAGTATGAAGAGAGCCGATATTTGAACAGTACAGTATCTAAGCACCAACAGACGTTGTCTTCCAGTTTGTTCTTCGTGACGTTTTAAATTGTTCTGGCACTCTTCATTTTGGTTTATTATTTTCAATAATCAAACTTTAGAATCGACCCAAAAAAAGAAAAGTTAAGCCTCTCTCAAAATTTGTTGGTTTACGTTTCATGTAACGTAGAATCCGAAAATCGAATGAAAATTTGTCTGTCCTTCCGCCGTACGCGGCTCTTTCCTTAGTTACCATGGACCGATTTGGATGGAATTCGGTATATGGGCTCCATTTGTACCCCGAAGCTTTTGGTTGATGTCGGTCACTTCTAATGGTTGAAAAATAAGGGTCGAAAATTTTGAAAACGCCCTAGCTCAAAAAATTTCGTTATGAAGGTACCTATTGCTTTTCCATCAATTCAAGATAGTATTGCATTTTTACAATTTTTAGAGACCACGAGGAGCTCTCTAGGACAAACCGTTCGCTGCCTACAAGAACATAAGGATTGGACTTACGATAAATCAGCAACACGCGTGTGAATCGCAAAATGGGCCTAATCTCCGTTAAAATTTTATCTGACCAAAATGCGATCGCTGTAGGTACGTGGTAGGCAGGGGGTGACAGTTGCAAACCCGAGTTCTTTGTAGACGAGTGATCTATGTAGAAAAATAATGAACCTTTGTGTAATAATTTGCAGCGTTTTTCGAGTCCGTTTATAATAACTATTAATGTATAGGTCAGTGTCAGTAACATAAATAACGCTCATTTGTTTTGTTTCTGAAATACACGTGAAAACTTTTGACCCTGAAAGCCGATGTGTAATATAATGTTGAATATTAATTTGGATAGCTAGAGTATATTTCGATATTTTGTTCGAGTCAAAAGAATGAGATGTTTGAAGTTCAATAACAACACGGGTTACTGACGTGCAAATTCAACAGAACAGGCGTGGGAAGCGAACTCCCTAATTTAGAAGTTGAAAGAACGAAAAGTAAAACGATCAATATCCAATTACTACAGTTATCAATCAAAAAGAAAATTCGAAATTACGGCACCAAACAACTCGTAAAAACTTATTATTCCTCGCGTTTACGTGAACACTCACTCAATATTTGGGAATTCCGGCGGATTGACGTCAATCGAGATCGAAATACTTACAATTATTATCGATGATAAGATTTCTTCACCACCGTAAGTTGAAAGAACAACTGGGTGCATTTTGGATGACCTCCTGTTTGATCGATTTCTAGTTATATTTATAGGAAGATCAGCAAGATGGTAAATCAATTTCTCACTCAACTAGTGGGTCCACAGATGGAAGAAATCAACATCCAAAGCGCAAAACGCTTCTTATCAGCGTTGGTAGATTAGATGGTGAGAAGGAGTTTGAATGTGAGGACTAGATACTAAGGGCTACATAAACATGAGTCAGGGTAGCCGACTTAGGGTCCAAGACCTTTAAAGTGGTTTGACTTAAGCCTACTGTGTGAACTGCTGCTCCGGAGTAGGAGAATTTTTCTTTATTTGCGTATACAACTCAAGATAAACATGATTACAAGAATATATAGGTGAAAAGGAGTAAAATCCTTTAAAAAATTGAAAATAAAAAATTCGATTGAATGAAATATAAATAAAAGGCAGGTACTCCCACTGGAGAGGCCAGTATTATTATTATAGTCGATTCAAAACCACCAGTAGAAGAAGACTTCGTGATATACGAATCGGTAGATGCGGGGATTCACTCGAAGTTGAATAAAGACCACTGCCCTCGTTTTAAAAAAAAGGCACAAAGAACGTTGAGTATAGGTGAAGTGGACAGTTGAATTGGGTATTGAATGGTGAGCTAGCAGTGAAGAGTCACACGGAGGGGTGAAGTGATGGTAGGTTGGGATGAGGGGGGGGGGGGGTCACGTTACCAGAATACGCCCTTTTCCGATAAATCAAAGCGGTCCGCAAACGGGGGCCCTATCGTATCACCGGACTGAAAAAAACAGGTTGAATCAGATTGTAGAAATACAATCTAATTAAAGATGGAAAGGCCTAGAACCAAACTTTTCTAATCAATAAACGTTGAAGAATTTTCAGTCAATTTGAAAGTTTTTTGTATTTACCTACACGAGGAAACACAGAAAAAATTTCAGTGACCCCTCAACCATTCGGAATCGATATCAGGGATTGAAATCATAGGCAGCTTTGACTGTTATTCCCCACCATGTACACCGTTTCGTACCTGGTTAAGTAAAGGTATCTCATTTTGTGTTTATATACCTATTGCGGCTCATACAACATCAGCCAACGTATTCCAACGTGTATACAATAAGTTCCATTCGAGCGTCATGTGTTCATGAGCAAGTGAAATTGAAATAAAAAAGACTAGAATTTTTATATAATAAATTATATAAAATTATAATCTATAATAAAATATATTATTAAAATATAAACGGGAAAATCATCATTATTATACTCATCATTATTTATTTGTTTTATTTTTATAGTACTTATTACTATTATACATACAATATAATATTTTATACATTTATAAATAATATTCATAATTTATCGTTCAACACCATTTCATAAATATTAACGTTCATAAATATTTAAAGCAAGAAGATGATTTCCAATAACATATTGATGGATTATTTTTTTCATCACTTGTTACATCAACCTTGCCAAAGGGTGACGAGACGTGTTTCCTATCAGTGTAACACCACCATCGAGCGGATCTGATGAATTTTCTTCACGTTTCGGACGAATAAAAACAAGTGCGTGCTGGTTTTTAAAAGCCCTTACAAAAACTTCTGAAGGAAAGAGGAAGAACGTAGTTCAAGTTTTAAAGGCTTTTTTGATGTATTCTCCGAAAGGCACCATATCCATGAGCCCAATCAATGTTTCAACTCCCCGAAAATAATCACTTTACCTCCGTTGATCCCAACGAACATGGAAAGGCATTGTCTCAATATTTGGCTAACTAACCAAAAAGGACAACCTGAAGAAAAATTAAAGAAGAAAAAGGGTGAAAATTACAACAAAATGTCACAATTTTTCGATCACTTACTCATTAGTCAAAGCTCCCAAATATTGAGTTTAATAGGTTCTGGGAGAATCTGGATCTTAAGATAACAATGAATAATTCATTCCCTTTAATTATCACAAACACCAACCTTAGTCTCCTCTCCCACCATAACGAACATATGTGTGCGATGAATATTCAACAACTTGAGAAGTAGACTGGGCGAAGAGGAGTGGGCGAGTGGGGATGAGGAGCTATGTGGAGAATTCGGACTCATAAATAATGAAATTGAGTGCATATTTCATGAGAAAATGAGTCAAAACAACATTTCGGTCAAGAAAAATACACATTGAACCGGATTCACCAGGGAACTGATTCAGTTGAGACCGATTGCAACGTTCGTGATATTAGCTTAATGAGTTCATATGAGTTAGATAAGTTATGACCATAATAATTCAAATTCTCAATGAGAAAACATCAAACTTTTTAATGTCAATAATATATACTAGGAGTTAACCACTCATAATAAGTAACTTAATAAGTAAATGATAATAATAATAATAATAATAATAATAATAATAATAATAATAATAATAATAAAATTAATAATAATAATAATAATAATAATAATAATAATAATAATAATAATAATAATAATAATAATAATAAAGGTTAACTGTTATCCTTGATCATTTGATTTCGAATGGAATGTTCGTCTTGGAATTTCCAAACTCTCGTTTAGGAAAAATTACGGATTAATCAAGGCATTGGGTACTTGTTTTACTTTTAGCCAAATCACTGTATGAAATCAGAGCTGAATGAAGAATCCTCAAAATCAAAGCTTCACGTTCAATTTTTATATTTTCCCGGAGGTTGGTCTTATTGAACCCAACGTACCTACTTGATACCTCCGAACCATAATTTTTCGATCAAATTTTATAAATTCATAATAGTAGGACTGGAATTGGTGTTTTAAAGAACTCAATAAATAAATTCTCTCATATTACCGTAATAACGTGTTTCTAAAACTTGTATTTTAAACTTGTATTAAGTTTTAAAACTTGTATTTTAAACTTGTATTAAGTTTTCATCCAGTAAGTAAATTCCTCCAGTTACGGTTTTCCAGTAAATTATGAAGAGATTACCACAGTAATTTCTTTACTTTCATCCAATAACGGTCAAAACTAATAATACTCGTACATGTTTTACATACATGTACATCTTTTACACCCTGTACATATCTACATACATATCTTTTACAATAATATTGTAAAAGATATTATAACATATATATATAACAGATATTATCTGTACATGTTTTACACCCTTCGTACAGATAACATCGTTACAAGCGTAAGGTAAATCGAGGTGTGGAAACTTTATCCGCGAACTATCGCTGGGCCTTCTTTCTATTGACATTTTATGTCTTTACTATGGCACATAAATGAAAAATCGTCACGCGGGGAGCGTTATGAGGGGAGCGTTACGCGGAAATTTCTGATGATTTTCACGTACAACCAATCGTTCCTTGGGAAAACTAACTTCCTCATTTTCCTTCACTCATTGGAAAGCTCTCAATTTATTAAACATAAGACATAAAATGTCTCTCGTGGTTGCGTACTTGTACGAAAGCTGTATCCATCGTTTGTGTTTGATCTTTTAATTTCATCACAAAAAATGCAACGCTGCTACCAGTAAACAAAATCATAGCTACATATCGGTAGCTATGAAGCAAGGTTCTCTAGAATACTGCAATAAATTAAGTGCGATTTCTACTCTATTTTCTATCTATCTATAATTTCCTAACTTTTAGAAGAAAAAAAAAAAAACACTTTTATTCAGTTCCTAGCACGAAGACTAAAGTTTATTTCAAGTTCGCAACAGGTCTAAAATATCACCTGTTGCTAAATAATGAAAATTAAGTAGTTGCAACAAAATTCAAATAAAAAGTGAAATGTAAACGCGATTCCGCGACACGAGGTGCTAGTTACACTACTATCTAGCAGCCTGACAACACAAAGTGCCATTTGCGATTAAGACCTCAAAGGAGGCTGTTATATGAGTACTGTTCATATTTTGAGTAGGTAGTCACACTAGTATTTCTAGTTGTAACGCTACTCTCCTTTCAATGATTTGTTTTTGATGATGTTTTTTGAGTTGTCACAGTGCGCTCCTCACTTAGTTGTTATCTATCCAACAACCAGTATCTGGGCTGAATTGGCTAGTATCGGTATTTTGGTCATTTTCTGATGTAGACCGTTAGTTTGAGTTTCCATAAGCAAAAATGTTTCAAACTCATGGAATCTCGGAATTACCATTGAGAAATTGATAAGATCTTCATAAAGAGTAACCCCCCATTTTTCCAACATTTTCTTAGGTAATAGTGTGACAAATCAAGACTTTTTCAAATTTGAGGAAAAACTTGCTAGAGAATTTGTCTTCCTTAATTTTGCATCTCAGAATGACAGTTGGATTCCTCGAGGATTAGTACTTACTCTAATTTGTCAAAAAAATAAAAAATAAAAAATAAAAAATTATAATAACAAGAAAATTACTGTTTTGTCAACCACGAGGTTGATTTCACGAAATTGGACATTTTTGGCTTGTTACAGTCCTATTCTCGTGGTGCAATTTATACTGTACCACTGTGTGTGTATTTATACTGTAATGTGCTGTGTGTATTTATACTGTATTGAATAGTGATTGTACGATTTACTTTGCGTTATCACCATAGAATTCATAGAAAGAGCCTCAATCGTTCTGCACATTTCACCCTCGGAGTTTCCTATTTTACCCGCATTATTCCGTCCTATCGTAGGCGTGAGACACCCTATTTTGACATTTTCATGTCTTTCATATGGCACATAAAAAAAAAATCGTCACGAAATTTGATGCGACGAAATTTGTCCCAAGTCGCCACAATGATGATTATGACCATCAGAAGTGAAGTTGTTAGGTACTTTACAGGTAGGTACTTTACAGTTAGGTAGGTACTTTACAGTTTGATATTACCAGATCAGCTGAGTCGAAAATTGAGCTCCCAGATCAGCTGAGTCGAAAATCGAGCTCCCAGATCAGCTGAGTCGAAAATCGAGCTCCCAGATCAGCTGAGTCGAAAATCGAGCTCCCAGATCAGCTGAGTCGAAAATCGAGCTCCCAGATCAGCTGAGTCGAAAATCGAGCTCCCAGATCAGCTGAGTCGAAAATCGAGCTCCCAGATCAGCTGAGTCGAAAATCGAGCTCCCAGATCAGCTGAGTCGAAAATCGAGCTCCCAGATCAGCTGAGTCGAAAATCGAGCTCCCAGATCAGCTGAGTCGAAAATCGAGCTCCCAGATCAGCTGAGTCGAAAATCGAGCTCCCAGATCATCCCAGGGGGGGGGGGGGGGGCATGAAAATGTTTCAATGTGTTGCAGACTCGTATGCAAGCGTTTATTTAACGGATGACTAGCATCGCAAAACACATTCTGTGTTCCTATGATTTCATATGGAGTATGGAAAAAGAAATAAACGGGGGGTGCAGGGGGGCGGAGCCCCCCGCCGAGGCGCAAAGCGCCGAGTTTATGCTTGTCACCTATTAAGAGTAAGATCGAAAATAGGTACTCAAAGGGGGAGTAATTTCCTCGGACTCTTTCCTATGGGAATTATCGAAATACTTCCACCGCTCGGACGGTCAGAGCTGTAACTCCCTTCTCCTATTCCCAAGTTCCAATCCGCTTCTCGCCCCAAGGGTCCCTGGAGTTGGGGAACAGGCCTCAGATGCTTCACCCGTTTCTCCAACAAAAGGCCAACTTTATTGATGTTTCTTCGTTCTTCTTATTAAAATACCTCCCCCCGGTGCCATGAGTTCTTCACTCTTCTTTGAGGATCCTTTGATCTGGGAATATAATATAGTTTGTTCGCGTCTCATCGTTTACTGTTATTGTGTAATTTTCATTACGATTCAACTCTATTTATTAATCATACTCCTCGAAAATTAGAGAATACAATTTGAGACGTTTGACGGTTTTAATATGTTCCACCAAGAATATTGTAGCTCTAGATTTTAATAACCTTCGAATACACGAAGGATTCTTAATAATATTTCGCTGAATTGTGTTCCTCTTTTGTGCTAAGCACGGATACTAAACAGGATATTTGAGATGAAAGACTGGTTTTTGACGAGACTCCAGTGGTGGATATTTGACCAAAAAGTGGTGATTTTTATTTAAAACAAGGAAAAAGTACTTCCTAATAATTCCTCCATACCTAAAATCTCCTCTTCTGCCTCTGATCTCTCTTTTCTGTTGAGTAATTACACGGAAAAAGGATCCAGGCGGGTATCAGTGTCATCAGGAGGAGTTTATTCGTCGACGCTTCGTGTTATCATTCCTTTCGAGTCAAACATCAAGATGAGGAGCGGAACGAACAAAGCTTTACTTTTCTCTCTCGACCAGACGGTGACCATTCGCAGGAAATAGAAGCAAGATTCTCTTCCTCCGGACACAGTGCTCGAAGTTAATCGGCCCGCTCCTTTCTCTGATTTACTGCAGCCCCGACTGGGAGTATTTTTCGCACTAAAAATAAAAGATGCTGTGATGGAAACAATGGTCTCCCTACACGACTAACAGCATTCTGAAGTCCTTGCGAGAAGGTATTCAAGAGAGCCGGTACTATTTTACCCAGTGAATGTTACCAGGTTTCGGCACCACTGACCTAACTAATGGGAACTAAATTACATAACAATAAATTGAGTAGGTAAGTACGTTCATTCGCAGTTTTTCAATGTTATGATATAAATAAGTGAGAAATCAAGTTGGGAAATTAAGATTACCTGGGAAATCAGGGGAAAAGAATTGTTTGGAACAGGTTGTTGCAGGATTCGAACAGAAATGAGCCGTGGATAACGGGAAGTAAATAAACTGAATTAAAAATTAATCATAATTCTTCGCCATGATGACGGAGTTGAGTAGAACGTTGTCTATTTCCACGAAAATAATGAGTTACAAGTTTAATCGATTTCGACGGTTAGGTCATCATCAGTAACAAACAATAACTTTGACTTGAATAATATCGAATTATATTATTTCAGAGTACTGATCATACATCAAATCGGAACCGGAGTGTTTTGATAACTATGAGTCACTTATATCTATAGAGTGGGATAATAATAAGCAGCTTTAGGGCTATAATTACAGAAATAGATACACAATGGCTAATGAAACATGTCATAATTGAAACCGATACTATCTAAGAGCAACTAACAGCTTAGTCTCAACTCTCGTCATTCTCACTAAACTTGATACTGATGAAATATAACCATCTCGAACTCGAACTAACCTTCCACCTCTTCAATCTATATGATCGACCATTAGCGTCGCTCAAGACTTCGAGAAAGACATTTTAAGTTCTGGTCGTGATAGTGGAGAAACTTCCAACAGTTATTAATAGTATTAGGATAGATGCGTTTTCTCTTTGGAACAAAAGTCAAGCCATCACCCAGCGTTGGCACCCCAGGGGACCTCCAGTGCCATCCACACAATCACTCACCGCTTCCAGCCACCAAGATTCTTCGCCGAGAGCACCTCTTTGGGTGTTGACGTGGATCTAGGATACACGAGATTGATCACGCGGAAAGGAATCCATCATTCCGATAATCCGACGTTTCTCTCGTCAAGTCGGAGAGTAAGAGAATCCGCGAATGATGGCAACTCCCTTTCCTCCCAAATGTCGGGTAGCTCTTTCTCGAGTCAACCCGACATAAAAAAAAACCCTTTTATTCCATTCACGTAAATACTTACTTTTTCCGCAATTGAACACGTCGTTACTATGTGTTTCCGAATGGAGATGATTTTTTCCTGTACTCATCAATGTAGTGGGAATGTATTTCGGGGGCTGAGGTAAATAAATTACTACCCATTCGGTTAAAAGGTCGAAGAAACTGATTCAGGCAGTTTTCATCACTCACTTTTGTGATTCTTCTTGAAGTGCTACAGAAATAATCACGATTCAAAAATTCCCCATCTCTTGATCACCTGTTTTTTTTAATTATATTTATTTTGTCTATTTTTTCATATTCTGGATAAATCCTGGAAAAATAGCAAAAGTTATGACTGGAAAGATTGACCCGTTATAGGTAGGGTCAGAAATCATGCAGGTCCACAGCTATATATGAATTCATCAAGCTCACAAGAATATTATGAACATAAATTAAGCAAGGTCGGACATTTATAATAACCTACAGCTGAAATTTATCATCAGATTTGTGATTTGTAATGTTTCCTTTCTCGGATATTCTTGCCGTCTGTTCATTTTTAGAGTTCACTTTTGTCCATTTTCGAAAATGTTTGTGAACCTGTCGAAAAACTGCTGAAGTACTTTGTCGTACCTCACGAACCCTGAGATTTTCAAGTAGGTACGTAGATGATATATTGAGACACCAGCGAATAATTTCTTATGGTGATGTAATGATACGGGCACAAGTAGGGTAATTACCGTGATGACTACAAGGTTTTCAATCAAAAAGGATACGTATGAATAATTTTGGAACAATGGAGCGGGAATAATCGATTTTATTCAGATAAGAGACCGATTAATTGAAAGACGGTTACGGATAAATTGAAACATTCGCGAAAACTCGGGGGGAATTCAAACACAGGTAGTCCGAAAATGGACTAAACATCGACGCCGAGGCGCTACTCGCATAAATTGGTGGACGGAACTTCACTATTGACAAGATTGTCAGAACAGACTCAACAGTCACGACCATCGACGGTCGGCGCCCAATTATGTTATAACAGTTGCGTAAACTATTGGAGAGCGAAAGAGTAACTAGAAACTTATAAACAGGGAAGTTGAAAGGGGGAAACTTCATTGATACACGAAGGGAACCTACACAAAGCTACCGAAATCAGCACGAGTGTAGGAAACAAGTACATGCAATGAGAAAATCAAGAGATAATTGAGGTTTATTCAATACAGTCTTCAGCTAACGCGTTTGGTGGAAATGCACTTCGATGATTCCTAACATACCGTTTCACTACACACGTCTATAACAACACAGTACACAGAACCAATAGATTTTTTAGGCAAAGGAGTTATATATTATATAACTCTACTATACAATATTATTGTGCGACGTCATCAGAAAAGGTAATTTTATTGTGAGACCAATTTTGAACGAGGTGCAGTGCTACCAACAACGATGTAATTTTTTTTCGTTGTTATATTTGTGTTGGAATGATAGCGGTACAATTGATTCGCATATACTAAAAATTGTTGAAATTGGTCCATGACGCCATCGGAGAACATAACGTTGCTGTGTGAAACAATTTTGGGCGAGAAGTCAACCAAAAACAATGTGATTTCTTCGTTGATATTTTTTTGTTAGTGTTGGCAGGCAAAAACAAATTATAATAATTAAAAAACTATGATCACCTCAATTGAGAAAAAAAACTAAAATTCTGAAAGTAGATTTCAAAACAGATAAATTTTGAAAAAGATTCTCCTTGGCAATTGTAGCCCTCTCAATCGAACGACAGCAGTAAGTACGAATCCATCTGTATAGAAACAACAGACTACATGCAAGGGGTGTGTCGATCCAGGTATTTCCCTGGAACGGTTCCAACGGTTACGGTGACAAAGATGTAATCGTTCCAAATTACCGGTACAGGCGATCAAATCCCATTCACATGACATGGATGAAGTAGGCAGTCAAATCCCTATCATCCTTCTTCCATGCTTATGATCTCAACTTGCAATACAATAGCATCATTTTCCTTGACAATTCGCTAAAAGGAAGGAATTTGAACAAGTGATACAAAAGAAGCAATTTATTATAAATAATAGTTACCAAACAATTCAAGGAAAGAATAATGACGTCGCAGTTTAAGAACTTAACATGACAATAATAAATTAATAATACTGGAGACAACTTCCATGCTAACCAGTCCAGAAGATTACTTCCCGCTCAAGAGCCATTCCATAAACCATTCTCAGTCCATGGAAGTAGTAAGGGCGCTTCCAGGTACAACATGGAACAGAACTGAGAACAAGATCCATGCTTACCGGTCCAAAACCCTTCCCGGTCCAGAGCCATTAAACCATTCTATATGATATCTTATCGGTCCGGTGCCATCCTTACCGGTCCAGTTCCATCCTCACCAATCAGAATGATCAGAATGATGAGATGATTGATCAGATCATTCTGATTGGTGAGGATGGAACTGGACCGATGGAAAAGATTCTCTTCCCGGTCCAGAGCCATTTCAAGATATCTTATCAGTCCGTGGAACTGGACCGGTAAGGGTCGAGTTTTTGTCGCTGCGTGGAACCGTTCCAACCTGAAACTCGGTTCCACAGCCCCGGTACAGCTGTACCGCCACACCTCTACTACATGCAATGACATCAATGTCATCGATAGAATGTGGAGTGATGATGAGAGACGTATTTCAAAAGAGGCTTGAAAAAATACAAAATAGCGCCTCGTCATAAGAATAGATGAGATACGATTGTGTCTTATTGTTTTCAGCTTGATAGTACGTCAGTCAGAACTGGGTCGTCACTGTAGGCTATTGGAAGTTCATGGGAGAAGTATAACGCTCTAGGTTCAAAAATATGATACCGAAGAAGTTTATACTTGGCGATGAAATGAAAACAATAAATCACTACTGAGATCGAGAAGTGGGCAACATTTTCAAATAAACTACACCTGGTTGTCAATAATACATGAAATTAGACTGATCGATGAAGTGTGAGCAATTTATCATTATATGATTTAAGGAAGGAGCTGTTGATTATGAGATACACAAACTCTGGTGACGGTTGAACTGAGATGAACTTTGGTATACTATGAAACTGATAATGTTGTATTAAAAACTCCTATTGATGCAAAACGTTGAATGAGCGAAATTTCAAAGAAATGATTTATTCAGGTATATATTTTGAATAGCTGAGTTCACAATGTAAAAAGTGCCTTGAATAAAAACGGAGGAGCGTCGAAGTAGTAGGACAAACATACATTTCCAAGTGGGAATCTTTCCACAGTCCGTTCGAGAAGCATTCCAAGGGCGAACGAACAAAATCCGCTTCCACATTCTTCAGACATCAACGTCAAGTATGGAAAGTTATCTACCGAAGTGGGTTCGCAGCACTTTTCGCCATGGTTTCGGAAACCCACCAATAGAAACATACAATGTAAAAATCACGTCATAGTATTTCTGGACTCGATTGAGGGCGTCAGTAATGAACATAGGTAGGTACGAGTACATGATGCCCGATCCAAGTTCATCTTTGGTTATCTTAAAATAAGAGTTAAACGATTCATAATGGAAACGAATTCTAATGGACGATTTCATGGTATTTTACATCGATCCGTACCTGTGAAGGTAGTTACAAAACCGACTACACAAATGGAGGGAGACCGGTGGCTACGGTCGTTGAGGCGTCGTTGTTTGGCGGTTGACGTTTGGACCGACCACTGCGGGAATCGAGGGTTCAAGGCTCATCGCCGGCAGCGTACGTTTTTCGGCGGCCGGGGCTCTCATCGCCCCCCTTGCCACAACCCAGGGCGGTGAGGTAATGGGAAGCCATGAGCAAAACCATCAGAAGAAATTCTGATCTTCCCTTTGGAAGACAGCTGATGACGTCAGCGATGCCAGGATTGGCAGTCGGACAAAAATCCAACTTGAAAAGGTTGTTTACTTTACTTTACTTTATTAATTACACAAAATGCTGCAAATCATTGCCCAAAGGTTTATTATTTTCTGTATAGGTACCTACCTACTACCTACAAGGGCATTTTTTGGAATTTCAAACTCAACCACCAACCAAATGGAAATGAAGGGTTGAAACTTTCAAAAATGCCCTAGTAGGGAGTAGGCACCGATGGTTGGTAGGGAGGGATCTATACAGAAGGGATCTTTACAGAAAATAATAAACATTTGGGCAATGATTTGCAGCGTTTTTTTTTTTTTACCTACCAACTACCTACCACACCATACTGCCTTCACAACTTCACAATCAAGTTTATTAGAAAGAACTAAACGCTTCACACTCGATTCGAAAAATAGACAGTTTCATATGGAAACTTGATTACTGGTTGTTCAGAAAGCAAAACTGAATACAAATGGAAGAAATGAACAGCAATCGATTTTAGTCAGATAAAATTTGAACGGAGATTAGGCCTCTTTTGTGATTCACACTCGTGATTCTGTTTTATCGAAGGAAAACCTTCAAGTACTCGTAGGGAGCGAATGGCTTCTCCTGCAGAGCTCCGGTGGTCTCAAAAATTTTTAAAAATTCAATACTACTTAAAATTAGTAAAAAAAGATACGTTAATTTCGAGAGTTTTCGAGTTAAGGCACTCTTGAAAATTTCAACCCTCAATTTTCACCCCTTAGAAGTGACTGACATCAACCAGAAGCTTTGCGGCACAACTAGACCTCAAATGGAGCCCATATACCAAATTTGAACCAAATCGATCCAGTGTTGCTAAGAAAAGTGCCGCGTACGGCGGACGGATGGAAAATTGTTTATTGGATTTTCGGATTCTACGTACCTTGAAACGTAAAACATCAAATTTTGAGGGGGGTTAAAATTCCTTTTCTTGCTCTATTCCAAAGGCTTATTATTGAAAATAATAAACCAAAAGAGCGTCGGAGTACCTAGGAAGGATAAGCTCAAAATAAGCAAGAAGATATCGATGTACGAGTAAATGCGAGTCGAAAGAAAATGTAGAAATAATTCAACAGAGTTTCGGCCTCATCTCGATTGCTTCATCAATTCAAATGGATCGAACAGTCCGCACTCGTAGAAGTTGCCTGTCCTAGTGGATCAAGGATTAGTGGCAGGGTCAATGCTGACGAATAATACACGGATTTGCAATAACCATCAACAAGGAAAAAAACTCAGGTAAATCTACGATTCGATGGGCTTGAAAGACTCCTTGATCAAACTTTGGGAATTGGTTCATACTTATCCTGACCAGAAGGACTTCTGTACACCATGAAAATCAGAAGTTTAAATTACAATGTTACCTAAGTTTTCAGGGACAACAGGTACAATATCTTAAGAGGTAATATTACCTCCCTACTAAACCAACGTGTAACCTAAAAGCGAGAATGCAAACTTGTGAATGATATCAATCAGCAAATCTAATACATACATAAGAAAAATTGTTCAATTAATTATGAAATGCACTTCTACGTACTAGGGCAAATCACTGGTTTACTATTTTATGATGTAATTTCCAATATACGCTCAGATTTCTCTAATGTGTGTTGAAGATCGAGATATCCTTCACGGAAAATGAATCCTGTCTCAACATTCTGGCACATTTCCTGTTTCCGAAGGGATCAATATGAAAAGAGGTGCAGGAAATCTAAAAAAAAAAGCAATAGAGAATACCTAAGTCAAAAGGGCAAGTCAAGGTCCTGTCGGTTATAATAGAGAATAAAGTAGACATATACCACGTTCATTCGTTTCAAAAAGCGTACGAAGGAGAACGCACGTTGAAAGCGCGAAGGAGAGATGGCACCACTTACTCGCCGAAACAACTAGGTCACGGCATTGGACGATCAAGTGCATCAGGCTAAGTGCGAAAGAGTGTCGCAAGAAAGCTTTCAGTTTCATTTATCCGTCTAGTTTCTTGAAACCTACGAATAAAATGGAAAGAATATACCACCAGCAAGTACTTTTTTCCAAGGATTGCCCCGGAAAAAATCACCTAAGTTTCAATTCTGCTTCCAAGTATACCGAGGAATAGTGTTTACTTTCTACATTTGCGGAAAAAATACTCAAAAAATGATACGTCCGCTCGCAATTCACGTGTCAGACCTTCCTGGATAATATTGGTAGAATGAAATAAATGGTACTCACATCTCATTTTGGGGAAATTTCAAAGATTGTGCGGATGGTTCTACATAAATTTAACCCACTAGTGGGCGCGAAGGGCGCTAGCGAGTACTCCGCTTATCGGTATTCCCAGAACGGAACCCTCCCATTCACAAATGACACCCGTCAGACACCCGACGCGTGCTCTCACTCAAATAAGGTGTCAAAGTGACAAATCGAGCTTGCAGTATTGAGTCCAGATTGCGTCCTTCTCCAGAAATTGAAGACCAGATGATGAAGATGAAGGCTGAAATTGATTTTATATCGACTGGATGCTTGCATTTTTACGCAGTCCACTCCAATATCCAGGTTTTTATTCTCGAAGAAATTCTAAGTATTAGTTTTTGTGACACTTTTTTCTAATTGGCTGGCTCTTTTTTCTAGTTAGGCCTATATAGTGCAATATATTGCCAAAATAGATTGCCATTTTGGAAATTTTGAATTTTTACTCGCTAGTTTTGCCAAGTTTTTTTTTCGACCGGCTCTTTTTTCTAATTTGGCTTATTTTGTTCGTCTGAATTGTTTCGTTTTCCTATCACCTACTTACCCAATTAAAATAGTACAATTGGCAAGACATACTGTCATTTTTGAATTTTCAAACTTATTTCCACCTTTATGAATAGTGAATCTTGAATCATTTTTCTGATGTGACTGATAACGCACGTGGACGCACGAACGCGAGCAGCGAGGCTCAAACCCACGACTCCCCGCAGAATAAATATAGTTAATTTCATGAATAAAATAAGTGAGAAAGATTAAAAATGAATATGTGGTACATGGGTTACTCAAGACTCCACTAACGCGGCAGTTGACATAGCCTCCACTTGTGGGTTAAAATTGCTCCTGGACAGATTGGATACACTGCTCATGTGCAAACGTAAAACTGCCGGACATAATTTCCTCATAACCTATTTATCTGATTCCTCCCAAACTTTGATAATAGTAATTGAGACTAAGATTTTTAAATTCTCTGTAAATTTCATCAAGATCGTATTTTCTATGCAAGTGGGACATTTTATTTATGTGTATGTCTCAAGGATGAAAACGAAGAATTTGCTACTGTTTCCTGACTCAGATGCAAAATTTTACTCCTCGTTTCTTGATTCGGATGAATTATGTTTCAAATCCATGTCTGTTTTGTGTTATTTGAGGCTACATAATTTCTCTGGAGATCTAAAGAGGTGTTGGTTATGTTTGAAACATCGAAATTATTCAACCTGCGTAGTTTCACTTTTGAGCACCCTACCCCTCTCCATTCCTCTCAAAAACCCCCTCCAGTATTGGACGAGGACTGGCAAACTTTTCTTTTGGCACTACCAAGCGAAGGTCCGTAAACCCCTTCCCCCTTCCTCGACACCAAACTTCTGCACAGAGCTGTGGGAACCCTCCTAACTACGTGTGAATAAATTGCCTGGCCACTAATCTCTCACGCGCCTTCTCCTCCGAACAGCTGCAACACCGATTTTCATAACCTCCTGCTCTTTCACTCTCTGGATTTGTGATGTCGCTGGAAACTCTAGACATAAATGACTCTCACAGATAAACATTACGGTTAAAACGATGCTATAAATGTGAATGGTAGTGAATCGATACACGCTATTCTACAGTGGCACTAAAGTCATTTTAAAAACTCCCATAAGTCCACAAAGTTGGACCTTTATGTTCAACAAACAGAAGGAATTGACCATATAAATTCGAAGTTATACAACGTGAATACACATGTGGAAAATGTCATTCAACCGAGCTCTATAGTCAGTGTGAAGTTAGCTACTATAATTCTGGAACGTCTAAAAAATTGTTCAGACTTAACTTACTGAAACTGTTACAGTAAATACTATTTAGATTTCATAAGAGTGATGTCTCCAGGATAAATGTCCAAAAATGTCCTCCTTCGGATGAATATTTATTATTATATTTATAAATAAATACGAATATTACAAATATAAATATGAATATTATAAATATTTATATTTATTGATTTTAGCTGGTTTATGGAACCGGTCACCGCTTGGTAACCACTCGCGGGCGGGATCGCATGTCCTTATTTTGAATCCATTTTTCGAGGGCCGTTGTTGAGATGGTGAGAAAATTAGTAGCCATGAGCGAAATCATCAGCACCAATTGTGATCTTCCCTTCGGAAAACAGTTGATGACGTCCGCGACGCCAGGAATGGCAGTCGGACAAAAATTCAACGCATGAAATGCAGGTAACGCATGAAAATACGATATTTATGCAATGAGCAGTGACGTTCGTGCTAGGTCAATGGTTTATTATTACCTCTGTTGAGATTCGAACAGCTTCACATCATAGACGATGTAAACCTATGAAAGCATCAAAGGGAGTTCCAGCGAAAGATCAAAGTTTGAGTACTCACGTGAATAATATTATCTCAGTAAGAACATTACCCCTTACCCCTTACTGTATCAGTAGCAGAGCCGTTTTCCTTGATGTCTTTGGAACGGTCAACTGCAGCATAAATTATGGAGGTTTAGACGTTAACGATCCGAATTACGCAGGAAAGACTTCAACGTCAAGGCCTCTCGTTGAGTTCAGGTGACGTTGGAGAAAAACTGGAAAGATTGCGGTGAGATACGTTGGCTTGGAGAAGGATAGAATCTTAAGAGGCAAGGCTTTCCAAAGAACTTGGATACTATCAGGAGAAAGACGAACGGCTTTGCCTTTTATCTCTGATCTGGCTTATATAAGATTCGAAGGATTTCGGATTTGATGAAAAAGGGTAGGCTCGATGTCGGTGAAGGTGTTGAAAGATAAACAAACTTCACATAGATAATAAACATAACGGTGATGACAGTTCTTTAATCACACCACGAGGGGTCTTCGGAGTATTTTGTTCCCTTTGTGGCGGCCGGATTTCTTTGGAGCTTTTGTTGGCCATTGTTGGCGCTTTTCGTCAGTGGCGGAGCGCAAAGCATGGAGAGCGACAAAACCATCGAAAGTAATGAATTTCCCGCCAGGGCGAACGCGAACTGAATGATTATTTGATACTTTCAGTGATTAACTCGGTTGGATGGTTCGCCAATACGCCACAATGATTCCGAAAAATTCGTATTACAGACCCCACTCCACTTTTTTCAATTAAATCATCCAACCACAATTAATAGGAAACAATTTCATTCGGTGATGAATAAATATTTTTTTCGTTTCTGAAAAGCATCAATCAATTACATTATTACCTCACCTACCTCAAGGGAGACATGATACGGCGAAGAAAAGCTTTGCCATTGTTGTACCACTTGAAGAAAAACATCGATCGCATTTCGGTCAGCTAACATTTGAACGGAGATTAGGCCTCTTTTACGATTCACATTCGTGTTTCTGATTTATCGTAAGTCCAACCCTTACATTCTGGTAGGGAGCGAACGAATGGCGTCACAAATAAATTGCTCTAAGGGGTTGGAGCTAGTGCGGCAGAGGCTATGGGGAGGGGGGGGGGGCTGAGGTCCTGGCTCTCATCACTGTAGTTCTCAGTTAAAATTGGCTCTTGTATCGCTCTACTAATCACGTCATCAAGAACTCATGTAAAGAAGTCATGTAACTTCACCATGCGAACCAATTATGGGAAAAAACCAGGGCTACCAACATCGCACCTATCATGGGACCTCAACATTTTTGTGTCAGTGTGTTGTCAGCACTGTGGCCCCAAGTGCTGTGTATATTACTAATTACTATTTTACTTCAACGATTCGAGGCGCAAAAAATTGCAATATTGATATTTGTGAACTTTTCTCAATCAGTGGCAACAACTGGGCGGATCTACTTATAATAATTATGTAATTAATCAGCTCCTCTTCCCTCATCAGTGATAACGGATACATTACGTAGCCGTCCTAGTGTGCATCATTTACGTTAGTACCACACAATAATTTTCTTAATACAATAATTTTCCAAATCCACACCGAAAGAGTTGAATTTGTTTGTGTTAACTGTTCGTTCGTTATTATAATTAACGTCTTTCCGATTTATTTATAACATATCGAACAATACTCAACAAACAGACACGAATTCATAAGTTGAATTCATATAGACATAAGTTCAGAACGAAAAAAATCAACAATGCCCAAACCAGGAGAATGAATGCAATGATTTTCTCTCTCAGTTATAACTTAAACCCGAAATTGGCGCATCAGCTCGAACGCATTTAACGGCGTTTATTCTTCCTCATTGTTCTTCTTGTTTAACGAACATGCGAGTATGAAAAGTAAATAAAACAAGCGGGATATCGACGTTTGCAATGCGGAATTTGCTATATTAGCGCTTGGTAAACTTTATGAACGAGAGAGCCGAACAGGGCCGTGTGGCGGCGGAATTTAAATTAACAAGGGGTCCGTGACCGGAATCAAAAAGCGGCGTTACTTGGGGAAGTTCGGTTTGAAAAAGGGAGAAAAAGCGAAGTGGTCGTCTAGAAGAAGGTTGAGAAATGGAATAGATGTGCCTTGAGAGGATTTTTAGGGTCGGTGGAAAGCGAGAGCATCCCTCCAGCCTGATCATCAAGTCGTGGCGCAGCGAGAGGTTAACGATGTGCGCGATTCTGGCGAACGTGAAAAGGACTACTCAGTGCTCGGCTTTTTAAAATACGGGAATCCTCTCTTCCGCCTGTGAGTTGCGCAATTCGGAGGAAGGTATTATGTACATCTATGAACAGACACGACGACGTAGATTTAGAGACCCGCGGTGGTTTGTGAATGTATGTAAAACGTCTTCAGCCAGCAGTAAGATGATATTGCACATACCGTATAATATCTATGTAACGGTGATGTGGAGTACAGAAATCTACCAACGACTGAACGAAGCAAGATAAAAAATTAGTTTCCTCCTTCCAAAAACTATAATAATTTTCCGAATTCCGGACGAAAACTAGATAGGTAATGCAAAATCAATACTTTTAGCAAAATGGTAAATGTCCAAACTGGCAAACGTAAAACTAAAATTTTTTCCCAGCATTTGTCTTCAAATACTAACAAAATCGGGTTAAAGTTGATGAAGCTGGAAAAAATAGATGAAACTTATAGAGAAAAATGATTCACACCTACAAATTGAAGTTATCGTAAGCACGGTAGGTCAACCAGTCAACCTTAGCACCTCAACTTGACCTGACGTAACTTACATCGAGAATTTGCTGAATCATTACAATACTACATAAGTACTCCTTTTTGAGTTAAATCCTTTTATCGACCCTTAGCAAACTAACATCGCTTAGTTTGCTACCTTAACCAAATTACAACTAAAATCCGATAATAATTGAGGAGTCGAATAACTTGTAGGATACAATGTATACCTTCCCTTCAATAATTTAATGATTTGCATTTTCATTTCTCTTGTTCTCTTTTGCGTTTTGGATTTCATGTACAAATTTTCAGTTTTATATTATATTTTGATTATTAAAAAGTAGGTTTTTAAAATTATTGCTTGATTATTCGAACCATCTCATGAAGCATTGTTGTATACAATAATACGATCCTTTTTGGGAAAACCCCCGAAGATCTATGGTGTAGTAAATTGTTGAAATTTGGAACAAAACCAACTGCGATTCCTACTACAAATACTATACAAGAGATGAGGTAAAACTGAATCAATCGCGTTAATAACAAATTTGGCGACGCATGTAATCAACATGTATTTCACAGTATTCTTGCTAGAAATATCTTGTGCGCGGCAACTTAACAGCGCGTGCTCACGTAAAGGTGTAAGCCACTCAAAGTTCCTTGGTTGCACACCTACTTTCGGGAATCACGATGAGACTTCGAAGGTCGGGTATTCAAGTCACCCCTCAAGGCCACGTCCGGTAAATCGTGTGTGCCAAGCTCTGTCTTCAGTCTTCCAAGCTCCTAACCCCGTCCTCGACCTCTCATCTTCTTGTTACTTATTCCCGAGATTCACAATAATCCGTCCTTGAGACCCCCGAGAAATGAGCCGAGACGTGCATATGAGCCCGTCCGTTGTGTTACCTCGAAATGTCTATCAGTCCGATCTCGAGCCTCCATTAGCGGGCAAATAGCGTCAATCATTTCCCTCCCAAAAAAAGAAATAGTACGAGAAAAACAACGCAAAGCCTTGTACCCCCTTCACTCAGTAGATATAGACCTTTGAATGGGCGAAAGAAAAGACTCTCCAAAGCTTCAACATCTTCCTGAACTTCAATTTGTAAACTGAACACGTAGGTTGACTTCTTTGATATTCCATCGCGCAATCTACGATTTGTGATTTTCTAACAAAACAACTTGTCTCCAATATCGTGCTTTTTTCTTCATCCAGTAATTGAAGGCACGGGTTTATTCCTTCAAGCCTTTGGGTTTATTATTTCACGCCACTTACTTAAATCAATAATTACGTGACAGAGACTACTTGGCCTTGGGGGTGTACTAGGTACATAGCTTCCTATTCATCCATTACATGGTTGGGAAAGTGATGGGAGGTCGTCAGAACTGCCAAGTACCCTACCAAATATGAGTCACATCGTACAATAAGGTGATGAGAGAATAGTCCAGCTAGTGTGTGTGGCACATAGCTCATTACATGTTCAAGACCTAAGAATACAAGACCTTAGACAAGTTACGATGACCAATCCAAAGTACAGAAACTGATTCACAAGAAAACTGGACCACAGTACGGAATCCAATCAATGTTATGGAAGCTGATCAGAATTACTTAAACTGGTCCACCTTACGGAAATTAATCCACAGTATGGAAACTAATCAACATTATGAAAGCTGATCGAAAAACTGTAAGAAACTAATTTTAAAAATAAATTAAGAACCACTGAAAAGTTAAAAAAATAAATAAGATTTCATTATCAGTTATGACAGTTAAAACTCTGAAAATTATCACACAAAGGTTAATTATTTTTCTGATATATCACTCGCCTGCAAAGAAAACAACTTTGCCATTGTCACTACCTACCTACCAACCTAGTTTAGCTTCACATTCAAGTTTAATTTGATGAAATAAACGCTTCACACTCTATTTTTTTTTTTTTTTTTTTTTTTTTTAATGGTTGCTAAGGACGCAAACCTGAGTACAACTCGAAAACGCTGCAAATCATTGCTCAAAGGTTTATTATTTTTCTGTATAGATCACCCTTCTGTATAGATCACTGGTTCTCCATCAATAGCACCAAACACCATCTGTATTCTCCCTTGACCTTCCCTCTCAAATTTCAGCTTCCTGCGTTCAACAGGATTGAAAATGGCTTCGGAGCTCACTCAGCTGATCAGTGATCTGAGGAGTGAAGAAGATCTCCTCGAATGCCGGAGACGCCTGGAAGAGCACTTCCATTCAATAGGATTGAAAATGGCTGTGGAGCTCACTCAGCTGAACAGTGATCTGAGGAGTGAAGAAGATCTCCTCGAATGCTGGAGACGCCTGGAAGAGCACTTCCATTCAATAGGATTGAGAATGGCTTCGGAGCTCACTCAGCTGATCAGTGATCTGAGGAGTGAAGAAGATCTCCTCGAATGCTAGAGACGCCTGGAAGAGCACTTCCATTCAATAGGATTGAAAATGGCTGTGGAGCTCACTCAGCTGATCAGTGATCTGAGGAGTGAAGAAGATCTCCTCGAATGCTAGAGACGCCTGGAAGAGCACTTCCATTCAATAGGATTGAAAATGGCTGTGGAGCTCACTCAGCTGAACAGTGATCTGAGTAGTGAAGAAGATCTCCTCGAATGCTAGAGACGCCTGGAAGAGCACCTCCATTCAATAGGATTGAAAAATGGCTTCGGAGCTCACTCAGCTGATCAGTGATCTGAGGAGTGAAGAAGATCTCCTCGAATGCTGGAGACGCCTGGAAGAACACTTCCATTCAATAGGATTGAAAATGGCTTCGGAGCTCACTCAGCTGATCAGTGATCTGAAGAGTGAAGAAGCCTTTGAGCAATGATTTGCAGCGTTTTTTTACCCACCAACATTTTTTTTACCTACCAACTTTTTTTTACCTACCAGCTAGGTACTGCCTACCACACCATACTGGCTTCACACCTTCACAATCAAGTTTATTAGAAAGAACTAAACGCTCCACACTCGATTGGAACAATAGAAAGCTTCATACGGAAATTTGATTACTGGTTACGCAGAAGGCAAAACTGTATACAAATCGAAGAAATGAACAGCGATCGCATTTTAGTCCGATAAAATTTGAATGGAGATTAGACCTCTTTTGCGATTCACACTCATGATTCTGTTTTATCGAAGGAAAACCTTCAAGTACTCGTAGGGACCGAATGGTTTGTCCTACAGAGCTCCGGGTGGTCTCAAAAATTTTTAAAAATTCAATACTATTTAAAATTGGTGAAAAAACGATACCTTTATTTCGAGAGTTTTCGAGCTAGGGCACTCTCGAAAATTTCAACCCTTAATTTTCACCCCTTAGAAGTGACCTACATCAACCAAAAGCTTCGCGGCACAACTAGACCCCAAATGGAGCCCATATACCAAATTTGAACCAAATCGGTCCAGTGTTGCTAAGAAAAGTGCCGCGTACGGCGTACGGCGTACGGCGTACGGCGGACGGCGGACGGACGGAAATTTTTTTATTCGATTTTCGTGTTCTACGTACCTTGAAACGTAAAACATCAAATTTTGAGGGGGGGTTAAAATTTTTTTTTTCTTGCTCGATTCCAAAGGCTTATTATTGAAAATAATAAACCAAAAACGAACATCGATCTTTGGTCAGCTAAAATTTGAACGGAGATTCAAAGAAGCTTCGGGGCTAGGGATGGGTATCGTTATAAAAGTATCGATATTTTATATGGATACTGTATCGTAACCGAGTATCGATATCCCAAGTATCGTTGGGCATGAGTATCGATATTTTAAAATATCGAGTATCGATACTTTAGTGCCACAAACTATCAATATCATCCAATTTTCTCAAGGAAAAATAATTTTTTCAACAACTTTTATTCATTTTTCACTATTAAGAGTCCAAGCAGAGTGATTTTTTCCATGATATAAACGTTATTTGTGCAACCAAAGAGTAATGACCCAAAAGCCTCTCTACTTTCTTCATTTTTTAGCCATTATGTTGAATTTTTCGCGAAGACAGTATCGATATTCGATATTTGGAAATATCGGATCCAAAGTATCGATATCCAAAAATATCGGATAGTGCAGTATCGATACTAAAATATCGAGTATCGGAACGAAAGTATCGATATTTTGAAATATCGAGTATCGATACCCATCCCTACTCGGGGCACAACGAGACCCCAAATCGAGCCGACATATCAACTTTCATCAAAATCTTTCACCGTCTTGGGGACGAAAGATAAAACTCCCTTCTATTCGATATTCGGATTTCACTTATACCTTGACACGTAAACCAACTAATGTTTAGGGTGTGGGGGGGGGGGGTAAAAACTCTTTTTTTCTTGGTCGATTCCAAAGGTTCATTGTTGGAAATAATAAACCAAAATCCCAAAATCAGTAAACCACGATGAAGAGCATAATATGCTCTCATAATATACTCAATTGATGGCTGTATTTTTGATTGAACTATGGATGTGTGGATTCAGTATTTCTCATATTATGAGAAATCCAGTTCAATCAAAAATACAGCCATCAATTGAGTTCTAATTGAATGTTGAATTAAATGGAGAAAATAAGGATGGTAGACTTTCAATTGCTTAACCTGAACAATATTCGACACAAGAGTTTTGACTTCGCAGCACGGGGTAAATAAACCAAACGTTAACTAAATTAGTTCAATAATCATCAACGAAATGCTTCAAAACACAGGCTCTTCTGCATCTGAAAGTAAATTAAACGAAAAGTTAATTTCAGAGGGGATCCAAGATGAAGTTCATCACCCTAATAATGAAGTTAGAATGTTACACAGCTAGATGGTTCAACTAACTGTCAGAGAGTTCAAATCCTTCCGAATAAACAGAGAATTAGGGCCTCGAAACTACAACGCTCAGCGCCTAAAATTATCCAGCCTTCCGGTGGAAGTTGAGTCGAAACGATTGAAACTAATATCAGTGGACTGCAGAAATGAATTCATTATTAGGAGAGGCAAAATTGAAGAACTTTTACGTAAAAGGTGTCTCAGCAATATTATAAGTATGAACAAGTCTGTTATAGAAGAGGATCATGTACAATGAGCTGGTTTGGGCAATAAATAGAAGAAGACATATGGGAAAACATCTGATGAAGATGGTACCACACAGTGTGGGAGTATAAAGGGCTATAAATGGGCTCCACAATTATTCTACACCCACTTCCAGGCATAGGACCACGTGTTGCATTGATTTTAAAAAGCACTTGTTACTCTGAAATTATGTATGAATGCGAAATAACCATGAGCAGAACATGGTTCCAATGGTTGGCGATTGAATTCATATTTGCGAACACAGTCGTGTTTATGAAGGTTTGAATGGAATGGTCAAACTGCGACGGGTTCACGTTCTACATGTTGAAATTCGTTTGGAAAATATATTTTCATCGCCCTTTTTGTATAAAAGTAATTTCGTCTCTGTTTTGATATGTACCAACCAATGACCACCTGAGCAATTCTTTTAAATTAAAAAATAACAAAATAAAAACCTTTTAACAAAAAATAGAATACAAAAAAAAATAGATCGACCTCAAAATTGATGATAGCAAACCACAAAAAAGGAGTAAATAAAAATTAGAACTAATTCGCGTGGGTTGGAAGGTAAGTACGCATGAGAATCGCCGCCGTGCCCATCTGCTGACACAAACATACGCAGTATATTCTAATTCCAAACTCACTAAATCTGGCTAGTGCAAATGACATCAGTAGTTACATGCGTCGATAGCGCAATACAAAACAGGAATAAGAGTTAGGTAGTGCGTCACTGCTCTTGTAAATGGAGGATGAGTGTGACAATAAGTGTGAAACCGTTGATTTTTGATCACCAAGATATAATATACTCGTACCCAACTACTCACTATACAAAATTTGTATTTATTTTTACTGTACTTATATTTAATATAAGTTTTTGTACTGATTTTTAATGACGTGGAATGCCAAAGACTTCCGAGATCATGATGTGGGTTTGTAACATGAATATGTTTATTTGCGGAAAAAAAAATAAGTAGTATGTTTGTGTCTATCGACGGGCATGGCGGCGACTTCTATGCGTACCTACCTACCTATCATTCTACCTGAATTAGTTCTAAATTTTGTTCAACATTAAATAATTCCAATCAATATTTTCTCCATTTTAGGAGTTTGCTATCATCAGCTTAGAGGTCGGTCCGTTTTATGTTCAAAAAGTTCTTAATTTACTCGAATTATTTTTCAATTATTTACTTTATTATCTTCTTTTTTTTCATTTTTCAGTTCTTTAATTGTTTTTAAAAATTAGTTATCCCGAAGTATTTCGATCAAGTTCTATAAGGTGGGCCAGTTTATGTATTCCGGATCAGCTTCCATAATATTGATTATTTTCCGTACTGTGGTCCAGTTTCCGTGCTGTGAATCAGTTGGTGAACTGTGGATCAGTTCCCGTACGGGGTATCAGTTTCCAAATAGCAAAGGAGTTTTTCTACTGATCGATAAAGCTCACCATCACAAACATAATTTGAATCATGCTGAAGATGACGCGATGTGAACATAAAGATGGGCTGTCTCTCACACACTTGCTAGACTTCCCTCGCATCACCTAACTGTACTATATCCCTCATATTTGGTAGAGTATCATGCAGTTCTGGCGACCTCCTATCCCACTACGTTCCCAGCCACGTTTTAGATGACAAAGAAGCTATGTGCTATAACCACCTGGCACCTCTCATCACGTAATTGTTCGATTTCCTAATATTAAGGAGAACCTACTTGAAAATGCATTAACACGTTTGATGAGGCTCATGCATGTTATGCGCGAATAACCCTAATGCTAAATAATAATATAACGCGAATAATAATTTTAGTACATTTGTTTATAGGTTTCTTTTATATTTTATGCGAACAGGCTCTATTTTATCATTCAAGTAACGAAGAGTGATGCATGAAGTCAAAACTCGTGAATGAAATGATTGTATAGGAGTGTTTGTAATTATACACATATTATATTACAGAGGGTGCCGCTTGAAACGAAAATGACTTAGACGCTCACGTCAAACTCACACGACCCCAAGTTCCTGAGACGATCTTAATTGTACATCGTGTCACACCTTCTAATAAACATCTCTGCGAAGTATTATAATTCACCTCGTACTCCAAGCTATAGTCAGCTGCGTTATGAATCTATAACGCCAAGTTTGCCTGTTTGCAATATCCTCAACGCCGTTCGTGAATCATTGATTTATGAGGATGCTCCGAAACGCATCATCAACTGAAACATATATTATGTATCAAGATTATGAATAACTGTGTAGGGAAATTAGGGATAATTGACGTTTCTGAGGACGAGAAATGTCACATTCGTTAGAAATGTCATGAAGTTATTCATCGACATTCGATATCTATCAATAAGAATAACTTGGATAGACCAGTCATTCTTGAGACAGAATTTCGTCATGCAATAGCAAAATCTAAAAGTGGTAACACCGTAGGCCCGGATAAAGTCAGTATAGAAAATGTCAAACTGATCCAAGATGACTTCCCGTTCCAACGATATTTATTTCATTGCGAAAATCCCGCTAGAATGGTTGAAATGAATTCGCCTTTATCTCGCTGTTATCCGTCAAGGAAAATGGTTGGGGACTTGGTTGGTTGACCATAAGACTTAAATCCACTACGACGGCACTCAGTTTGGTTTCCGCTTTGCTGTCGGAAGTCTTTCTCTGGTTCAAGCATGCGAGCGAAAATACAATTCGAATTCAAATTCGTACTCGACGGAAGAAAATCGTATAAAACTACCTTACTTCGGATTTTTGTTTTTTGATTCATACCAAGGAATAAAATGCTTGTCCTTTTGTGTCCCCCTCTATACTAAAGTTTGGGATACTTCTATGTCAACTCCTGGATAAAGAGTTGTTCAGGAAACAATTCGAATCATCGCAGCTCATACTTAACGGAAGGTACATCCCCGATTTTCCTCCAGTCTATCGACTCGAAGCCCGGAAATTGCAGCGGCTTAGCGGTCCGTTAGCTGGGGGGTTATTGGGATAGTTTAGCATAGCAGCGGTTTGGCACGGAACCATAACACTTCGGGCCAACGTTGGAACAACACCCAACCATCTAGCGAACATTCATAGGCCACAAGTCCGAGCTTATCGTGGAGTGAAATGAAAAGTAACGATTCAAAAAAAATATCGTTTCTCCATGCGGATGCTGTTGTGGGAAAACTTAAGGACCGATCATCAGACTAAATGAAAAACGCTGCAAATTATTACACAATGGTTTTTTTCTGTACAGATCACTCGCCATGCAAAGAACACAGGTTTGTCATTGTCACTACCTTCCAAGAGAATTTTTACCTTCACAATCAAGCTTATTTTTAAGAAATAAACGCATTACACTCAGTGCGAAGAAATTGAGAGTTACTTCATGAGGAAATTTGAATACTGATTGCTAAGGACACACAACTGGTACAACTCAAAGAAACGAATAACGATCGCATTTTCGTTAGCTAACATTTGAACGGAGATTGGATCTTTTTTTGCGATTCACACTCGTGTTTCTGATTGAGCGTAAGAACAACCCTCAAGTTCCCAGGGGGAGCTTTGGTTCTACAGAGCTCTGGGCGGTCTCAATCGTTTCTAAAAATTCAATACTATTTTAAATTGAAGGAAACACAATACCTTAATATCGAAATTTTTTAAGCTAGGGCGTTTTGAAAATTGCAGCCCTTATTTTTCAACCCTTAGAAGCAACCTACATCAACCACAAGATTCGAGGCACAACAGTTGTCTAGTTACAACAGAGGTCTAGTTACTAGACCTCAAATGGAGCCCGTATACCAAATTTCATCAAAATCGGTCCATGGGAACTAAGCAATTTGCTGCGTACGGCGGACGGACGGCCAAATTTGTATTCGTGTTTTGGATTCTACGTACCTTGAAACGTAAACCAACAAATTTTACGTTATATTGAAAATAATAAATCAAAAGTGCAACTCCAAACCTCATGGTAAACGCAAAATATTACATATCCAGTCGAACTGGTGGTTTTTATTGAAACTAAGAAATATCTGTCTGACAGTTCAATTCTAATTATTGGTGAAGAAGTGCTCATGGCAATAAAGTAATTAATGTTACACCTGATTCTTAATAGACGTTCCTCTGAATCACTGAGGGGAACTCTAGCAGTGTGTATGAAAACTCCGGAGGGGTGAACTCTTTTCTCAATGGAGCCGGTCTGATACGGAGCACAAATCATTCAAGGCTCAACTCCCTCCGCCGAGAGTCGAGCCTACCAGGATTTGACCACCTGTTGAGGCCACCACCTCTCGCTCAGAGCTCTGAGGTCTGAGCCGCCGCTATAGGTTTTTCTTCACATCCCCTCAGATCGACGAGCCACAGAGGAGAAGCTTACGACGTTCAAAAGGGAAGTTGATGGACCGGGATGAGGCAGACAGTTGATAATATTTATCTAGCTCATGTAAGTCAGTCAAGATGGGTAGCTTCTTCGAATTTGTGCTCTATTGAATGAAGATTATCAATTTGCCAAAAATAATAATCATTAATACAATTAAATAGAGTTCAAAACGAATAAATAAATTAACGAGTTCACAATAAATGGTGTTGTTACACACTAATTTTGATGAAGATTTTTGCGTACCAATAGCTTCTATTCCAGACCCTACAGTAGTTTGAGGTTATAGTGAGAAATATTTTTTAAATAAGGAAGGTTCAGGTAATTTAGGGTAAGTTATACTCTTAGGAGTTTTTTAATCCTCCTTAGTTTTTTAATTATTTGTAGCGTGAGCTAGAACGATAGTTTCTTATAACAACGGCTTGTCATTTACGAATCTTCATATTCCAATCAGCAGGAAAGCAGTTAGTTAGGGAGGCTCGATGGAGATGACCTACGAATTGCACCATCAATAGTGACTAACTTGGATGTACAACACGAGACTTCTCACAATCTATCGGCCAGATTTCGCCCAAAGTTCGAGGGATGATGGTGGTTAGTTACAAAAGTCTGTCAACTATTCAATTGAAGAAGAATATTGATGTAAATCGAAGCATGGAACGAAGAGAGGAAAGACGGGTCAACATCTCAGAACTTCTTAACCAATAGGTAGATTGCATAACTTCAACAATTCGTGCTGTCTGGTAGATAATGTTGGAAACCCATTTCTTTGGTAGATAGATCATCGACCTAATTTAAAAGGTGCTAACTTTATGGTGAATTCAAGTCAGAGGATAATTTGGAATGATGAAGGAGAGTTAGTGTTCCCTGGGATGGATCCTAGCCCAACAGACTCGGGGAAGAGAAGAGAGTGGTTACAAATAGTAAATAGTTGTTCCCTGATACTCATATCAGCCCAGACCTTTAAACTACAAAATTCAAGTTTAAAGAAGGAAACCTAATACCAAATGACTTTAGCGAATTCGATAGTTAATATTAGACAAGGTTTTAGGGTTTGAGAATGACAACGAAGAGTTTAGCAGTTAATACCTCACAAGAAATTCCACCTATCTGGGTGTCGGCTTGAGTCGTCGGCTATATAAAAGGGGCCCCCGAGGAGGATTGGTTGACCCCTATTCTGTGGAATTCCCGCTTAGGTGTGCTGCTGCGTGAGGGTTGTTTATTAAGGAAATTATGGTATCATTATAAAATGAGAAGGTGGTTCCCACAGGTAATATTTCGATTGTCTTAACCATAGCTTTGAAGAGTTCTTTGAAAATTCACTCATTACTAACTCACGCTGAATGGATGGACTTTTTGAAACCCCTTTCTATAAAACAAGAAACTACTAGGCAACTTTGTTCATACCAAAATTATCACAATATTCGAGAGTAGTAACTGATGAAAGTTGTTTGGTAGAATTGAAAGGGTAACAACAAACAAACAAGGTCAGACGGGAAATGAGAAACGTGTGATTTGTCGATTCCACGATTACGGGGAGTTATGCAAAAACGCCGTTCCTATTAGACGGTGCAACCCGCGGTCACGTCTTTGTTTTGCTTCACCGCAAAGACGAGGAGAGTTTGAAGGGGGAGAGAACTTGTCGAATGTAAATTGAGGACGTCGTGACGGAAGATGGCTCAGCGCAAGGACGTTCCGTTCTCTCACGCATCTTCAGGCACAGATGAGGGTAGAGCGTCCCAGTTGGAGTCGGTGTCTTGAGGTCAAGACCGAACCTGGGCACCGGAGATGTCTTCAGTGACATCATCGCAAGATAACCCCTGGACCCGACTTCATGAATGGGTTCCCACGCCGGTTTGACCCACATTTTCATCCGAGAGTTGCCAAATTTCTAGGAAATTGCTTCGATGATTTCCGTGAGGAGAGATGATCTCAGTAGCGTGATGATTGAACTCGGGTGTTGAGAAATTATTTACCGCTCGAACCTCGGCGATCATACGAACTTCGATCTGAATGCTCGCTTAGTAAAGGACAAAATAATACGCTGCTCAGCCTATTCATCCACCCAATTATTACACTTTCTGCTCTAAATTCTTGTGATAAGAAAACGCTGCAAATTATTACACAATGGTTCATTATTTTTCTATATAGATAACTCGTCTACAAAGCCACCAACCATCCAAATTGAAGAAAAACATCGATCGTATTTCGGACAGCTAAAATTTGAACGGAGATTAGGCCTCTTTTGCGATTCAACCTCGTGTTTCTGATTTATCGTACGTAAAACACTTAAATTCTCGTAGCGAGCGAACGGTTTGTCCTACAGAGCTCCGCGTGGTCTCAAAAAATTCTAAAAATTCTATAGAATATTAAAACCATACCTTTATATCAAAATGTTTTGAGTTAGGGCGTTTTCAAAATTTCAAAATTCATTTTGGAACCCTTAGAAGTGACTTACATCAACCAAAATCTTCGGGGCACAACTAGACCCCAAATGGAGCCTACATACCAAATTTCATCAAAATCGGTCAATGCTAAGTGGCAAAGTGCCGCGTACGGCGGACGGACGGCCAAATTTTTATTCGATTTTTGGATTCTACGTACCTTGAAACGTAAACCATCAAATTTTGAGGGGGTGTTAAAAAGAAAAATTTTCTTGGTCGATTCCAAGGTTCATTATTGCAAATAATAAACCAAAATTAATTCATGATTAATTAATACATGATTCACTATGAGGAAAACGTTGAGAACGTCCACGAACTCTTTAGAGAGAATGAATGACGAATTGAAATAACTAAATTAGTTCCTAGTTATGGAAAAATAAGTGGAGTAACTTCAACAATCTTGTGAGGTACTGTTGACAAGCTTGGTATTACTACTCCAAACCAACTCCCAACTTATAAGGGAGATTAACTGGCAGCAAAGAAAGCCTTGAATGCTGTAATTACTAGTTAATATTTATTATTAATCTTCTATAATACATTTAATCTGGAGCTAATAGTTGAGTACGTAGTATCCCAAAAATAAAGATGTACTAAGGTAAATCCATGACAAGCAGGATTATCTATTGTCATTGTTATTTATGTTGATAAATATTCCATGTTTGTTGTGTTACTGTTACAATAAACTATATTTTTCATTTATTTATTCATTTACTTCTGGAACCTGTCACTTTGTTACTAAATCTCATTACCATTGACTTCAAGTTGACACCCAGAAAAATGTCGGCGGAACTATAACGGCTAACAACTTGAAGGAATGAATATACTGATACACAGATATTTTGAACAGAATATGTTCTGGAGTGGAACAAAAACAATTAGAATTGCATGAGCATGTTTTTGAACTTCCAGGAAAATATAAAACAAGAAATAGTAAAGTAAATGATGTCTTCATTATTCACTAGGTAATATGGAAAAGATAAGTGACCTCCTTTGACTACCGAACACATTCTTTAAAATATCAATTTCCTACTCATGCATGTTTTTGGCCAGATTATTGTTCCACCGAGTTCTGTGGTCAACTTTGTGAAAGAAAAAAATAGTGGATGTCTCTGTTCGAGTAATAATCTGCTAAATGACATTCTCCGTACAACCAAGGGATGAGAAAGGAACCTCTGCCATCTCTGTGGACTTTCACGTCTAATTCGTTAGATTTGTTATTTATGATGAATGTTATTTATGATGAAAACTAAGTGATCTGTTCTTTTCATGTTCTTTGATGAATCCAACGTATTTATGCAGTAGGTATGCACTCGACAGGATTTTTTTAAATTACCAGTCGAAACTATTTACCTGGCAACCAAATCTACGATTTTCAAAGTTTTGACAATGAAAACGATTTTTCATCAATCCGTAATTCCTTGTTTCTAACAGAATTCACGTTTTCAAGAACGAAATCCAGTCATCATGACAAATTACCTGCCCGAAAAGATTCGCACGTAATTTTGAAGAGCTTGTTCGGAAGAATGAGAGTTTAATTCGCTAAGAGCCTTGGAATCTTGAAGGTCGATGATGAACGAGTTATCGTGCGGCGTTGTTTCATGACGTATTATCGTGTTAGTTCTAAAGGCCCGAAATGGGAAATGATGGTCGACTGACTGATAATCACAGAAATAATTCTCGTTTCTTTGAGAGAATGTACGAAGGACCGATGGGTCAGGATCAACAGGTTTCCTGTCGGCTAGGTTGACATTGAAGCTGAAAGAGTGGCGAACCAAATTTAGAAACTAGAAACAGGAAGAAAAAACTAGGAGTTGACTTCAGCTCTGGTGACAAAAAACTAATATGGACGATATAGTATTGTGAAATACTACGGTCAATTAAAGTTTAAGTATGAGAGACAAAAGTAAACCAAATTGGAAAAAAAAATCTGCCAAGTGGATGGTACAAAGCTTTCTAGTATCTACGATCTGGTAGTATAGATACAGGCTACTATCAGTCAGGGAGCGATGATATTCATAAGGGACCTTTTAAAGGTCACGCCTCTTAATTCCTGAAAATGCCATCAACATTGGGTGGAGAATGAGAAAGTTATGGCAATTACAAGAGTTTTACATCTGCGCATGCACAGCGGCTACCATCAATCCGGTAACAATGATTTTCACAGGGGACCAACCGCACGCCTACCTACACAATCCCTGGAAATTGTGGACATCACATATCACTTCCCGACAATCAAATTGTAAATTGTGTTTAAGCTGTAAGATTGATAGGAACTGAACTTATAAATTCAGCACGATGCATGAATCAAGAATTTACCAAATTGACAGTTTATAAGTTGGATAGAGATCAACCAATGAACGTCTGGTTTTTCTTCCGAAAACAGTGAAGATAATTTTTACTGTAAAGGGAAAAAATAATTTTCCAAGTTTGGAGTAGGCAACTCAGAAAGAATAACTCAAGATTTTTTGGATATGAGAATTTGTAGATGGACAGATTAAGTAGAGAGCTCAAGTTGGACTGGAAGGATTGGGTCCTCCTAGGGCAAAGACCTGTCCTTTTAAAGGATGGACAATTAGGCGGGAGACGCGTCCCCATTTGGTACATGTCTCCCCTATGCACTGCTTTTCGTCGTTCAGAGGGATGATGCTCGGTCCACCCATACCCTGCATTTATTATGGTAACTAGTTAACAGATACAGAATGTTTATCAATAAAACTATTGCTATAATGTAGGTTGACTATAATTCACAATGTCTGGAATACCGGGAAAATCAGTGATCAGAGTTTCACCACTTATTTCATCCAGTCATTGTATTTATAATGTGAAAAAATAATCCAGTTTCACCCTTTTTTTCTCTTTCAGAAACCGCTATAACAATAAATGCATAACGAATATCAGAAACAAAATTTATGGAATTATCCCACCACACAAACGAAGAAAAACGAGATACAAAAAGAGAACATTTTTGGACAACAGTTTTGGAAAAAATGTACTTTTTTAGATGGGCCATAATGGAATTTTGGTTTATTATTTTCAATAATGAACCTTTGGAATCGACCGAAAGGAAAAATTTTTTAATACCCCCTCAAAATTTGATGGTTTACGTTTCAAGGAACGTAGAATCCAAAAATCGAATAAAAATGTGGCCGTCCGCGGCACTTTCCCCACTTAGCATTGACCGATTTTGATGAAATTTGGTATGTAGGCTCCATTATGGGGTCTAGTTGTGCCCCGAAGATTTTGGTTGATGCAGGTCACTTCTAAGGGTTCAAAAATTGATTTTGAAATTTTGAAAACGCCCTAACTCAAAAAATTTTGATACAAAGGTATTGTTTTTCCTTCAATTTAAGATGTATTTATGATAGTATAGAATTTTTAGAATTTTTTGAGACCAAGCGGAGCTCTGCAGGACAAACCGTTCGCTCCCTACGAGAATTTAAGGGTTGGACGTACGATAAATCAGAAACACGAGTGTGAATCGCAAAAGAGGCCTAATCTCCTTACTAATTAAAGCTGACCGAAATACGATCGATTTTGCTTCCGAGTCTACCAAGGTAGCGGAAGCTTTGTTTTCACTTTTCAAGGTCGAAAAAAAAAGTTCTCCAAAATCAAAATTTTCACTCGCGTTTTGCGTTTTAGACCTTTCTGAACAATTTTGGTTCAGTGTCTGTGTGTCTGTGTGTCTGTCTGTCTGTCATGAATTCCTTGTAACGCGCATAACTATACGAAGTTATTGTCCGATTTCAATGAAATTTTCAGGGATTGTGCGGGTTGGTGTGTAGACGGTCCCCTATGAAAATCATCATCCCCGGACTGATAGAAGCGACTGCGCATGCGCAAACGTGAATTCCTTGTAACGGCCATAACTTCTACATTTTCCATCCGATGTCGATGAAATTTTCAGGGATTGTGCGGGTTGGTGTGTAGACGGTCCCCTATCAAAATCATCACCTTCGGACTGATAGTAGCCACTGCGCATGCGCAAACGTGAATTTCCTTGTAACGGCCATAAATTCTACATTTTCCATCCGATTTCAATGAAATTTTCAGGGATGTTACAGATTAGTATTTACATGATCCCCTATGAAAATCACCACCTTCGGAGTGATAGTAGCCACTGCGCATGCGCAAACGTGAATTTCCTTGTAACGGCCATAAATTCTACATTTTCCATCCGATTTCAATGAAATTTTCAGGGATGTTACAGATTAACTTGTTTTGATGTTTAGAGATTAACTACTATGCATCGGATCATCTATACAATCGGGTTATGGATACGAGGAAGCTATGTGCCACACCCACTTGGCAGACGTGTTTTTCTTCATGTTAGATGGTTGGTGACTTTGCAGACGGGTGATCTATGTAGAAAAATAATAAACCATTGTGTAAAATTTTGCAGCGTTTATTAAATGTTTCTAAACAACAAAAACAAACTAGATCGTCGTTGAGAGTGAGCTCTGCATGGACAAGAACTGAGGTAACGTACAGGTGAACAACCTGCAGTCCATGAAAACTTGTATGAGAGGGATATTTACTTTCCGAAAGTAATTACCGGTAGTAATTTCCGGTAGTAATTTTGTTTCGAACTGTCGAAAGTGAAACATCAAAAGAATATGGTTTGAGATAAATTGAAAGGGGGGTCAGCTGTGACCGCGTTTATTGCGGCACGCGTTCTTTGGTGGCGATTCTCAGACCGGCTTCTGCGAGAGGTCGTGGGTTCGAGTCTCGCCGCATACCACAAAGGCCAGTCGTAAAAGGAAGGACGATTATTGAGAATTTTCCCCAGTTCTATATCATTTTCCGATTATCTTAGATACAATTGGTGAATATCCAAATTCGTGTAGAAAATTTTCATTAAAATCGTCGCGCAGTCGCTCGTTCCCAGTGAAGTTATTTCTTGCAAACCTAAATAATATTTTGAGATAATAATCAAGTGAAAAATCGAGAAGATTTCCACTGGTGAAGACACGAATAATGAGGTGACGTAACAAGGTGGGTTCCCTCCGCATGCCGTTGTCTATCTATCTCTATTAACTAAGCGCCTCCCGAGTCTTCCTCCACTCCTTACATCCACAGTTAGAAGGAACAGCAGGGACTGGAGGAAGATGAATATTCATCTTAAGCCAACCCAACCACCACCATCGCCTTCAACTCCATCCTTCAACGCGGAGCGGGGAAGATGTGATCTACTGCAGCTGTTGACATCAAGGGGCACCCCCGCAGCTCGCTGGTCCGCACTTAGTGACGTCATCAGTCTTTCTGGAGTAAATGGAGGACCGCCTCAGACCCATCCCGAATAGAAAGAGAAGGAGGGTCGTTTATAGGAATGAGAGAGCAAAAGAGAAGGAAAACCTGGTTTGAATAGGTTGCTGGGTGGAGGTAATTGAAACATCTTCGGCGGGACAAAGACGGGAAAGGAACGAGAAAAGAACACCAATGACGCTATTCTACATTTAGACCCGTTAACTTCATTCCTCCACAGATCTGAAAGGAGAGACACAGCGTGTACAAACTCATAGCAATCAATATGAACAACTACAACTAACAACATTTTAACTCTCCATGTTCCTATCTCTGTTGAAGGGAAATTAAGCAAAACACAGATCATCTGAATAGAACATGAATCGATCGATGTCCAAATAACTTATGCCATATTCCTAACCAGCATAAATATGTCTACATAATTGTAGAGTAGTCAGAGATCATTTTAGAAAATTGCGAATAAAAAACACAAATTCCTAGATTTTTTCAATTTTTTTTTTCTTGAAGAGGTTTCACTAAGATCTCTCTACCTACGTAAAACGAGGTATTCTATAATAGGTAACTACAACTACTAAGCTGGATAGATACGCTTCATAAGCTACGGAATAAAATTAATTAGAAGAATGTAGAGGGTTTCTCCTAGTTTTGAGATTTGTCTCCAGTTGGCGGAAGACCATCTTAACATACGAAAATATTCCAGCCAGAACGCCCAATTGGGGATAGTAAAAGGATGCTACAAATGGTAGTACATGATTCCAGAGACGAGACAAGTTCATAGGTTCACTGCGGTCTTTCCATGTCAATCGGAATGCAGCGAGTAGAAGGCGAGAGAAGGATGTCGTTGACTGGTCAATGTAGTATATATCTCGTTACGTTTAGAGGCTCTAGAGGCGATCATTTATGCAGACGGAAAAACGCACTAGCGCCATCTCGTGGATCTTACGGGGAACCAGACGATGTTGAATTTCGGGTAAACAAAACAGTAAAGCTTCTTCTTCCCTAAGACTTTGGACAAATTCCCTCAGAAGAAAGAGGAGGCTTTTGTGTTTGTTGGCTCTACCAACAATCAAGAAACGATCTCAAATCTGGCACAATGACCTCTCTCTGCTTCCAGAGGTCACCTTCTCGGGAAATAATCTAGGAAACTCTTGAGCTAACATCAATTTTTATCACTGCAGTTAAAATGAATAGAAAAATTGTTCTACCAATGTATTGATAGATATTCAAATATTGTTCAAACATATACAATGGACCTCCAGAATCTAGACCAAATACCTACCATGATTAGTATAATTTAGTTATTACATCAGTACAAACTGTTAGTTGAAGTCACAATGTATGTTCTACATGCAATCTGAGTTTGCATTCAAATAATCACATATTTGACCATAATAACCCGTGTAAATTGGAACGTAGCTGATTGAACTGTTTGACATTTATGTACGATACCTATTAAATACCCATGATTACAATGGTCTCAGAGGGACCGGTTATCGATCGACAGTAATAACATCAGTGACACGGATGCTTTAAGGTTGGCTCTTCCTCTCACGATGGATACGTGGAAGGATTAACACAGATGTTGGCATCCGAATTATTGTTAATGGAGAGATGCACTAATGAGGAATTCTGCTGTTCAAAATGAAATTATGGTGAGTAGTGAACATTTTTCTATCAGTGAACCGTGCTTCTTTTTTTGTGTGAAAATATCAGATATTTTCTCCCATAAGGTTCTTTCTAGTTCCAACCTTATGGGCTTTATTTTATAAACCTTTTGTAGTTCTGTTCGTTACAACTGAAGTTTTCCTTTTTCTTGTTGGGAGATTAATGACAACCAATGTTGTTAGCTGGAATGAATATTTTGGTTCGGCTAGCAACGGAAATCATTTAGAATAAGATAAACTGGAACTCACCAAAGTAGTAGGAGAAGGAACAGTATTATATACAGATGTGTATCTTCACCAAAAACATACCTGAAACAAAACATAGATATAAATATTCGTTGTACTCGCAAGGATTCATCTACAGGGTGATCAAGTGTCAGTTTCGAATGCTAAAGGAGGAAACCATGTACCTAATTCACAAAAATTTTTTTATTAATTTGTCAAGTAAAATTCGTCAATTTTCTTTATTCAATTTTAGTGTCATGTTAGGATGACCGTGCAGTTTTCTCAGGATAGCATGGTCAATGAGAATTCGTAAATGTAAGAGAGATTGAAGCATCATTTCACATTACGTTGATAGTTTTTCATATTGATGAACAGCAACACGATTGACGGTCAACATTGCCCAAACGTGATTTCTACCGAAACGATGTCTTACAATCAAACGGCCCAATTTTCCTGAAAATTAGAAGGGTAGTTTGGATCTGGCCCGACAATGATTGACGCCGTACTACACACCAAAATAAAATAGTCTGCCAACATAGCTTTCTTGTATCCACAACCCGATTGTATAGATGATCTGCTCAGCAGATATCTCAGAGAATTTCATCGAATTCGGACGAAAAAAGAGGAAATTATGGATGATACAAGGGTTGCACATTCGCATGTGCGCAAAGGCTAGGTACTATATATCTGGTGGGGTGTGTGTGTGTGTGTTTGTGTGGTTTCATAAGGGACCAATGATACGACAACCCGAACAATCTCCGAAAATTTCGTCGAAAATCGGACATTAACTTTTTATACATTTGCTCGTTACAAGTAGAACATTTATTTGTTTGACCATGAAAATTAAACACAATGTTTCCACTACCTTAGTAGACTCGGAAGCAAAATCTTCGATCATGAAGAAGCAATAAGTCTACTTAACTTAACTTCAATTTTAAATTGACAGAACAATCGACGAACTCCAATCAAGTTTTGTAGTGCTTAATATTCCCTCGAAATTCTTTATCCCCTTATTAATAAGGACAATTATAATCTTGTTTCAAGGTTCCGATGTTTCAATTTTCTTAGCCCAAGTGTGACAGCATGATGGTCTGAAACAGATATGGCCGCCCAGGAAGGTGGATGGTTCTGTCGAGGGAGGGGGTAAGAGCGTATTATTTGCGGACGAGGTTAGTAGACGAGATGGCGTATGGGAGGATGAGGGATGGACAGCGAGAAGAGGAGATTCCTTTGAACCCGAAGAAAAGAAGGAAATGACGGTATCCCGCGGAACGAGGGATGAAAAGTATGAGATAAGAAAGGAGGTGGGTAAAGTAGAAAGGAGAGCCCCGTGGTCCGGAATACGAATCACTCTTTAGCTTTTTCGAGAATAGCGGTGAAGAGGGGGAGGAAAACCAACGAGAATTACAGCTTACGAGGGGTTTTCCTCTTGTCGGTCTTGCTTAGCGTGCGAGCTCTTCCACGAGAGGGCATCTGTGACATGAGTAGGGCGAACGAGTTACTCCGCAGGTATATTGAATTTATATACTTTGTGTGAAGCCACGGTCATAGTACAAAGCGTGTTATCCTTTTGTGCAGCGCTCACATTAGTCCTGGTTCTTTACTCTCTTAAGAGTGATCAAACAGAAGACTCACCTAACACGATCTTCGGAAAAAAAGGATATAACAGAGTTTTCCCCCCATTTATATTATACTCGTATTTCACCGTCCTCTGACCGCATATCTATAAACGATGTATTTTTCAATTCACATTAAAATTGTCACATAACCAATGGAAAATGAAAATTTGGAATATCTTTTAGAAACCACAATTGATTTTTTTAAGTAGGAAAAGTAAACAATCATTTCAGGTTGAATTTTCGTCTGTATGCCGGTCTTGGCGCTGAGGACGTCACCAGCTGTTCCCCAAAGGGAAGATCAGAGTTTGTTCTGGCGATTCCGCCTCAGCTGCTAATTGCTTCCCACTCAAGTGGAAAGGGTTTGACTCAACTAGAGATAAATTCAGATACATGTGGTCCCGTTCCAGTAGGCGATCATTCAACCGAATAATGGACTGTCGTCATGGGAACCAGATATCACAACCCGAAATGGAACATTAATTATTTGAATTCCAGTGGGTTCTACAAAAAATACGAGGGAGAAGGTCTTATCATGTAATTTTGTGATGAAATTGTGTCGAGATATAAGACATAATAATTGCTAAGTATGTTGTTTGTTGTTAGGATGAGTTAGTAACAATAGCACGGGAAGTCACAATTGCACCATAACCACAATGGCATTTGATATAATCACATCTTTCTTTGATATTTTATCAATTTCCTATTAACCCTTAATATCCTGAGCTATCTTTTTGGAAGATTAATCATGAATTAATTTTGGTTTATTATTTTCAATAATGAACCTTTGGAATCGACCAAGAAAAAACAAATTTTATAAACCCTCAAAATTTGATGGTTTACGTTTCAAGGTACGTAGAATCCAAAAACCGAATAAAAATTTGGCCATCCGTCCGCCGTACGCGGCACTTTTGCCACTTAGCATTGACCGATTTTGATTGATGTAGGTCACTTCTAAGGGTTCCAAAATGAATTTTGAAATTTTGAAAACGCCCTACCTCAAAACATTTTGATATAGAGGTATTGTATTTCCTTCAATTTAGGATTATATAGAGTTTTTAGAGACCAATCGGAGCTCTGTAGGACAAACCGTTCGCTCACTACGAGAATTTAAAGTTTGGACGTACGATAAATCAGAAACACGAGTGTGAATCGCAAAAGAGGACCAATCTCCGTTCAAATTAAAGCTGACCGAAATGCGATCGATGTTTTTATTCATGTTGGATGGTTGGTGGCTTTGCAGACGAGTGATCTATATAGAAAAATAAAAAATAATAAACCATTGTGTAATAATTTGCAGCGTTTTTTCTTACAATAGTTCATCCATTTGTATCCCAAAACTGATAGACGTTGGTTATTTTGGTACTCCAACTATCGATTGGGTAAAAAAACATAATACCTAATAAGAACATAATATTTCAAAGAAAATATGAAATAATTATCGAGTTGACAGACCATAATATGGCATTCGAGGTACCTTCTACCTTTCCATTTCTCAGCTTGGAGACTGCTAGATTTCCTCGTCAGAGATTGCGCCACTTTCTAAGGCAGCAAAGATCCCTCTATGAAGTGAACTTCTCACCCCAACATCTCACCAAGGATTTTTCCAGGTTCCCTTCTTCTACTACAACAATATTGGGTTTACAGACAGATTCTGCTGACGCAAATAGGGCTAGTGTCGTCCTTTTTTTTGCTACGGGAACGGGGAAACAGTGTTGGACTCCCCAGCATTGGGCCTACCTACTAAAACCTCGTCCCCCTGCTTAGGACTCAGCCCGGAACTACTTGTGCAGTATTACTTCAGAGTATGGTCCTTGGAAAGATCATCCTTGAGCTGACATACTGTAATAGGACCTTTGAAGTACCTTCTGCTCAAACATTCTATAGTTTTATCAAAATACATCTAAATTTAATTAAAAAAAACTCCGAAAAACAAATTGTTCGAACAAGTGGGAAATTAAGGGTTAAGGGGTATAAGCGACTAGAGACCTGTACTTTCCGTAATATTGAGTAGACAAGCAATAAACTACATTCATTGAACGCAACTTCACCACAAATATAAATAGTTTTTGGTGAATTGATATTCACACAATAGCAAATATGATGATCAACAAACAATTATTGTTCAATAGATTGGGAGTGAGGTCTTTAGGAATAAAACTCCTCCTTTACCGACAGCTCGGAAACTCCCAATCAATTGACAAATATTCACACAATAATGACTGTTGAGTTGAGAAGCCCAGTAGCTAGACTCAGAGGAAGCAACCAATCACAACACTACGCCCTTCTAAACCTCCTTTTCTCCTAATTACAGGAACAAATGGGTTTCGCACACCGTACACACACCTTCCCGCGCATATAAATAAGTATGATAATTAAGTAGACGGGGTTTAAAATAATGGATACCACGAAGCTGAAAATCACAAGCATCTTCGTATCCAACCACGTTCGCAAATACGTATTGCCTACACCCTCGAACCATTATGCTCTCGCCGCCTTGCCCTTTCTCGAAGGGTTGCGGAGCTCATGCCATCCAATTTATTATGAGCGCCCCCATCCTTATCGTCTCGATTACATGACCTCGTTATTCCTTATTAGAACCATAAATTATCCTTTAACGCCGTAATTGATTTACTTCTCAACCAATCTTCGAATAATTTCATACCGAAGCTAATATCTATGTTAATAACTAGTCGGAATAAACCCAAATAGAGCGATACAAGGAGTTGCATTCCGTGATGAAAACCATTTGAACTCCATGACCGAGAGATGAAAAATTCGATTTCATAATACTAGTTCGAGAAACGATAGGAGTCCAGTGATCCCAGGTTGTCCTAGGATTCCGACAGGATGCAGTAATCGATTTATTTATCCTGAAAGTATGAAATTAGCGTGACTTCTTATTTTTATACTGGTAAAACTTATTTTCCATATTAGTGATTATCCTGTTTAGTACGATCAACCATTGTATTCTTTACGGGCACAACATCGATGATAAATATTGATATCATCATAGCACATAGCACGGTTCAATACGGATTTTTAATTTTTGGTTTATTATTTTCAATAATAAACCTTTGGAATCGACCAACAAAAAAAAATTTTCTTAACATCCCCTTAAAATTTGTTGGTTTACGTTTCAAGGTACCTACTTAGAATCCAAAAATCGAACAAAAATTTGGAACAAAAAAAGTAGGCTCCATTTGGGGTCTAGATGAGCCCCGAAGATTTTGGTTGATGTAAGTCACTTCTAAGGACCAAAAATATAATTTTGAAATTTTGAAACCGCCCTAACTCAAAAAATTTTGATATAAAGGTATTGTTTTTCCATCAATTTAAGATAGTATACAATTTTTAGAATTTTCTGAGACCACGCGGAACTTTGTAGGACAAACCGTTCGCTCCATACGAGAATTTAAGGGTTGGACGTACGATAAATCAGAAACACGAGTGTGAATCGCAAAAGAGGCCTAATCTCCGTTCAAATTTTAGCTGACAAACAACAAAACGTCTGCCAAGTGGGTGTGGCACATAGCTTCCTCGTATCCATAACCCGATTATATAGATGATCCGATGCATAGAAGTTAATCTCAAAACACCAATCTCGAAGTACCTTTCACTACCCTCATAGGCGACCATCTACACGCTAATCTGGACAATCCTAGAAAATTTCATCAAATTCGGATGAAAAATATAAGTGTTATAGCTGTTACAAGGATTTTACGTTTGCGCATGCGCAGAGGCTACTGTAAATTCTAAGGCCTTGATTTTAATTGGGGACCATCTACAACTTAATCCGTGAAAATGTCATCGACATCGGGTAGAAAATGAGGAAGTTATGGCTGTTACAAGGAATTCACGTTTGCGCATGCGCAGTGGCTGCTATTAGTCCGAAGGTGGTGATTTTCATAGGGGACCATCTACAACCTAATCCGCATAATCCCAAAAAAATTTCATCGAAATCGGGTGGAAAATGTGGAAGTTATGACCGTTACAAGGAATTTCACGTTTGCGCATGCGCAGTAGCTACTATCAATTCGAAGGTAGTGATTTTCATAGGAGACCATCTAAATACTAATCTGTAACATCCCTGAAAATTTCATCGAAATCGGATGGAAAATGTAGAAGTTATGGCCGTTACAAGGAATTCACGTTTGCGCATGCGCAGTCGCTTCTGTCAGTCCGGGGATGATGATTTTCATAGGGGACCGTCTACACACCAACCCGCACAATCCCTGAAAATTTCATAGAAATCGGACAATAACTTCGTATAGTTATGCGCGTTACAAGGAATTAATGACAGACAGACAGACTGACAGACAGACACACAGACACGGAACCAAAATTGTTCGGAAAGCTCTAAAACGCGAGTGAAAATTTTGATTTTGGAGAACTTTTTTTTTTTTTTTCATCCTTGAAAAGTGAAAACAAAGCTTCCGCTACCTTGGTAGACTCGGAAGCAAAACATCGATCGTACGTTGCGATCGATGTTTTTCTTCATATTGGATGGTTGGTGGCTTTGCAGACGAGTGATCTATATAGAAAAATAAACCATTGTGTAATAATTTGCAGCGTTTTCGTATCCTTATTGAAAAACCTACGCCCCTACCTCACCATCGCTACGTACTGTGATGATATCAATGTTTACCATCGATGTTGTGCCCTTTAAGAATACAATGGTTATAATAATTATAGTGAGAAGATCGTCCCTAACTTGGAGAGTAGGTCTACATAAATATTATCAAATTTTATGGGTCAATTTTTGGTGTTGTGGCCGCTTATCTCTATATTTCAGATTTTTGATAAAATTGAACTCTAAGGTTATATTGGACAAATTTGTTTTTCGAAATGCAACTCTTTTCCAATCGACAAACTACGAAACTCAAGGTGAGCTGCGGAATTCCAACGTGTCACCACAATTGCGTTGTCACCTACATTTTGTGAATATGGAGGTTTTTTGCAACCACAAAGGAGACGAGCAACCCAAGTATACCAAGAATGCTTTTTGAAAGATTTTGGGTTACATTTTCGGGGTTTCTTCAACCTCATCTTCTCCGGTTTTCAGGCTTATTTTTAATTAATTTCCTTCCTAATTTCCTCCTGGTTTAAGCCATTGAGTGAACTCCCAATTGCTATTTCTCTCAAGAGCGATCTCTCATCTGCCTAATAAGACGGAAAAGTTCTTACATCAAATAACGTCAGTTTATCGGTACAATACGAATCCATGAAATATATTAAATTGAAGTTATTCCCCTTCATACCTACCTCAACTCAAACCTCATTCATCCTAACTTCTAATGTTAACCCTGTCGTAATTCCCACATGCACTCCCTTGCCCTTATCACTGCGTGCCATTGACATTCAGACGGAGTACTCCACAAATACCACGTGAATGTTGGCTGTATCATTAATTAAAGCCCTCACCACGCTCTAATTATCTTTCCCAAAGCTTCAACCTTTACCACTAGCCTGCCGTCTGCCCCTTAACTCCGCCGCCATTCTTGTAGCCTTTCAGTCGCCATTGGCGATCTATAGCTTTTCATACGTACACGTCAGAACTCAGGATCTTCACATAGATTTTTTGATTTTGACAATTATTGGATAAAAATACTTTTTTTTTTTGTATGAATATACTTTCGAAGAAAAAATTGAAATAACATTTACACTATAAAAAATGTAACTTTGTGTCGTACGATAGTTGATCGTCTAGGTGGTTTGATTCGTTTTTAAAAATTGATTAATATCTTGGATTTAATGAGAAATTGATGAAATTTTCATTGATTAGGTAAATAATTACTCCCATTAAAGAACGGTTAGACCTACAGAGCTGTTGGTGGTGTCAATAAATAATTAAAAATCGTCATTATTTTTATTAAATGAAAAAACGACACCTGGGCGTCGAAATTATTCGAGCTTGGGCTGGAGGAGGAAAATGTTTTTGTTCACTTTTTATTCCCTTTGACGTGTCTGACCAAAAACATCAGGGGACAACTCGACCCCAAATGTAGCCCGTACACCAAATTTCATCGAAATCGGTCCACGGGAACTGGACAAAGCACAGCGGGGGATGGACAAACAAATGAGGAGTTTGATTCCAAAAGGTACTAAAGACCATTTTTATCGGAATTGAGTCAACACCAGGGTTTTTAGGGGGTAGTTCTTCACAAAAACGCGAGCATTTTGGAGCAAAAGCTAATCCCTTGAAAACGAGGGTGAATATTTCGTTTGAATTCAAAAGGTACTATATCCAGCACAATGGCTGTCTCTTATCCATTTTGTTTCAAAAAGTACAATATCCACTCCTTAATATTTCAAAAGTACTATATCCATAAATCTGATAAATCAAATCTCGTTCAAAATTATTTTAAATTCTAAACTAATTTACCTTTTTTTTAAAAAATTTATTATAATTAAGGAATAAATCAAAAATAACATCATTGCTTTACATCACTTTTTTCAGGTCTGTAGGGTTTTTCGTGTTTTCCTCGTGTTTTGACCAAAATGGATATACCTTTTGGGATCAAGCTCCTCATTTATTCTTTCAAATTTTAGATTTTACAAACCTAACTTGAAACGTGAACCATAAAACTTTTAGGAGAAGTTAATTTTGTTTCATTTTTCGATACAAAGGTTCATTAGAGATTAATAAACCAAACGGAAAGAGAGGAAGGTATTTTGGCGAAGGAGTGCTATTTTCGTCACGGGAATCGTACGAGTTTGAGAAGGTAAAGATTGAAGAAATCAAATGAAACGTAAAATAAGGTTCGATTTCAGTATTGTGTTTCCATTTAGGATTTGAGAAATAAATAAATTGAAATTCAAATTGAATTTTTTTCATACGTTATTATTTTAGAAACTTCTTTTCACCAGGGAACGTTAAATTATCCTGAACGAACTTAATTGAAAATCCACGTGTTTTTAGACCCCATCGCCCCAGCTATATTTTCTCTTTACCTCGGGAAGTAAAAAACGGGGATTGAGGAGTTCTTACACTCTCATACCCTCCCGAAAAAGAACTTCGAAGTAAAGTTGGAGAGTAGGAGGTCTGAATATAGTGGTCCCCCCGTGGCCCTATATTGCAAAACCCTCCCCGCCAGGAGGCGTGGACGGGAGTTGAGGAGTGTGGGCCTAAGTTTTTCTTATTCCCTTGGACCTTCTGCTCCCTATGAAGACCTTTCCCCCGTTTTAATAACCCAAGGGTTTTTTATTCCCATTCGGCTATTGTGGGCTCAGGTCTCTAAAGACAGCCCTCCGAGTCGAGGGAAGATCGCCATATTCCTTCTGTCTTTAAAATATGAAACGTAGATGAGCCCTCCGGTCGTCTCTTTATTTGAAGGTCTCAACTTCCTCGGAATCTAGTTTCAAGTATTCTTTCTCGGATGATAACAAGGGAAGACAATGCTATCAAAATGCAATCCCGACTTTTATATCTTGTCACAATTTCTACAAACTTCGTGAAAAAATCAACGTAACTGGTCATGATGAGATTCTCACCCAGAATTTGAGTTTACTGTTCCAACATAATTAGATTGCATATTTCGGATGAGTATTATGTATAGGTATACTATGCGTATATACTATAGTTATACATCGCGAGTGATTTTATTCGTATACTGGGAGAGTCTGGCCTAGCGCCCCTAGCGAGAATATTAAGAACTCTTTGTCATCTTGCTCGCCGCAAGGTGTTTGTCATCATCGTATAATGTTATCAAACGTCATTTGCACGCGTAGGTATTTGTAGCGCACCAAAGTCGCAAGCTTTTTCTGAGTTTCTATCCAAGTCTAGATGGGATCTGTTTTACTTCCCATTTATTTTAAGTTAAGGATAGCAATGGCAATTGCATTTTGCACTTTTCGTACACATGAAACGATTAATTGACATAGTTCAACTACCAAAATACAATCCATTTCAATGGTAGGCCGCTGTAAATGTGATTTTGGGTTGAGATTTAAAGCAATAATTTTTCGAAGGAGAGAAGAAAGGGTGTTCTCGTATTTTGTAATGAAGAGAAGAATAAAGGAGAGTTCATAACATCAAAAATGGTATTCCTCAACCCTCCATCATTAGTGTTCTGCCATCAAGAGTTCTGTCGTTCTGATACATATTGATATCAATAGTTGTTTTTCCCAGCTGCTTCTGGGGAAGCCAGCTGAGAATACATTTTCGAACGACCATAATGTTAAGTAATTTGAAGAAATTCAAACCATCATCATTGCAAATCATTGACCCGGCGGCAGACACGGATTTCGACGGTAAGGTACCTACCTAGTTGATGAAAGTCTCATAGTATTCTAGGTAGGGGCGCTGCAGTCGCGCGTTCGACAGGTCAGACTCCTTATCAGACTCTCCATCGCCATCAGACTCTCTCTATTATACTGGATCGTTATATGTTGCTATGAAATCAGTTTATTCCTATATTATAATTGAAACCATAGTAATAGAGCAATCCAAAAGCAGGGTACTTCAGTTAAAAAAGTGATTTTAACTGATTTTTTCTAGAAAAAACTTTGATTTATTCCATGTACCTTTGATATTCCCAGAACCAAAAGTGAACTGTTCATCAGCCCCTCAACGAGAATATTAGAATTTGTACTGACGCTTTCTCTCATGGCTACTCATCCCCTGACCACCACTAGAGTCCCGTCCAAACAAAACCGTGAAATCCGATGCCGCCTGATCACTCTTCGGTGATCATACGGGAACAGGTTCATTCCACCACAAGAAAGGCTCCATACATCATACTCGCCTTATGAATGCTCATATGTAACAAGGAGTACCAAAAGAGGCGAAGGATGGGGATCCGAAGTCTATTATGTTTCCTAATGAGCGCAACGTTTTACAAAGTCAACAGCAGCCAGTTGCTCGAGACGGAAAGAAATTCTTTCCCTAATGACTTCACTTAGATAACACTTCATTCCATTGTCACAGAGAGAAAGAGGTCACTACAAAGACTCATCAAATCAGTGTCAGTCGGCTCATTATACAGCAAAATCCCTGCGTTCGTTATTATACAAAACGTTTCCATTCCACCCAGCATTCATCAAAGTATTTCGCTATCTCTATAACTCTCACGTTCAACCTTTCTGCTGTACCTTTTGAAGTTGTTACAGAAAATACAGTAACGACTCCACTTTCCTAATTATTACTTCACGTCAACAATGGGCTTCATCGAAATTCGAGGGACAGAAATATAATACGTTAGTATTGTTATTAAGTACTCAATATGAGTATGACACGGGTCCAACAGTTGAGTCGATATCGTTTTACTATGTTCTATAGACAGACTCAAAGAGTAACTTGCCACTTCAAGAGATGTTCGACAATGAACTAAATTCCAATTGAATCCAAATCCATCGGTTTGATAAATAATGTACACTTGAATAACAAAACTAACGTGACTCCAGCAACACGAAATTAAAAATGTGCAGGTTGAGGAAGGACGATCAAGATCAGAGCTAGACAAACTCTTCTGTACAAGAATCCCTACTCTTCCAAAAGTTGGGAAGCCAACGAGATATTCGTTCTCTGGAATACAATTTATTGTCTTATCAGATGTTTTCGAACTGAACCAATGTTCCATTTCAAATAATATATTGATTTGTAAATCCTCGATAGACAGAACGCAGAGGAATTACTGTGATTTGAAACCTTCTCTGATTGAAGTGTGGTGTCAAATGGAGGAATGATTGTTCCCTCGCGGGCTTTCATTAGATTCGATACTGTGCTCCAGAGATTTTTTTTTTTACAATTGTTTTTAATTGAGGGGTGCATCATTGTCAACATTTTGTAGGTTTAAAGGAGCACACACAAACACACCCAAAATTAGGAATTGTCCCAAGGAATTCTTGCCACGCAAAACGCTTTCAACCCATTCATTTGAAGGCCAAGTTTGAGGGCGTTCCTCCTCTTTGTGCTGAGAACGTAGGGGAGAGAATGTCTGTTTGAGGCCACGTGAGCTATGCAAAAGGGGAATGTCTCGCTATAACGGTATCTTTTGATGCGGCTCTTGTTCGTGGATACAGGCAGTTTCCTCTAGGAGAGTCAACCCTATCGTCTCAAAATGGGCTTGATTATTGTGTTGAGGGTAGCATGGTAGGACCATTTTCTGATCAGATATAAGGTTTGGAGTCTTAACTCCTAAGGGATCTTGTATGAGTTGAAATTTCGGATTTTCCATCTCAAACCCTGATTAGTGAATTTCAGGACTCCTGTTCGCGAATCCTAAAGTTGAAATTATCCCAGGTTATACAAAAAAGGTAAATATAACCAGCTCGTAACAACATATGAGTTCATTGTATTGTACGAGTAGGTGTAGTGGAATGGTAACCTCTATCATCCTCTGATTTTTGTAGTCATTTTATTCTCCGTAGACTGGGTGTTGTTTTCGTATCATAATGATACTTTCTCTATTATGATTCAGAAACAACCAGAAGGTTGATATCTTGCTACTCCTTCTTTCTTTTTAATATTTCTTCCATCGACTGCAATATGACAGGAGCTGTCAAGCGCATTGCCTCCTAAGCCCCTTTCCGCGCTATCAATCTGGCGCATCTCTCATTTCCTTCGGCCTTCTCGGTTAGTCAGATTAATTTCCTACCGAAAGGGTTCCGTTGGTCGATGACGGTAGATCCCTCCGTACGCCGTGATCAGGATGTAATTCCACCGGGAGGAGGGAATACCCACAACCAATAATATAAAGGAAATCGGAATCATCAAAACTCAACGATTCACTCGGAGATGTGAATAATGCTTGAGTCAGAGCTCGTTCATGACTAACTCCCTCGTTGCAAGGATAGAACCCGATTCATTATTATTTGTATACTCGTGTTCATAAATACAGAAAATGTTACTAAATATGGAATATCGGGCGAAAAAACTACCGAGAGCATGAACAACAGCAATGAATTCATACAATCAATAATAAACAAAATCATCAATTCAGCAACAACGCTTGTGTGAAGGACCATACTACCGGAATCATCAGGAGACTCTACAAACGAGATGTATCTGACTAACAACCGGAACAGTGATGGAAATTGTTGGCACACGACAGATCTTGAAATTGTGAAAAACAAGCTTCCAAAAAAGCCTCTGAAAACCCTCTTTGAGATGACTGAGATGAGCAGAATGAGTTTTGAGGTTTAGTGGCCCAAATTACATCAAGTTGGGTTTGAAAGAGAGCATTTGAAATTCAACGGTAGGTATAACTCGAAAACGGAAGAAGAGATATGCGTTGCAGCAGTATTGATGATGTTACAACTTGTATACGTTCAATAGCATCCGGAAATTCAATAATTATTACTACATAAGTTATTACAGAACGGTGTCAGCTGTAGATGACACGAAGAAGTTACAATTAGTAGTTTTCTATTAATTATGACAAAGCTGTTGATCTGTCCTTTTTTTAACGAAGAAAATATCTCTATTTAATATGGTAGTTGGTGGGATGATAATTTTTCTCCACCCCGCTCATGTCCCCAGTCCTACGCCTTTCTTTGCCCGACAGCCCCCACCAACCTAATTAAGCGATTTGCTTTTAATGGCTCAACAATGTTGAGAAGTTTACCGTTTTTCTTTTCTCAGTTGAATTATCATTTTTAATAAGTTTCTGCCTGCCCCGAGGGTTTAACTTTGTTGGGGAAAGCGTGATGGCGTTTGAGAATAGGGGTGGGGAATTCCTTGATTTAATTTGAGCGGTAGAGGAGGGGGTAACGGGTAGGGCCGAAGGCAGAAAAGAGCGGAGGCTTCAAACAGTCAGGGTAAACTTCTTTCAAAATCTAAACAGTGGGAGGAAATGAATTGCAAATCCTGCTGCTACGACCGGAAATTGAACGATAGACATAAGGCGCATAACAACAGAAATCAGTCGAGATCGACGCAGGTGACGAAACAATCGCGGGATTTCCTTCTCCTTCGTCGTTGACGTTCAACAGCGAGTGTTTCTGGGTCTGAAATCGAATGATACCCGCGATCCGCAAAGTGAGCTCTGACGCTACAAGAGGTAATTACAAAATAAGTTTCGTTTGTTTTAATTGAATATTTATTAAACAATAATTGTGTATTTATAATTATTATAAATTTGACAGAGATTGCTCTGCAGAATGTCTATTGATTTCTATGAAATTCCCAACTCGGGACTGCATGGTGGGTGAGACTAAAGATCCCTACCTAACTGCGTCCCATATGTCAATGTTCCTCGAACTTTGTTTTGAATCGTCCTTCGCAGCTTTTTTAGGGTCTAAATTGTTATATTCCCTCTCAAGATGGAGTGTGGAATTCATCACAAGAGAGCCAAACAGCAGATCCTAGACCCGGGTAGGGAGGGTACCCCAGTGTCCTCTGGAAAGTCAAAGAAAGTTCTTGCCCTCGTATTTATTCACTGGTGGGTAATAAAAATCGGAAATCATCCCCTTATGCGCTCTTCGTCGACTTGGATCTCAAAAAAGGCAGCAGCTTGCAAAGATCAGCTGAAATCAAGTTCCTGCTCCTACCCAAGATCTGAAAAAAATTCAAATTGGCATTGATGTCAGTGTGGCAAATACGCCCCAATTCCCAGATCAATTCAATTAAATAGGTAATTAATACCACAATAAATTGCGAGACCCTATGAATTCGTTCTGTACAATCCCACAAAGTCAAAATGCGCCTGTTTGGGGCTTATAATTAATTGATTAATCATGAACGAAACGTTAAAACTTTATTAGGTACCACTTCACATTCGAGATTAACAAGTAAGGCCGTAATCATTATAAACACCAACAATATTCTATAAGACCTGCGTGCTGGAGTGGACACAGGCGTTGTCCAAACATCCCCTCTAAAAGGCTGGAACCAGTGCTTATTTGACTAAAGGTTCAGACGTACAGGAATCTTCACCAAGCGGCCTGATCTGGTTTTTCTTGGCGACAAGAGTGTCTGTCCTTGGCTGCTTTGAAGATAGTCAGTCCCAGGAGAATCTATTACTCTGGGGTAAACAGGCCTAGGAGATTCAGATATTTCGGAATGGGGTGGCCTTGGTGAGTCCATTACACTGGATTGGTAGGACTTTGGAGAACCCACTGCTTGAAGTGAGTTTACGTGATGTTTGTGATTGTTTAACAGATACAACCCCAGGGTGACCAGTGTGTAGTATCTGTAGTACTTTTTGACTTTCGCAGAGAAGGACAACTATTTCAAATAAAAGATTCTTTTACTCACTACAAATTACAGACTCAGATCCAACTGGCCCATAATCTGTTGAGGAAGCTTGAAGACTATTTGGCCTTCCTCTTCTGCCCCTTCAACTACAATTCAAAGCTTCTTTCTTTCATCCAGGGCCCGTTACATTGTTGAAACAATAATTGATTTGTTTAGTATTGAGTTGAGGTCAATGCTACCAACAACGATATTTGAAAATAACCATGGCAACGAATCATACATCAGTCAAAGAAGAGAGAAAATCTATATCATTTATCAGACAGTGTGAGTAGGTATGTGTTGGGCAAATGTGGTTTTAGGAGTGAGAATTAGCTCACAGCGCTGCGGTTTGAAAAAAAAAGTTCACGTGCAGTAGCGATAGACAGTAACACGAGGAATGTGAAAATGGCGTGATGTGATTCGCAACGTTTCTGCAGGCGGAAATTCGTAGGGCGGACAGAAGCTCCAGTAACCTCGTTCAAATCCAATGCAACGTGCATGCACAAGTCCCCTTCCCGTTAGTTCTGATAAGCATCGTTTCAAAGTCGTCCACTGAAATATGTCCCGAAAGGGTTGAAACAACTGCAATCATAAATTAAGGAAGGAAATGGAATTCTGATAATGACCCTTTCCTTTTAAGTGGATGCAGCTATTTAAAACGGGGTCGATATTCTGTTTGGAGCTGTATGAATAATAAAACGACTCTGAAGGACATTAAATGGCAATAATCTCCATTGAGCGTGATAATATGGCTCGTTTGGAACAGGAGGTTTAATGTCAAACGGATGATCCGTGCAACTTAATTTATCCTACCACATTTCTACTCTTCAATGAAGAGGATAATTGAAGTCATCATTTCATAATATTTCGTTTTTGAAATGCTCGAAACGATCCTTCACGTATTAGGTAATCAGAGATTCCAATGAAGTTCATTATTCACGCTTGCAACTTCAACGAAGAAGTTCAGAATTCATCAGGTAGATGGTTTTGTTTCTTTATTTGTCATTATGACAGATATTCATAACCGAGTACTAACACCTAATAAGCAACTTGACGAATAGTTCACATTTTCAAGAACAAAGACTGTGAAAAGAAAAGAGGAACCCTCAGGCTGAATTCTAAGTTAGTTCAAAAACTGGCTAAAGAGATTTTATTGATTCAAATGGACTATTTTGATCTTAATAACATGGCATTTGAAACTTGAAAACAAAATATTAAAAATTACAGAGCAGCAATCAAAATTCCAAAACACACCAAAAATTGAAAATTGAAACAATTTTAGAAATTTCAGGTAAGTACCACTTTTCCAAACATGTGGTACCTAAAATTGATCAACTTATAATTTTTGGAGGATTTTAATTAATGGAATCACAAGGCATAAAAAAAGAGAAAATCAATTTCTGGAAATGTTGGAAAAATGGGTGTTTTTTAATCGTTTGCGAAACCTTTTCCATTTGATCAATATTGATATTTTTGTAATTGACGCATAATTCAGATTTACTCAATTTATGAAATGAGTGCTATTTACAACAGTTTTTGGCTGCCAAAAGTTGTGAGAGAAACATTTTGTGTAAACTTTTGAAATACAAATCATAGAAACTCAAGTATACCATATCAAAAAATAATATCTTCTACACCACCTGTTTCGAATCAAAATGCTCTGCATTACCTATAGGTACTTCGACTTACTGAAGGGGTGATGATAGCCTCGACAACGTGAACACTTCATGAGCTGCCAGAATGACAGGAATTCATAATTAAATTGAATCACAGGCACATCAATCCGATTCAATTTAAAATGTATACGTTTTGACTAGAGTTAACAATCTACTGACGCAATAAACACAACAATTATCCTATAATTTATTCAACCAGGCATGACAATGTTGAAATAAGTATTGATGTAATTTGAGAACTGATACTTCGGTTTATGATAATATTTTACAGAGTTTAGACAGATGAATCCTCCACAAATGACCATTTTTTTTCAAATCTAGTCGAACAATTCATGAATTAACAAAAAAATATTGACTTTTGCAAAACAAACTGAATTGAATGAAACTGTACAATTTCACAATAATTTTGTAGATGGTATCATAAGATCTCCAAAGTTATGAGGCATGAGTGAGATGTCAATATCACTCTAATGAAATTGGTTGTTGTGAAAATAGATGGTAAACGATAACAAACAGATGAACCTCGTCATTTATTCGAATTACGCGTCAAGGCACGTCGTACGTGACGAATTAGAGAACCCCCGAGGGTTCTTCAATTTTTAATGCGTGAAGGGAGGCTGGAAGGAAGGAAATGCACCGACCAACCGGCAGACTCCTACAACTCAAAATTACCACAGGAGAACCCATCTTCCTTCCCTACCTAAGGGATACGTGTAATTCTTCCCTTAGTCCCAAGACGAACCAAGTAAGCCGGCCTCGCAAGTAAGCTCTCTTCCCTCAAATGACTTCAACAAAGAAGTGAAATTTTATACCTCCACCCACTACTTCTTGCACTTTTTTTCCATACTGAGTCGGGGAAAAAGCTTGAATGTAATACTCTGAGGGTAAGTTATGTTTTAGGCATGAAGGCTTTCCTACGTGATACACCGTCTCATCCATCACAGCTACCGGTACGAGAGAAGGTGTCTTTTTGGCTATAAATAACGGATCGATAGGACTCGATCAAATGAACGGAAAAATTGAAACACGGGATTTGTAACAATGTAAAAGTAGGTACTTACCCGGGGACACAAACAAATACTTCATAATTACGGTACATTACTCGTATCATGACAAAATGAAGCCTTTTATAACAATCATACGCCAGGCGTTGGGCTATGGAATTACGAGATATGGAATTACGAGATTATCGTAATTGAGCTCTTTCAATATTCTGATGAAAATTATTATGCTCCCTGAAGATATGTCAATCAAGTAATGTTTACATAAAACCCTTAGTGATTTTTAGGCGATTATCTATCAGTGTAATTACTAATGAATTCTGGAGAGGGTGCAATATCAGATACCTCGCGAATTCTTAAAGGCAGAGTTTCATGGGTCATGAAAATAAAATATAAATCGATCGAAAATTCCTCCATGCGATTTTAATGAACGAGTAAAACTCGAATATTCGCGTATTTTGCCAATCCTAGTTTTTTTTGACATTTTATGTCTTTACTATGGCACATAAATGAAAAATCGTCACGCGGGGATCGTCACGCGGGGAGCGTTACGCGGAAATTTCTGATGATTTTCACGTACAACCAATCGTTCCTAGGGCAAACTAACTTCCTCATTTTCCACCCCACAAAAATCGTTCACCACTCATTGGAAAGCTCTCAATTTATTAAACATAAGATATAAAATGTCCATCGTGGTTGCGTACTTGTACGAAAGCTGTATCCACCGTTTGTTTCTTTTTTATTCGATTTTGTTTTTTTTTTTTGTATAATTTACGGTTTTGTGCGTTGACGTGTGCAACATTTAAAACTATTAATTAATTTGTATCTTTGAAAACCTTATTAATTCTCCTTCCAGAATACTTTTAAATTTTTAAAAAATTGTGAAGAATTTTTGAAGTTTTAAATTTTAAGATTCAAGCTTGAGGACCAAATTTTCGGAAGGCACAAAAAACTAAAAGGAGCTCGATCTTTACTGATACACATGCAATGACATTACGAAATACATGGGTATCATAAGTGAGTTTATATCAATTATGCAGAGAACAGTAATTCTTCATTTGAGAGCCTAACAGCAGTACTCAATCACATAATTAAACTCTTACAATAACGCTATTGACTTCCGTCACACGAATTTTCAATTCGAAGTTATCAGGAGCCAATCAATATTGGGATAACCTCACTGGTACGTACATTAGGCTGATAAATCAGGATCCCCGCGTACTCATATCTACCGTCATTTATCCACTTGACCAAGTGAAACGCTGTTTGGACTACGGGGATTCGTTCAACCATTCTACCTACCAGCAAACAAATGACGTCAATATGGGATCACATCCCATCCGAAAATCTCTTGTCATTCAAACTGACCGGGAAAAACACCGGAAAGCCGGCGGGAGTATCCCAGGTTTTTATACCCATCGGACGTACATGTATCGGAGACCAAGCGGAAACGAGAGTTGAACGATAAAATCTGCGGATCGGTCAAATATTCCGCAGTTTTGAGGCTTGACGGGATAAATTGCTAGGATCGATCATCCCTACTAAAACTATTGCCAAATGAGAAACGTGAGCCGACCTAACGAACTAGGAACGCACAATAAACTATAGCATCATAGAGCAACCTCCAACAATTACATCTACTATGATCTTAATTAAACTTATCATGATATTTTCATAATTAGATACATGACATAATATCATGTTTCACACGTAACACACTTATCCCTTTGTGACCCCACTATGATATTGTGACCTATCAAAACTTCCAATAATATTAACTTATTTAATATAAACAATTAAAAAATTGACGCATATAATAATCAGAACTCGATTGTGAACTGCTTTCAATGTGTTTCAACACGCCAAATCCTATATTCTGGAAAACAACTCATTACCAATTGATGTCAAGGTGGAAAGCCAATGCTATTATTTGGACCACAGTGCAACGGATTTAACCAAATGACTTAAATTATTAATGTTTTACGTGACGATGAATAATGGACATTTTTACTTCGGGTGAAATTTCTCAAGAGCTCCATCTCTCCACCTCACCAGCTGAAATAATTTCTGAATCCACTAGCGCTTAGCATGGAAATAAAATATTATTGAAAAGAAGTAGCAGTGCGCTAGTGAAATTATCTCTTCAATTTTTAGGAATCTATAACGAATTAACTCATTAGCTACGTCTCTAAAGAGGCATAGCTAACATTGTAGTAGAACCGTTCAAATTCAACACTCATTAGCCAAACTACCATTGAAGGAAAGTTATCGTAAGCGTGATTCGATACTCTAACCGCAGTCGTTCCATTTTAAATCACGGTTCACCTTCTCATCCCAACTTATGAGATATTGCTTTCATGCACGCGAAAGAGAATATCCCGCAGAAATACCCTGCGATGAGCAACATCATAATTTCCAATCATCGGCTGTTGGTTATTCTTGATAATACACGACTTGGCCTAGTAGGTTGTGCCATCAATGATTAACTTTCTGAGGGTTCGCAAAAAAAAAAAAAAAAAAAAAAAAAAAACCTATGGCATAAATCAATTTGAATTGATGGCAAACTTTTGGCATACCAATTTGAACTTTTGGCAACTCAATTTGAACTTTTGGCAAATCCATTACGTTTCGACAACTACTGGACTCCTTGTCCACCTTCATTCCTTCTACAATGTTCAAAAATGTTTTCTTCTCTCTCACTTTCTAAAAATATCCATAACATATTACTACCTAATTTAGGAATATCTAATAGTATAATTTAATAATAATAATAATAGTATATCTAATAACTACCTAATAGTATATCTTCGGTACGTCGATGATATTGAGGCGGTGCAGACTAAATTCTTAAAGGCTTGCTCTCTCTCCCGTTTTTTACTTCTCGTTCTCATCTGGGTCTGAAGATTGGCAGATCCCTTCTCGAGGTTTGGAGTTTGAAAAGAACTAATAGGTAATTATTTAATTATTTGAAAAAATCGTGTAAATTAGTGTGTCTCTAGATGGACAAAAATATTTTACCGAATTCAAAAAGCTACACACAACCCGGAGTAACAAATTGAACCGTAATTGGGCTACCAACGTGGGGGGGGTAGTTAGAGTCGATAGGTTCATATGATGTATGGTGTAACCGGTGCCTAGAGCTAATTGGAAAAGAAAAAATGGACCTTTTCGAGAGATGGGAGAACCATAATCACTCAAAAGATGTTGGAAGTACAATAAATTCAAAATATAACGAATTTTTCCTAAGAATCTGCGCTTTCTAAGGTAGAGCTAAATACCAGGAGGTGAGTAGAAGTATACAAGTAGAAAATAGGAAGGGACAACTTAGACTCGCACAAAAAAAGAAATGAGAGTTCTACGTCAAAAAATTCGTTCATACCATAGACTGTTCCACGCAATGTATGATGAACTGTAATATATGAGTCAACTTGAGACAGCTGAACATTTTTTATTTGCATTCTCCTTCATACCTGCACTATAGGTAGGTATATTGTTTTCATAACATATATAGCAGATGGCCTCCCAATACGAGCAATTATGGAGCACTTACTACAGAAATGTATATGTGGAAGCTGATTGAATAAATAGATAATTAGCAAAGGCAAATTATATTCACAATTTATGCACGAACAAAAGTTCTAGCGAGAATAATATTTTTGTGAAGAGAATGTTTGTTCATTGTGTGGTAACAACATCAAGTAATAAAACACATTTTTGTTGTCATATCGAGTGTCACGATTACACAATTCCAACACTCCCCTTCGCTCGATAGACCTGACTCACTGAGACACCATTGACGAGCCCTATTGCTTTAGCAAGTTCGTCGTGCCGAGGGCTGGGTAGACCTTTGGTGAATATGTCAGCCTCCATGGATGCAGAAGGTTTGTAGGACACAACAATTTCACCATTTTTGACCTTCTCTCGAATAAAATGCTCTTTGATGTTTATATGTTTCGATTTTGAGCTTATTATAGCATTTTTGATGAGATCTTGTGCCGCTAAATTGTCATTCGAGATTTCAATAGGTCCATGAGGGCTCCCCATATCAGTCAAAAGCTGTCGGAGATGCATAGCCTCTTTCGCGGCTTCAGTCAATGACATATATTCGGCTTCTTGGGTCGAGAGTGCTATGGTGCGCTGTTTGCGTGACTCCCAACTGACGCATGCTCCTCCAAAGGTGAAACAGAAACCTGTGTAAGAGCGGCCATCGTTAGAGCACGAGCCCCAATTCGCATCGGCGTAACCTTTGAGAGGTTTTCCTGTCTTCCTGAACTGGAGCGACGTGTTCATCGTTCCTTTCAGATAACGCAGGACTCTCTTTGCTGCTAACCAATGTTCCTTTCCAAAACAGTTGTTGAATTGGCTCAAGAAGCTGACAGTATGAGAAATGTCGGGCCTGGTTGCAACAGCAAGATACATCAATGCACCGATGAGGTTCTGGTACGGATATACTGGATCTGGGCTTGAAATTTTTTCCAGCTTTATTCCCGGGGTCATCGGTGTTTTGACTGGATTGCTGTCTTCCATGTTGTATTTTTTCAAAATTTCTTTTATATATTTTTTCTGATTTGCTGAGATGGTCCCTTTCTTCATTTTGAACTCTATCCCGAGGCAATAGTGGAGGGGACCGAGGTCCCGCATCTCGAACTTGCTGTTGAGTTCTTTCTTTAGCTGGTCTAATTGGCTTTCACTCTTCGACGCCAACAAAAGGTCATCAACATAGACAGAAATTAGCACTTTTTCTCCCCTTGACGTGCGAATGTACAAGCAAGGGTCAGCGCTGGATTGCTTGAAATCAAGTTCTTTTAATTTTGAGTCAAGTTTCAGAAACCATTGTCGTCCCGCCTGCTTCAATCCATACAAAGCTTTCTGCAATTTGCATACTTTTTCACCTTGGATTGATCTGTAGTCGTGGAGCATTTGTTTGGCTTTATTCAGTATGGTTTGATCTTTTGAGTCGCATTCTTGTAAGATGATGTTTGATAGAAAAACTTCAAGTTTGTCTGGTGGCTTCATGAATATGTCTTCAGTTATTTCGCCATTCAAATATGCTGTGCACACGTCCAACTGGTGAATGAACATGTTTTCCTCTACTGCTTGCGCTAGTAAAAGACGGATGGAACTGAGCTTAGCGACGGGAGCATAGGTTTCGCTGAAATCGACTCCTGGGCGTTGGGAAAATTCCTGTGCGACAAGCCGTGCTTTCCGACGCTCCAGTTCGCCGTTCTCTTTGTACTTGTTTTTCAGCACCATTCTGTTTCCTACGACATTTTTTCCGTCCACTCTTTCCGTAATTTTCCATGTTTCATTTTTTAGATGAGCTTTTATTTCGCTCAAAATGGCTTCCTCCCAAGATTTTGCATCTGTTCCCTCTAGTGCCTCCTTTTGAGTTAGAGAAGCTACCTCAAAATCTTTTAGCCATGCAGGGGGATTCAGTTGTGCTCTATCTCTCAGGTAGTGACCATTAGTATTTCCTTCTTCGACTATTTGGTCTCCATTTCTTCGTTCTTCGTTGTCTTCTTGTTCTTCATTTCTTCGTTCTTCGTTGTCTTCTTGTTCTTCATTTCTTCGTTCTTCGTTGTCTTCTTGTTCTTCATTTCCCTCCTGTCCATTTTCTTCTTGATCTTCTCCGGATTCTTCTTCGGTCACCTCAGTTTCATCGTTCCATTTTTGAAAACAACATCGACCATTGGTTCATCTTTTTGAATTGGTTTCTGATCCCTGGAGTCTGAACTGGATGGGAATGGATCGTCATTAGATTTTTCAGAGTAGTAAAATTTGTCCACAATCTTGATATCTCTAGAAATTACTATTTTGTTCTTAGAGGGCACCCAAACACGGTATGCCTTCGAAATTTCGGAGTAACCAAGGAAAATGCCTTCCTCGGCTCTGGGTTGAAATTTGTCTTTTCCTTGGCGTTTATCCATGACGAATGTCTTGGCACCAAAAACGTGTAGGTGGCGAACGGAAGGTATACGTCCTGTCCACCTCTGGAATGGGGTTTGGTGGTCTAAGACTCTAGATGGACATCTGTTCAACAAGTAATTTGAACAATAAATGGCCTCAGCCCAAAACATCGGTGGCAAGTTAGACTCGAGCATAAGACATCTTGCTCTGTCCAACAATGTTCTATTTCTACGCTCAGCCAATCCATTTTGTTCAGGGGTATGAGGGGCTGAAAGTCTATGTCTGATACCTGCATTTTTCAGAAACGTATCAAATTCATTGTTGACATATTCAGCTCTTCCATTATCACTTTGAAGATATTTTATTTTCTTGTTTAAGATGTTTTCGACTTCATTTTTGAATTCTTTGAAGTATGTTAGGACTTCATTTTTTTGTTTTAAAAAATAAACGCGACCATACCGGGAGTATTCGTCAATAAAAGTCACGAAATATCTTGAACCACCTGGGGATGTGCAACGCATAGGGCCGACCACGTCGGAATGAATGATCTCGAGTGCTTCCAATTGTTTTGGTTCATTCCTGGTTGGGAATGGGAGCTTCGAGAATTTTCCCTTAATGCAAGTTTCACAGTCTCCAAGTGTATCAGATAGTTTGAATTTTAGTCCTTTCATTATTTTATTCCGTCTAGCCAATTTCAAGTCATTTTCATTTACATGTCCCAACTTCCTATGCCAATTTCGTATCTCAGAAGTTGTATCTGACAATGTGAGGGTTGAAACTTCAAGATTTTTAGTATCCATTAGGTATAAATTGTTATATTTTTCGGCTTTTGCAAATATATTTCCGTTTTTATCTCTAATTTCAGCATGATCTGTTCTGAATATGACGTCAAAACCTTTACTGGTTATTTTGCTTACGGACAGTAAGTTTGTGCTGAGATTTGGTACATATAACGTATCTGAAAGATTAACAATATGATTATCTCCCAACTTCACTTTCACAAGACCTTTTCCTTCAATATCAGCAGTGGAATCATTCGATGCTAACATTATTTTTCCATTTTCTTTGTCGAGTTTTGTAAATTTGGTTTTATCGGAGCATAAGTGAGATGTGCTACCGCTATCGATGCACCAAAGAAAATCCGAATTCTTGTTCCTTATTGTTGAAGTTGTGGTGAGACTTTCTTGAACAGTGTACCATGTCGATTCTGCCAACTGGGATGTTTGTTGTTTATTTCTGTTTTTCCAACATTTTTCAGTAGGATGATTTGATCGTCCGCAAATTTTGCACGGTTTTTTATAATTTTGATTTCTCCGCGATTTATTGTTTGAGTAAAATGCGTCTTCACTCGTTTTGGGGGTTTCGTCCTTCCTTCTGGCCTCAAATTCTTCAATGATTTTGATTTTTAGTTCTTCAGGGGTTGGAAGTTTGTCCCTACTTTCTATCGCAACGCGGAAATTTTCAAAACTTTGTGGTAGGCTATAAAGCATCATAACTGTCAGTAAATCTTTGTTTATTTCTATATCCATTTCGTGTAGTTTTTCTACAGCATCAATGAATGAGTTCAGATGATCGCGAATATCATCGTTTTCCCTCATTTTAAGCAAAACTAGTCTCTTAAGGAGTGTGGCTATTCGAGCTGGACCTGTACTTTGGTATATACCTTTCAAAGTATCCCATACGCTTTTTGACGTAGTACAGTTTTTGACTTGTTTAAGCTCGGTCGGAGATATAACTAATAAAAGATCAGACCTCGCATTCAAGTCGCATTCGATCCAAGCTTCCTTCTCCTCCGCTGTGGCTGTATCTGGTGGTCGAGGAATCGTCCCTGTGACATGTCCCCACAGCTTGTTCTTGATGAGGATTGCCTCTGCATGAATCTTCCAAGTGTCGTAATTATCTTTCCGCAACGGTTCTATTCGGTAGTTGCTTACTGCCATTTGTTCACGCTGTTTGACGGGTTTTTTTTTTATACGACAATTCTACTGGGAAACCATAACCTACAGAAATGTATATGTGGAAGCTGATTGAATAAATAGATAATTAGCAAAGGCAAATTATATTCACAATTTATGCACGAACAAAAGTTCTAGCGAGAATAATATTTTTGTGAAGAGAATGTTTGTTCATTGTGTGGTAACAACATCAAGTAATAAAACACATTTTTGTTGTCATATCGAGTGTCACGATTACACAATTCCAACACTTACATACTGAATATAATTATCCTCTGATGAAAATCTTTTCCTTACAATAAACAAATAATAACTAAACACTAAGTTAAATAGTAATTTGCATCTATTTATATAGCAAGATCGTTTATTAAATCATAACATGGATTTGAATCATCCAACGTAATCACTTGCACAACACAATCGAATGGTTAGAATCATAGCTGTACGACCTGTATTAGTTTAGAAACACATAATGCATATTCCCTGCACTGAACCCTGGATAAAGGTTAGCAATGTATTTATTATATGATTTCTCTTCCCATTTCATGAACTTAATAAATTTTATGTACAAATTCAGAACTCCTTTTCATTTGTCAAAAAAAAAAAAAGAATTGAAATGAAAATACTAGGTACCTGATTTAGGAATGTTATTTAGACATTATTGAGAACCAATACGTAGAGGATGTATCAATACAGAAAATTCATCAATGTATAAAATCTATCCTTAGGTTGAATATTGGAGGTTAATGGAGATGACTAGATCTGTGCAGGTTGGATGGAACTAATAATACTCAATAACAAGAGGCACATTTTCTATGAAAGCAACGGAGAAACAGCAAAAGGAAATAACAAGGGTATAAGATAATAAATACCATCACGATCGTTTATAATCATGATCATCGTCAAGCTCCTCATGAATCACCACTATAACAGTAAATCCCTATCGAAAACTAATACTGTTGGTAAATATTTAAATTTCACATCACCAAAGAGGAAATGAACGAAATGAATGGAAGACTAAAGCGATTGCGATTGCCTCAGGTTCTGTTCAGAAGCTATCCAGTCAGCAAGCCACAGCTACAAAACCGTTTGTAACTGACGAATCAACGCTGATAATGGAGTAATCTGCAAGGTACAAACAAGGAGATAATTTCACAAATGTTCGCTTCAATTGCAACGGATTGGCAGTTGAAGCAGAGTGATTAGAGAGGGCTAGGTCAGTCAGAGACAACCCAAGCCCCATTCAATTCCGGCTGTTAGCAGAGCTATCTTGCGATCCCTCAACGTGACCTATGAAGGGAAACATAATCTAAGATCAATAGAAATGGATCCGTTAGAAACAGCTCTACAAATTTGTGTAACTCCAACGACAAAAAAATATATCACTGGAAAGCAGATAGAGACCCCAAGTGCCATATACATCAACATCTGCTAATATAGATATACACAAATTTCATTGCGACAATGCAATGCTCTGAATATAAATTTTTTCTTTTCGATTCCTACCAATCGATGGGGGCGAGTGCGATGATCCAAACAGGTAGAACCGGACAAGGTAGCCCAACCTGGGCAATCTTGACCTCGAAGAGTAAAAGTGGTTCTGCGCTCCACTGATATTATATAATAAAAACAAAATACAGAACTCACTCGATCACTCCCAGTGGGTTATTCGGTAACCGAAAGAATAGCAAGTTCCTGAGAGACGACAGTTGGAATTAACATCAAAATGGGACGCTTCGAGAAATTCACCGACCATTTTGACAATCTAATGAATATAAGATAGATATACACAAAGGAGGTATTGAGTACCACCTAATATTCATGAGATTGAATGAACATAAACATTGAATCGATTAGGTAATAAAAATGGAAGTGGGTGTATAGAATTTCCAAATGGAAAATAAATCGTTATCGGTATTTGGATCAAATGTCATTTACCAGATTTAAAGGAGACACAAGTAAAGTTATACATCTTTGTAGTAGCAACAAAACCGTTTTGTATAGTTGGGATTCAGTGGATCGAAAACAGGCTGATCAAGGCGGGAGCTCAAATATCTGAATGATTGGTTCCGGGGAGGACATTTTCTATGGAGTTGGCAATCGACCTAGAAGACCCGTTAACTCATAGAAATCAGCGTTGAGATCCTAGTATTTAGTGATTAGCGCATAACTAGTTAAAAATGTATTAATGGAAATCGTGACAAAAAATCTTCCAATGAACGCAAATGCAAATTCGAAATGAAATTCTGATCAGTACATGGACTGCATGCTGGGTATTGCTTCAATCTAAAACGCTGCAAATTATTACACAATGGTTTATTATTTTCCTATGTAGATCCACTCGTCTGCAAAGCCACCAACCATCCAACATGAAGACAAACATCAATTGCATTTCGGTCAGCTAAAATTTGTACGAAGATTAGGCCTCTCTTGCCATTATATTCTCGTAGGGAACGAACGGTTTGTCCTACAGGGCTCCGCGTGGTCTCACAAAATTCTAAAAATTCCATACTATCTCAAATTGATGGAAAAACAGTACCTTTACATCAAAATGTTTTTGAGTTAGGGCGTTTTCAAAATGTCAAACCTTATTTTTCAACCCTTAGAAGTAACCTACATCAACAAAAATCTTCGGGGCACAACTAGACCCCAAATGGAGCGTACATACCAAATTTCATCAAAATCGGTCAAAGCTAAGTTGGACGGCCAAATTTTCACCCGATTTTTGGATTCTGCGTACCTTGAAACGTAAACCAACAAATTTTGAAGGGGGGTTAAAAAATGTTTTTCTTTGTCGATTCCAAAGGTTCATTATTGAAAATAATAAACCAAAATTAGTAAATACGGGAGTAAAATCAGGTTATGGTTCGCTTGTCCCACCGAATTTGATGATCAATCGTATAATGGGCAGAAAAAAAACTACAAGATGATTTTGGTTTTTAGGTGCACCTCTAATGAGATTCCCAACAAGTTTTGTATAAGCTAGTTGGTCCCTGACAGACAAAAATATAGTCAGTCCAATAAGCCCGAACGCTAAAGTAAGTAAAAATGGTGAAGCAGAAACCGATTGCGTTCAAACCTCATGATAAAATCATAAACTGGGGAAAAAATAAAGGCAAAGGCTCACACCTTAAAAGGCCTGCACACGGCAGGACCCCTTATGAAAGTGTGTCAGGACCCACCAACAGTAAATTCACTGCGAAGGCCACTCACGTAACAGGAGGCTTCAAGCTCTCTCCATCCTGCCCCAGACTCCGGACAAGTGAAAAAAGAGAAAAAATTGAACCACATGAGCGTGCTACCGCTTACGTTATGCTTACACTGTTCTACGAATCGCATATTTAATACAAGTTGGCAGGTAGGAATATAAAGAAAATGGTAAGGTTACTTTCCGTGGAAATGAAAGCATGTTGGTAGCGTTGTGAACGAAGCTCAAACCATGGTTGCGAAGATAATATGAACCGCATAAGGGTTCAACGCTCCCAACACTCTGAATCCGAGCTACCCGTTGCATAGGCAATTTATTTCATCAAACTATTGAGAACCATGCGGGGAAGAACGTAACCGAGTTTTCATCGGAAGGGAGAGTTACTCTTGGTTTAAAACTAAAGTTGTCATTGTTATCATTTAGGTGAATGGAAAAATTAAAAAAAAATGAATCAAATGAAAAAAGTAAATTAAACAACATTTCCGGTTGGATTTTCGTCCGACTGCCATACGTCGCGGAAGTCATCAGCTGTCTTTCACAGGGAAGATCAGAATTTGTTCTGATGATTTCGCTCATGGCTTCCCATTGCCCCACCTGGGTTGCGACGAGGGGGGCGATGAGAGCTCCTGCCGCCGAAAAACGCACGCTGCCGTCGATGAGCCTTGAACACACGATCCCCGCAGCAGTCGGTCTAAAGTCCATCGCCAAACAACGACGCCCCAACGACCGTAGCCACACCGCTGTCCCCAATCAAATTAATTCAACGGTTGAATGTTAGTTATGGATTTCCTCGCTGATATGAACAATGACTGTTAAGGGATTGGACCCATTCGATTCAGCGTTACAGAATGAACCTATTACGATTTCCTTCGAGATGCTACTTTACATAGAAGGAGGTAGCTCAGGCTGAACACTACTGTGCCTGATGAATGACCGATACTGGAAACACCTGGCCTCCACCCATCTCTCTTATACAACGGTTGTACAAAAGCTAACCTCGAGAGACCACCATATCAATCTATTCTTCTCCACAAACCTGACTTGATTACAGCTCTCTCGCCTTTCTCAACTATCCGCCCTCACCTTACAATTATTATCGGTTTTGGGCAAGCAATCCGAACCACTATACCCACATTAATTTATTAACGGTTTAGCGTGTCGGTTAGATCAACCCTTATCCATACTATCTAATGTCTTTAACGGTTCTGGGACAGTTGACAAACAACGTTCTTAATCAATCCTTCCATTGTTCTCACCTGACTAGTTTCTGAAAAAAAATTCACTTAAGATAGTTCAAATTTAGTCAGTTTATTCAAAATTGGTAACACAGTCAGAAATGAAGACATGATAGGACCAATAAATATAAGTTTGAATAATATATGTTATTTCCACATGATAAAGAAAAGCACGCATATGAATATTGTGCAGCGGTGAAGCACCTTATTTCAAACGACCGAATTGAAAGAAGAACAAAATTGAAAGGGTAAGAGCAGATATTCGGCTTGGAGAAAATTCGACGTCTCCAAATTGCGGATGGAGGAAACCCCCTTTACGCGAATCAAGTTAGATCGAAACAAACAAGAGCACGATAGAACAAACAATAGGGCGGCAGGAGGAGACCATCGCGTGAACGAAAGATTCCGTGAAAGAAGTGATTGGTCGAATGGAGGAGGGAGGTTAGGATAACCTGTCAGGAGGGATGATAACCTTTTTCCTCTTTTGGGAAAGCTTCAGTGTGAGAATGTATACTCACTTGCCCGTGTGGGCCCTCTTGAAATTGGAAGACCGCCGTTTACCTATCGTGCACGCGCTTCAAAAATCCACATGGAGAACGTACGGTGGCAGCACCAGTAGAGAAGCAGATATTTCATAGCACCCCTGCCGCAGAATGTGACGTCACGACAGAAGAAGTCACGCTACTGGGATTTATTTAGTTTTGATTGATTTGAATCCATTTCACAGACATACATTGAAAAGAATACTGGAGAACATAATACGTCAAGTTTTACGATAATTAATTAATGTGAGAGCTCAACATGGATAGTCCCATCCAAAGCTTGGACCAGGGTCAGAGGGAATTTGGGTGGGTCATTGCAAGGCAAAACCTCCCTGATAGTGGATGTGACATCAAAATGGTTATAATGGTTATAAATCAATCCAATAGATCAAAGTGATGTTCAGGAGGAGAATCAAAACGGAGCTAAATCTGTTGGAACCAAATACTGCGAGATCATAATTGACATGTCACTAATGAGGAAGAATATCACGAAAGAAGAGCTTGGTTGGATATTTTGGAAAAATCGGAATATTTAGGTCATGAACAACATAATTGGTTATTGTTTTAAAGTTTATGAAAACAATAAAAAGTTCACTTCTTGTCAAGAACACGAAGAAGTACGCACAAGGCAAGGATAACATAGAATACTTCAATAATATTAACCAAACTTGCTGTCTTGTAAATCGTAATGTTCGCAAACGGAATATGAAACAGTAAGTCTCTAGCATAGAACTCAAGAAGTCGGCACAGTTCTTCAGAAGAAGTATAACACCTCACTTCGGCATCTCTCTGCTCTTTCCAAAACCCTGGTAGTGATATCTTGTTTTCTGTGATCAGCCTTGTTTCCTGTCTGGACTGTGTAGGTGTGTGAGGGTTGGTATTACGTGCTCGCTTAGTCCGATCACGCACTCGGTCCTCACTTACTTCACAGAACGATGCCATATTATTTTCTTTTCCGACCTCTCAATAGAAGTAGAGGAAACGTTTATGTGTAGAACGCGCAACAACTTGATATGAAATCAAAAAGCTATCAACAACAGTTCGTGGTCGACTCTTGACGGACACACTACATGCTTGCTTCCTATCGATTTACGAACTCGATATTTCGGAGGACAAAATGGGGTGTTACATCCCCACCAATAACGCTGCAAATTATTACACAACGGTTCATTATTGTAACATCCATAAATTGGGTAAAAATTATCCTCATTAAACGAACGGTTAGTTCCACGGAGCTCTATGCGGTGTCAAAAAATTATTTAAAATCATGACTATTTCAATAATAATGGGGAAAAAATGCCTGTATTCCAAAATTGTTCGAGCTAGGGCGTTTTGAAATTGATTTCCCACAATTTTTACCCCTTGACGTGAATGACACTAGCGAAAAAGAATGAAGCCAATTTACCAAATTTCATGAAAATCGGTCCATGGGAACTTGGGAAAATCCCGCGAACGAGATTCGGCTTACGGATGGAAAAATGTTATTCGATTTTTGGATTACACACCTAGAAACGAAAAATTTTGAGGTATGAGAGAGTGGAGGGTACACTTTTGTTCCTTGCTCGATTACAAAAGTTAATTATAGAAAATAATAATCGAAAATGGTCGATGTGAATTGAAACTGTACCACATAGTATATTCATAACCAAAATAAATCATGCTAGTATTAAATGAACAAGACAGCTGGAAACGATAACAAACTGCAATACAAGAGATTCGAAACTACAGTAAAACAGATTTATTCAGAGTGATGGGGTGAACTACGAGACACGCCAAACGGGAAGTAAACAAGTCGTAAAACGCGAGGAGTCATGATGTGGTTTTGAAACCAGACATAAAGTTCAGCGCAAGTGCAAGTGTGAAGCAAGCCTGTGTGCAGATTATCCTACACAATGTAGCTACTGAATGAATGACGTACAATGAATTTATCTTCTGACAATGAACGATAATCTGAAATTCCATTTGAGAGCACGTAACTTAGATACCGAGTATTTGATGGTGAATGTGTCACACACATTTATAAGTTATAATTATTATTGAGAAGAAGAACAACGTGGATAAATCAACACCACACGTGCTCTTCATCGTCCTTTTAATTTCATCTTGTTGGCTTTCAATTGACCGTGTTGTTAGAGCTATTGAGGCCACAACGAACACGGCTGAATAAGGATATTAAACTCCAAACTATGCGACAAACGCACCAATAACAAAACTAACGATTTTGGGAGATGAGGAGTTCAATACACCCTTACTGATGAAACTAAACAGAAACGATTTCACATCTTTTCTTGTGTCCGACCAAAGAGTAATTCTTAATTGAAGCTGCAATGGATGGAGTACATCTCTTTCTTACTACCTAGGAGAAATAGTGACGCCGCGTTGTTGCCTATGTGTTCCAGGATTTGTTTTTCTTTAGGTGACCAACTGCAATCCATCAATTCACTGGGCGAGGAACTGGACGATGACGTTAGTGTTCAGAGGTTTGTGATAATAATAGATATCAAGTTGAAATATAGAATGGCTCACCGGAAGAGCAACATACATTGCTGAGATACATGTGCATACCATATTTTTTTTATAAATGATGATTTATAATTTGATTTATATGATGCATTTATCTTAATAAATAAATTGAATGAAAAAACTGGAATCGATATTATGAGGAATCAACATCTAGTTTCTTCTTCTGCTGATCCAATTCGGCTCGACACGATAATAACCTCGTCAACTCGCTCGAATTCGACTATATATCCATTGCCTTACCCCTTCCAAGAGATGAAGCTCAATTTGACATTTGGGGCTACGAGCAACTTCGATTATGTATCAGAAATCCTTAATAGATGGGCGCTTCAACAATAAATGAATAATATGATTTATTTGAAGAAAAAAATCATTACATGGAATTTCTGCAAACTTGTTCCAAGCTACAACAAAAATTAAATTAAATCATAGTTCAAACTTCATCTGCTCGCGCGTTCATAGCAGCAATTCTCCTTGTTTCGATTGATTTGAAAAATTTTAAATCGGTTACAATCGGGATTTGAATTGTTCATCTTGTAATTGAGATCATGAGAGAGAATTTGAATGAAAAACTATTATGTATTGATAAAAATCATGGACTTTGGCAAAGAATTACAACATAGATTTTTTGAGCAAGACTGGTGACTAGACTTCATTAAATCAGAGCCCTTCAATGAATCGCAGAATATAATATCACATAAATAGAGAGGACGATAAGAAATAACGAATTGGAAAACATAACCGTACTTATAGGAAATAACACGGATCAAACCTACAAAAAAGTATACTGCTCTAATGAGGAATGAGTCCTACTAGAGAAGAAAACCCAATTCCTGATAGCGTTCTTTCAGATATCGGTGCCCTTTTGGCGGGTAAAATTAATACTCCTCCGCGATCGGATGAAGGATATCTAAAGTAGGTATTCATTACAACGCTTTACATTTTTGTCTCCCATACATTATGTTTCTCTAATTTACTTTGCACAGACGTATTCATAACAACTGAGAAGAACAAGCAAAAAATACGAATTATGGATACTAAATTGCTGTTGTGAATTAAAATCTAACGATGTATTTCAAACGTCTTAATTTAGGATCGTGCTTCATCGATAATGGAAGGTATAAAACAACAACAAAAAGTAGTCATGAATGACTGGTTTTATGCATAATTAAAAGGAACTGGAGTGGGGGAAAAACAGTTCCAACAAAAAACTGAGCTCGAAAAGATAGAAAAAAATACACTAGCAGGAGATGATGGTTCCAGACCTCTAACTCTCCTGGGAGCGTAAATCAGGTGTGGGTTTCACAGAGGGCGAAAGTCAGGATCACGGAGGGAGGTTTATTAACCCTCATCAGACCTGCAGAGGTAGAAAAAAGAGAGATTACTAGTAAAGAGACCGACAGACTGGAAGAGCAGCAATCGAAAGAAATCCACCGCACAGTGGCTTTGATACGTGTAGTTAGTGATAGTAGAAAATGCAAAAATGCCTTGACTAAAAATAAAGGAAACATCTAAAATACAACTCTGTGAATATCGGATATACAACAGTAATACGTATTATCCCAATTATAGAAATTTCCCTTCATTCAATTAGCACCCTGGGCACCCAATATGCACCATTTTTTGTTAACATTTTATATTTGAAAATATTTCACCCCTACAATCACGACATTGGGTGATTATTTTGGAGTCTTGTTCTTTTTGTAGTTTCTTTAATTTCTAAAGTGAAAATGTTTCGACCCTTCTCTAGAGTCTTCTTCAGCCTTTATGTCAGCTGTGTTTCGGTGCATTCCAATTTTTATACTCTTCGGTTCTTAGTTTGATGTTACATATATTTTGGCAGATATATACCAGCAATTTTAAGGTGAGGGAATGCATCATCATCTGGTACATTCTTTCGTAAATTGCAGCAGCTTCATTATGAGAAACTGTTGAGTTTGGTGTTAGTATCAGAGTGAAGCCCTGGTCCAGAACACATCCATTTTTGTAAAAGCCTTTTACTGTAGGTAGTTGATCTTTCATAACATCTTGATTCAAGCATACATTTTTACGAGGGTGGGCATTATATTAGAGAAAAACTGCTCAAATTGAGTTCTTGAAAGCTTGGGTTTCTGAAATTAATTAATATGAGTTCATACCAAGCACCCAAACACAACTGACAACTCAATGCTGAAGAAGACTCCACAGAAGGGTCGAAACATGTACCACTTTAGAAATCAAAGATACTACACAAAGAACAAGACTCCAAAATAATCACCCAAACCATGGAAACGGTCCCTTTGTATCAACCAACAAGTAATCACGATATTGCATACAAATATGTACTTCAAAGTAATTTCAACAGGACTTTAAACCACTTTCAGCCATTTCAATTGGCAACTTGGTTTCAGGGTCCTGAGTAGTGAGGGGACAAGATTGTCCAAGAGCTTGTCCGCGAGTTCATTGAGTAAGGATTATTCCTCTTCTGGCTAAGACATCAGCCGACGCCTCTCCTCCCCGTGGGATTCAGCTCCAAGTCCCATGGGGTTCACTAGCTAAAGCCGTGGCACGTATTTGAGTAGCCGTAGCCTTGAATGCATACCAGATAAATGTTCCTCCCGTCAGGAATCGGGAGGTCACCCACTAAAGGTTGAACACTGGATACGCCAAGTAATCACCATTATTTGACACTACTGTATATAGGCAAGGGCTGCTGCATCCTCCAATAGTCTGTCAGCCTCATATTTCTGAATTTTGGCAGCATTGATGTCTCCATCTGTCTCTGTCCAGAGCCAAAAACCGACGGACATCATAGCCATCCAATAGGTTAAGGGCAGGGTTATGGTGGGCACACCTAGGTCTTACCATGCACGAGAAAATCTAGAGCACTTGTGTGGCTGTTTGGGTCACAAATAGGCTTCTTTCAAGTACCCTATTAAATAAACACTGTACAAAGTGAAGAGAGCAGGACATCATTACTGACTCCAGTAAGTCTTCCATTTAATGTATACGTAAAATGGTGTAATGCAATGAAAAGATGAAATTTACGTTTCATACCTGTCTAATTCCCAGCGTACGAATAATGGTAAATTACATGCAATAATTCTGAAAAACTGTAGGTGATGTACCTAGGTTAATGTTAGGAAGGAGATTCAGAACAAATTCTGATTGTTAGCTACCCTATAAAAAAGGGAGTATATCGTGGTTCCTTCCACGAGATCCCTGAACGACTCCCAATTGACGAAGGTTGGCGGAGGGGTATCGAGTTGTGTGTCACTGACAAAAGAAAAAGGGACTGTTTCCAATTGGTCAGTGACCAAGATTACCCAGTCGGAATGGGGAGCTGTTATGGCGAGGACGGTCGTTTGTGACTTTTACTTTGAAGTCGACGTTGTCGATGTTGAAAAAACTTCACCGAATGTCGGGGATTCCTTAAATGACTATAATGACTGGTTCGTGACATCGCTTCTCTTTCGTGTATTTGCTTGTTTGTAACCTCATTTTCCGCTCAATCTCAAGTGCTTTGTTATCGAACTTCTACACCATGAATTTCAACTGGCGTTGACACATATTCGGAGGTTATGGACAGCTCTTGATTATCATGTTTAATGACCAAGCTTTTCAACCATTTTGATGTATTATTCTAATAAGAAATAGAGCAGGAAAACATCATGTTTAACCCCAACAAGCAAACAAAATTTCTCTCGTCCTCCGAACGCGACACTTTTCTTCGACACCATGGACCAAAATTGAAACTGTCCGGTCTGGCCGATGTTTTGCAACTTTGATAATGGACACGAGAGGTGTTCGAAAAGTAATTACTCAACGTAAAGTTAATCATTTCGATCTTCATCCCTTCCGCAGGTCGAACCCCGACTAAAATGGCAGTGAAGAGCCAACGGCCGACAAATCTAACCACAATGGAAAACGTTGAGAGAAATTTTCACACATCGCATGTTTTTTAGAGGACAGTAGATGAGTCCGTTATGGCAGCTGCCACTCGTTGAAACGGTCGAAATATAACGGTTCAACTCTTTCCGAGTTGGCAAAACTAAACATGTATTCGCCTAGCACCTGCAGTCCAAACAGATGTACAGATGTTCCATCCTGGAAAAGGAGTTCTGTTTTCTCCACAGAAGTTCCCAACTTGTACTGAGGAAACTGCCTATTATGAGTTCATACCTACACTTATCATGAATATTCCATAAACTTATGAGGGTCTCCGGGTTGACTTGGACTGTTCTTTCGGTAAAGATCTAAGTTTTTGGTAATTTTGAAGGTTTTTAGAAAGAAACACAAAAAACTTCATTCTAGCAATTATCGAACAAAATACACAAATATACGTTTCATGCACGTAAATCATATAAATATACACGTTTCATGCGCGTAAATTCCAAGTACGATGAGAACATCCGTAGCCATTGGAACCACAATAATTTTGAACTAATTCACTTTCATCAGCGTTTGATACAAGTTTTACCAACTTTTTTCTGCATTCAAATAATTTCAAGTAAGATCATTTACACAGATACAAAACATAATAGGAGTGACATAAATCTTCAATTCTTTCCAAACGTAATTGTGGGAGAGAGAGAGAGAGAGAGAGAGAGAGAGAGAGAGAGAGAGAGAGAGAGAGAGAGAGAGAGAGAGAGAGAGAGAGAGAGAGAGAGAGAGAGAGAAAGAGAGAGAGAGTGTGGCGTACTTGGACAATTTGGGTTTCAATTTCAAGGGATGCAGCTCGAACCAAACATCGAAAATATGACCAGGCAGCTGAAGGCCTTCGTGCGATGGTGTGCTGCAAAAAGAGTTCGAAACGTTTGAAAAACGTCTCACCCACACACTGGCAAAAAAGTGAGATAAGCCGATATCCGAGGTTGCTGGGTGGGTTCGCACAAAAGTCCAGTTTGCGTTTATAAGAGCAGTTGCCTTGCGACTCCGTGGCTCCAGGAGGGAAATCAGGTGCTTAGGCCTCGAGGATGGAGCCCCTGTTCCTCTTCTCAAAGACTAGGGTGACGACGCTTTGCCATACCATACTGGCCCCGTCCGACGAGAAATTGAATTTCAAGACTCCTTTAAAAAAATATGAAAAAATGTTGGAAATTAAAAAAATAAAATGAACAACTAAGTTAAAAAAAAAAATCTTTCCGTACAGGTTGGACCCAGATTTTTCACAAAGTGTACTTTCTTTACCAATTGTTTTTAGGTTATTTTTGTATGTTTCCAAAAAGTAGCTTCCTATTCTTGATCACTTTCGCCGAAAACTAACTTAACTTAACTAAATTTGGGGGGGGGGGGGGGTTAACTTTTTTTTTCGCTCGATTCCAATGGTAAATTTTTGAAAATAATAAATCAAAAGAAGGTGGGATCTATTGACTATACGATTCTGAGTGTGGTAAAAAGTCCTCGATGTTTGTGCCTCTTGCAACGGAAGGAATGGACTGTAAATTTCGAGAAAGCAGTCTTGCTGGAACATTCGTCTGTTTTGTCCGCTGCCGTTCTCCAACCACCACACCAAGAGTGTTCCAACAGGCCGGCATTTGTCTCAATGATGGTAGCTGGCGGCGGTTGGTACAGAACGGAGCTCGGCTCCCTCCTCCCACGCTCATTATAACACTGCCAGACTAATAAATCTAAATGCTTTCCCCGACCCCGGATCTGCGAGTTCGCTCCCCGATTCTTGTGAATAGTGAGTGACAGGGTGAGACATGGCTTTAAACATGCCACAATCCACGGGACGGACGCATTACCGTGTCACGTTTAGGTTCGAGTAAATTATAATAAACGGCAGGAAACGACGACTACCGAATATATGCGACGACAGTCTTCATGGGAACACTATATTATGATCCCAAGTTATACAACATATTTACAACTATCCAATGGGAATAATCTTAGCCGATCCATCTAACATACCGATCTTACACCAATTATGAACGTTATCTTAATGAAGATTTGTGGATATCTTGTTCTCAAGAATGGGATTGGAAGAAATATATTATAGGAATCAAAATTGCGATTTCTAGACCCGTGCCTTTCTATGAGCTGTCATAGTTACAACCATACCCCAACCTCAACAACTTATGCCTTAAGTTTCTCTTAACCCTCGAGCAGTCGCGTGTGCGGCTATTTGGCCGCATTTTTGAAAAAAAATAGGCTGGTTTTTCTATATTCATACTATACCGCGCAATAGCCGATGTGTACCTTCACGTTGCTGTTCAAGAAGCTAGACTGCACTAGGCTCGGACTTCAAGACGCGCGTACGGTACCTCAGTTCAGTACCAAAGTTGAAATCGTCCATCAACCGGCCACGTTCCTAACATTTTCTTTGTGAAAAGTGTTGTGGTATGTGCACCATTTTCTAGTAAAGAACAAGTCATTTTTGTTTATAATGCATCTGAAATGCGAGAGAAAATCAAGAGGCAAATATTGGCAGGAAATATTGGCTGTTTCATACAATATGTACCATAGGTATGAAAGAAGAACTTTCTAAATTTTGATGTTATTCTAGTTGACTTTGTGGAATTTGTTGAGTAATAAATTTATCGTTTAATTGAAAATTGGTTTCTTATGTGCACCCTGCGTATCATTTACATAAAGAATATATGCGTATACGCGTTACACAGCTGAAATTCGACTAAGTTACGAAGTGCGGCCAGTTTGCCGCCACGCGCTCAGTTATGTGTTTTTAAAACACGCGACTGCTCGAGGGTTAATATTCATATTTTACACCGTTTTGATTGAACAAACTACGACAAGACGTACAAGCAAGAAGGATTTGATGACAAAATCATATTCTTTCAAACTGTGGTTCTTGAAAACCTTTTTGAAAAGGTCCAATACGTCGGTAGCGTGAGAAACGAACGGAAGTGGAGAAAAAACGTGGAATAAAAATCAGGTGGCATATGGAGTGCAATCCCTTCTACTCACGAGAACTGATTGATGGGAAGAATCGAACGAGGAGACCGCGAGCATAATTATTACGGAGTATTCTGCAAAACCACTCGAATTTCGGTGGTAAAAACTGGTGTACGGTGTAAATTTGTTAATTAGAGTCCCAGATCACCCTAAAAACTCAAAACAAGCTAGCAATCCTTATGAAACTACAAACGATCGCAAATTAGCTAAGGCAATCGGCAATCAACATTGGTTAAAAACCATTATCTCGTACGTTTCATTAAAGTTCGCACAGTGGAGCCACGTTTTGCGAGACTAAACAACAAATTATTCAGACATCACAATATAGGTATCTAAACTGTCAACTCTGTCCAGGAAATTTTTATTGAATCGTTAAGTAGGAGTATATCTATTAGAAAATAGTGTGGTATTCAAAACATTTGTACTTATATATCTATAATATATATTATAGATATATTATAGTGTATATTGTTATTGAAGCCTCACCTCCCTGTCAGACTCAAACCATTGACGTACCTGAAAAATACAATTGATTTATTATACACATGAATGATTGCATAAACATTACAATCTGCAGATATATAAATTAATGTGAACTTAACAAAGGGTGTTTCAAAACTGCGGCACCCACGAACATGTATAATCGAATGGGGAATAAATACGACTAAATCACCGAGTATTATGGAAAATACTCGTATTACGGGAAAATTATGATTTTGCCAGATTATTTCTGGTTACCAAAGCACAAGTTAAACATGAATCTGTTATTATTTTGCTTTGAACACTAAAAAACGGAATAATTACGAAGAGATTCGAGTTTTCAGCGATGAGAATGGATCTCTCCAAAACTGTTAAGCGGAAATATTATTTCCATCAAAATATTTCTTGATGCCTGGAAAATGGAAACATGAAGGAAGAGCGAGAAATCCGATAACCAGTGATGAACGCTAGAACTAAGATTCAGCAACTCATTTTTTAAAACAAATTTGAATATTTTATAATAAATCTTCCTAAATAAGGCTCCTATTGGTGGCCCGATCGACTGTTGATTGATCGTTTAGCGCACTGTGTACTATCGATTGAAGAGGTTCTCTTCTGGTTAAATAATTACGTTGCAGCCTCTTGATCCAAGAAGAGAATATACACGCTCGAAGTGCGACTACAATTAGAGAGAAATTCAACTGGTTATTTTTCACCCTTAGGGAAAATCTACTAATTTTATTTCATTTTTCAATGTTTTTTTTTCACGTAGAAATGGCTCGTAATCTATAGTGAATTGACTATCAAGTTAAATTTGAGAAAAATGCCAAAAAACCAGAATTCCAAAAGAAATTACAACCATTTTTGGTAGGTACAAGATATTCCTCAAACCCAAAGCTGATCTATGGTAAATTTCAATCTGACCAACTCTAGGGGAGTTACAGGTTTCACATTGAAACCAGCTCCTATCAGGTCATGGCAGGGTTATGGTTAGGGCTTTCCTTGTAAAGAGGATAGTGCTAGTTGAAGCAACAGAAGTGAACTCCGAAACAATCCCTAAGATGGTCGAGAACAAGGGAAACTGGAAACCCGTGGAAACCTTTACACTTAAGGTCCTGAGAGAGCCGGAAGCCACCAGGCAAAAAGAAGGGTGAGCGAGGAACTGAAGGACAGTTGATTACTAAATTTTTCATGTTGATTTCAATCATTCATGGAGTCCAGCATTTTTTGTCCAGACAGAAGACCACCCTTTGGCTGGCCTACGGAAATAATTTAGGTAGGTAAACCGCTGAACAATTATATTAGTTATCAGTGTTATCACCGACTCTTTATTTCAACAAACACACATTGGAAAAGGACAGGTTTGACATGTAACAAGTGCATGATTCCTCATTTGAAAACATGAAATGTTTGTAGAAAACACTATTTTTGCATTCAACGTCGATTTTTCATATCGTTCAAAAAACGCTTTGATTTTGGAGAGCATAATATTATTTCAACCTTGAAAAGTGAAACAACCTTGGTAGACTTGGAAGCGATACAACGTTGAGTGGACCAAAATACTTTCTATGAGTCCCAAGTGGACACTAAAGGAGGTGTGTACCCCCAGTAGTTCCAACACCGATGGTGCCTTCACTTCAAAATCGAGAAAGCAACGACCTTGTCGCGGTTTGATAACCTATAACCTCTGCCCATCTGAGGGAATCATAGCGTGGCGATCTTTCATTGGGGTCGTCACCCACCATCGGCACTTTCTGTATGAGAGTTGACGAAAACCACGAAAACCGCTTCTAACCATATCAACCGACTTTCTAAATGTAAACCGACGTTTATGCCCGCTCAAAAACTTGAGCGTGAAGGAGGTTGGCCCCGACCTGACATTTCTCGACGCGGATTCCGTTTATGGGACTCGACCGCCGGGCTCTTACGTCAGATTTGGTGGAGAAACGCAGGAGCGGCAAAACCTAATAAAAGTACCTACTCCGATTTGGGACCTGTAGGTCCCTTGTTGGGCAACCTTCGGTCTTGAGTCTCCCGGGATGCATTCCGTCGTTCTACGGACGAATTGGATCAATGATGGAAACGGACACGAGGGTGGACGAGTGGGCAGGGAAATCTTTAATCCCGAACCTCAGGCGACACGTTAGAAGCAAGGTCAACATCCAACTTCAAACCACGTTCAGTTTGACCACGAAATGGGAAAACACAAAACAAGGATTCGATTCTCAAAAGATTTGATGATAAAAGTTTATTCATTACAACACCCCCAAAATATAGAGGGTCTTGGTAATCTTTAGTCCAATATCTCACTTTAAAAACTTAGCGTAAAGCTAAGATTACGTTTCCAATGGAGACAGACAATTCAGAAGTACTTTCTCAAGTTAGCCGATTTTCTACTCTAATGTACACCTTCATCGAGGAGAACTGTATAAGATCGCAAAAAAGGCACCACACGAATGAAAATTGAGACTTCTATAGGAACTTCGTTAAACAAAACGCTATGTGAATAAAAGCAAAAATTGAAATCTTAAAAACGGACGGAAGCCTTGGTAAGCTGAGCTCACAAGTAAACATTCTCCGGTGATGAATCTGAAGGATGTGGTAGAGGTAAACGTAAACAAAGTTGTTGCGTACCGGTTTGATCAACGAACGTCAAGGATGTACGGTAAAATGGAGAGAGTGATCATTCACAACGGGAGATAATATTTATCCAATGACGTAAAAGGACCTCGAGCTACGAGCCGTTTAAAAATACGAACATCGTCACTCCAAAACCACCTGGTGGCGGAAACCAGAAAACTCAAACATATCTATTTATTATTAAGAGAGGAGTAATTATTTAGAAAAATATTTGGGTATGCAACGCGAATGTTTGCAGGATTTCGAGTCCCAAGGCACTGGAAGGTCATCGTTGCACGAGCGTAACGTAAATTATTTCCATCCTGGAACGGTATGTATTTAACTAATCTATTCTAGCACTTAACTGCTGTCACTGAAAATTGGTTGTTAGTGGAGTTGACATTATGGAAAAATTTGGAAAAAATTATGAATAACAACGTATTTTCTGAAAGCTCGGAGCTATTTCAATAGGTTCAAAATTTCTAGTTTGGTTAATGAAATATTTCGAGAACAACCGTTTTAAAACGCTGCAAATTATTTCACAAAGGTTTATTATTTTCCTGTATAGATCACTCTTCTGCAAAGATCACAGCTTTGCCATTGTCACTATTTATTCATTTTTTACTCACCAACCATAGGTACCTTACTACCTACCTACTAGGGCATTCTCGAAAATTACCTTGAAATGTAAACCAACAATTTTTGAGAGGGGTTAACATTTTTTTCTTGTTCGATTCCTTAGGTTCATTATTCAGTATTGAAAATAATGAACCAAAATGGTTAAAAACACACAAAACGTACAAATTTTTAACAGAATAAATTACTAACTCAAAGAGGTCTAGCGAAAATATTAACTATTGTAGTCGGAATCAGAGCGAAATTTCCTACAGTAAGTTCAAAGACAGCCAAAAACAGGCGATTGAAATTTTTTGAAATTTTGGTTAGTTAGTTACACGCTGCACGGACTTTTGTTACGGAATAAGGTGGGAGATGTGGTCTCCCTGCAACGAGGACAGTCATGGTTGAACTAAAGTGAATCAGATGAGATAAGCTCAGTTACCTAATTTGGTAAAGCTTGGCAGCTGATTCGAGGGAAAAACGTTTTGCTATCCCTAGCGGATGAAATATGAACTAATGCTGTAGGTGTAATTTAGACGTTTGTGAGTACATCTATTCAAAATTACAAAGTCATTTTGTCGGGGACCTCGTGGCAATGTCAAGTTTTAAATCATTTTTTAAATAAAACTTGCGAGGATTGCGAGGTTTTAACTTTATATGGTATTCTACGAATCGCATCGAGGTCTAATTTTGGGTTCTACCTAATTTTTTTTTTTTTTTTTTTGGATATTGTAGATGAATAATAGGGTTTTTGTTTTACTATTAGAGACGAAAGTAGTACAAAATAAAATACGAAAAGTAGTGGAATGAAGTAACGAAGTGGTTGTATATTAAACATAAGATTTGGTTTCTGTAACTAGTTACAAGCAAAAGAATTGTCCCCAATTTCTCTTATGGGGTAGCCTCCAACTTCCCATCATTGGCTAGTCTCCAATTTCTCATTATTGGCTAGTCCCCAGCCACTAATCATTGACTACCCCCCCCCCCCCCCAGCGTCGAACATCAACCTATTGTGGCCTAGTTCTCAGATTTCTGTTATGGGACGTGTGATTTCGAACGAGCAAACTTCAAAGGGATATTCGTACAGATTTGAAATATACCATTGATAACATCAACTCAGATCAATTATCTCAGCAATCTGTTGAAACAACCGAATCGAATTGAGGTTTTTAGATATTCTGGATTTAACTACAAAGACTAGCAAAAATATTTCCTTTGCCTCCTCCCCTATTCATCAACGAAACCCGCTTGTATACACCAGCCTCATCTTAAACTCTGTAACCGTGAACATCCTTTATCCCTCTACAGCCGTCTTTAAACCCTCTCTCGCCGCAAGACGCTTCAAAGCCGTAATACCAGGCTGCTGTGAAGCCACAGTTTGTCCATGCCGAGGAGGGCTGAGCTTAGCTTAGCGATAGAACCTGAACTGAATCCAACGGTAACGTCGGGTAAGAATTACAGTATCATTAAAAGGCTGTAACGGCACCGCCTTCCTTGTTCGAGCTAAGCTTTTCTCGTCCTTGGATCGGACCAAGTTTTAGAAACAGCTTTCAGCGCGGGACCCGTAAGGAGCGCATTTAATCGACAAATTGTCCAGGGTTCTCTCTGAAAGGTGATGAATGGCGAGGATTAGGTAGACAATGACGGTTGGGGGAGGGAGGACCCCTGTTTACTGTAAACCAGCTGAGGGATGGCCTCGGGTTCTACATCTACAAGCCCGAGTGACGCGGTGATTGTTAATTAAACATGCTTACAACACCATTCGTCTACCAGTTGGTTGTCTCACCGAACTTCTCTCCCTTGTTGGTTTTGAGGTCGAACCATCTCAAATATGATGCACGATGACTTCGTAGATGACATAGTAAAGCTTTTTAAGTTGAGATGACTTACCGTTCTTCTGAACGCCCTGTATGCATAGGTAAATCAGTAGTTATCAACCTTGGAGGCACAAAAACTTGTTAGGGATTCCGAAAATCGGTCACGGAGCAGGAAAAGCTATCATGAGAACTCCAAATCTGTTGAAACTTGCGACAAAAGTTGCGACAAATTGTGCATTCGAATTCATCCCATTTTTCTCAATTCTATCCTTATACATTTCATCAAAACCAGACGATGAAGTCATATTTTGACGAGGACTGGTAATGTTTCATCATATGCAAAGTTGCAATTTATTGCGAAATATGAGTAGGATCCAACCACTGAAGAAAACGATGACACGATCGAGATAAGTGGTTGTTTATTGAAAGATCGATAATCGTACGACCTGACTATTGGGCAGGGGTCCATTTGACGACTGAATACGACTATAATAAACAGAACGTTCATAACTGACTTTATAGTGGTAAGCTGACTGTACACAACACTTACTGACACACAAAATACGTAACAGATCGTTAAGTGACTGACTTTGGTAACACAAGGACGGACCGCAACATACGTGTGAAGACAATTTGATAATGACTCTTGAAACCAACGGGTTACATGAAGATACAATTAGGGAGAAGGGGGTGAAAAGTACAAAATGCTCATTAGAGAGCAGCACCTTACGAGGTGAAAATTACACAGAGTTGGCGCACAAGCCACGAGAATACGCTGTACGGTATTTAAAGTGTAAGCGCCACCAAGGACAATGACAACATAATGCATTGAGCATCAAGGTTGTGATGGCTGAGGATCCACCTACATAATAATGTACCTACAATCGGAATGCACTTATTCTGATTCCTTCGTAAAACATGAAATTTATGAGTATTGTCAACCACGTATGGTTACCTAACAAATAAAATGCTTCATTATCGATCTATAATATCCCGATGATTTATTCGCTCAAAAAGAAGCTCAGAAGAACAAGAAGTAACAAAATATAGGGTCTTTATATAAAAGTCCCAAGGATAAATTCAGCAGCTATTGTCGAGAAGTTTTCGAACAATACCGTCTCATACTTTAGTTCGACCCGAGTACGGGAAAGAGCCACAATTTCCTTTCAATAGGGCGGATGGCCAACAAAAATGAAATATTTGTTTTAGGATGAAGACAGTCTATCAATCACAGTCACTCGGAGTTCGGTTGAGAAACTGTCCTTAGGTTTTTTTTACCTATGAAAAGTCACCGGAAGAGGGAGAACAAAAAAGGTGAAACGAGGACGGGTTGATGGAACGTCAAAAAGGAACGTCAAAGGAGGTAATTTGTCTTTGGTCGACCATACGCTCAAAAACAGTAAAACCGAACGGTTAGAGAGTTCGGACCTACAGCAGGCCAAAAGCAGCAACATTCAAGTAAATTGAATAATCACACAAACGTATTGGAAAACTGTAGGAATCATAACTTATTTGACATGGAGATTTGTCAGTGATACAATAAAATATTATTCTCTGGCATAAAAAATCAAATGAAAAGTTATTTATCATTCATCAGCAAATTGATGAAATACAACTATTGGATTTTTTCATTATTCCAAGCATCTTACATTCAACTATATTCAGAGAAATCCATGACGATGATAAAGTTCAGATCAAAAAGAAAAACGAGGCCTGATCTTCAGATTCAACTTCAAACAAAAAGAAAGTTATCAAAATTAATACAGCATTCAAATATCTAAGATGGTTAAATATTACTAGAAATTAAGTTAGAACCATGTGAATCTCTAACTGTGGCTGTAAGGGCCCTTGGTGCTTGTAATGGCTTCCTCCAGGTTTGTAGACGCCTGGAAGCTTATTTGTCTCTCCCCGAGCAAGTGAGAACGCTTTACTCGTACATTTGTCTTACAGTGTAGGAAGATTGACCCAATTTAACGATTAATTTACCAACAGTAAGATAACAATACAACATCCTGATATACCGGTATACATTTCTTTCAGTCCCTCCTCGGACTAGAAGAACTCTGACATTCAACAGAGAGGCTCTCTGGGACGACTGGAAACGAATGACTTGATCAGCTGAGTAAGCTCCGTGGCTATTTTGGGCCCTGTTTCTACATGAAAATTTAAACCAGGATCCTCTTTGAGACAAATGATATCTAACAAGCTACCACAACAGGTGAGTAATCACTGAGGATACTATGGGTTCCGTTCATTCCAAGTATGGGGTATTGATCGAAACTGCAGCAGTATTGACACTTTAGAAACGGTTGTTGGTTGGAAAAACGACGTTTTGAAAATGTGTTCCACTACTTTTCACCCTTTAGAAGTGACTAACAATAACCAAAATCTTCGCGGCACAAGACCCCGGTACTCCAAATTTAAACAAAGTGCTGCGTACGGCGTACGAACGGAAAATTTCTCATTTGTTTTTAGGAATCCACATACCTTGAAACGTAAACCATCAAATTTATAGGGTAGGTGGGAGGGATACAACGGGGTTTTTTTTTGCTCGATTCTATAGGTTTTTTTTAAAGCAAAAATTATTATCTAAAACTGGGAAAAATATGAAAAAAGGAGTTTTTTAGAGATTTTTAATACGTGAGGGATTTTTGTGATTTAGGAACTACTAAAGACACTTAAAAGGTTCACAATTTTACTGACCTTCTAGGGCACTATTTATCTTCACTACAATCATTCTAGTTCGAAAGATCTGAATCATTAAACGCCCCAGGACTCAGCCCGAAGTAATGTGTTAAACGGTTCCGGGCTGAGTTCCAACGTGGGAGAAAAGGAGGTGTTTTTTAGTCGGTTTGAATCCCACATAACCGGAAGACGCGGATCCTTCCAGGTATCTTACGAGATCCAACTCCACCTGGGGATCTCACAAATTTTCCCACCTGCCTGCCGAAAAAAGAAAAAAAAATGATCTGAAACAGCAAAACTTTTGAAATGATTCTGGAAACGACAAACTCCCTCATTATCACCCCCAGGATATTTATCATAAACAAAAGGAAGGTAAACAGAGATATTTTGGCGGTTAGAAAACAAAGGGCCTGGACAAGGACGAAGGACTTCGATGAACACATCATGAAGTTTGACTCCTTACGAATTTTCAACATGAACCCCATCGCCTTATTTCCCTAATAGGGGTGAATCTTACATACAGATTTTCACGTGGGAAGTTATCAACTTAACTGGAATACAGAAACCAGTTCAACATCCCTAAAAAATACGATTATAAACAGTTCGGAGGGATCGATATTCCATTCAATTCATCTCACTAAGTGAACGAGAGCGGAAATAACTTACTTCGGAAACTATCCGCGATTAAAGACTAGAAACGCAGATTGCGGAGAAGTTCAAATACTCTGGAATACTCTGGGTAGAGACAAACTTCGCTTGATTCGCCTTCGGCGGTTTGGAGGGCTAGGGAAGAGGGAATGCAATTCCGAAGGAAACAATAAGAATGATTTCAGAGGGCATTTTCTGCAGGATTACGGTTCAATTAACGAAAAAAAAGAACTCGTTCATTCTCAAAACTTGGGTGACAACTCCGCTTCGACTTGAGGATTGGAGATCCGTTCATCCCGAGATCTTACTTAGGTGAAGTATAAATATGTTGAAACGATGCAGAATCGAATGGGACCAAACTGACAGGACTGTTTAATTTAGTCGTTACAGGATGTTTTGTGACAAAGAAAACTTGGTGATCAAACTTTAGTGAAAATAATTAAATACGGAAATTTAATGAGTAGACGGCACCACATGTTGTTGAGAGGCTGAACAAAATGAGACCAACCGTAGGTCGTCAGAACCGTACGTTTCGATGATGAAACAACATAAAATATACTATGTAACCAGAAACGAGTTTGTGTTGCCAACTTAAAAATTCATTCTTCCCCGAAACTTTAGGTTTGTGGTTTTTAACGCAGCAACGGTGACAATTTTCAACCATCAATCCGTTGAAACCAACAGCGTAGACACGACAGGAATCACGAATCCTACAGGCATATATGGAAAAACGTGAAACCAGTGAAAGGATTCCCGCGATTTTTCCATAACCAACAGGTGGTAACTCCGTTGATAGATTGAAGTTTCTGCGTTGAAGCAGATTATTCGATATCTTGCGGCGTTTATTTACCTGGCGACTAGGATGGAACCAGCAGTATCATTAACAAGATCACTACAAAGAGTGCGTCATCAGTTGTTAGGGTTGAAATATCAGTATTCAGAAATCTTTCCAACATGATTCTGAAGAGCCGACAACTACGAATATTTTGCACACATCATTGAAGAGTGCTTACAAAATGGAAATGTTGACCCTGCATTGCACTGAAGAAGGATTTCCTCGTTTTTTACGAAAGAAGAATTATAATGGTTAATATTTGTATGGAAAAAATTGACAATTGTTAATGTCCTGGTGATAATACTTCAAGTTGAATTTGTTTAGCTCCAGCCTAAATGAAGTCGAAATTCGCCCTCATCATTCATTTGGAGTGAGTGGATTGCACTGGAACCCAGGAATTCCCAAAGGCAAACGAAATGTCATTACTCAGATTATTTCCAATCAGTAGTTGATGACTGGAGAGACCAAAACACGCATCAGAAGTTCAAAACACATTTAAAACTAAAGCCCTCCTGCATGGATCATTCTTCATTTAAATCGTAGTGAAATATTCCATCGATTCTCATTGTATTCACATATCCCATTCTAGTTACTGATCCACGTATTGAATCAGTTTCGATGGAAAACATCAGTTAGCTCACTGCGGAATATTCCCCTCTCTCCCGAATACTCCCTAACCAATCTGTCCGATCGTTAACGTCATTTAATCTGTCGTGATTGGTTCGTGTGACAAGTGTAAACCCTCGTCGCTAATTCTTTCATCCGTCCTCCCCCACCTCCAACCAATTCGACCCTTTGGCGGGGACTCAACGAACCTCGAATGACGTTTAATTCTCCGCATTTCGACCTTCGTGTGTTGTAGTTATTCGATAACGTTAATAATTTCGTAGTATATCTCAAAGTGTACTGATCGAGGTGTACTGACCACATTTTGAAAAAGAGAGAGGGTAACCAGCTGGTTATTTGAACTATCTCTGATTATTCATAGGAAGATTTCGCGCCATTCTAATTACGCGGGATACATTTATGAGACCAGCGGCTTTCCAAAGAGAATCGGCTACCAACCTCTCACTGAACTCGGCCAGCTTCAACAACACCCCTAGAACACCTCACTTGCATATCAACTCCCAAAGTGCTCTTCAGAATGCGCAAAACTATGTTTCAAATCCTTTAGACATCAAAGTACACTAAGTACCCTACTCAACGTTTGAGGTTATCCGCACTGTTTCGAAAGGTTGAGCACTCCATGATCAGAGGATCGGATTAGCGACAATCGGTATCGTTGATTGGTGATGGTCAACTTTATTATACCTATCATTGAATGCTTCTACAATCAAAATCGAAAACTTTTAAGCCGACAGAGAAACAACCCTGAGAGTTATTCATATTGAGTTCACTCAAGTTTATTACACCTTTCATCGACGATAATGAACAGTTCCGGCGGAGTGATTGAAACACGACACTTTAAAAATGTAAATAAAACAGCTTAAAACAATGTGATGTTTGAACGATGACCTCCTTTTCTAACTGTGAAGCAGTTAGACAATTGGAGGAGCCTGATTAATGAGAACAACACCACACATTCTCAGCTACACACACATTCTTTTCTCAGATATTTTACTGTTCCAATTCATAAAATATGGTGGGGGGGGCTCCTATAGTACTCAACGAGGTCTCATTCGTTGATACAGGGCGAACACATCTAATGTCTTCAACCTTCAAAGCATAGATTCAACAACTAATGTCCAACAAAAATTTCCACCTACAGTTTTTGTAACTCCTTCTTTTCATGACTTTTTAGATTTTCAAGATTTTTTTTCGGTGTTTTTGACCTTTCAACACTAAATTTACCACAACAAACTACCTTAGGTTGACGTGCAAATGTTAAAATTGAGGGCACCATTGGAAAGAGCGTTAAATTTCATATCTCCCTAATGCCATACAAAAATATCTATTAGACGATCCGATGAGTCAAAAGGAGATTGAAGTAAAGTTTTTGATAAATTCCTAGAATTTAATTTATTTTTGTTGATCCGTTTTTAAGCTATTTCACATAATGTTTTAGAGAGAGACTAGGTACAGGAAAAACTTCCTCAACCCCAAACTTTTAAACCTGACGACTTCGTTTAAAATAATGCAAGTATTTCCACGTAAAAAAAAACAATTTTTTTTCCCTGAATTGGGTTGTAAACAATTATTTTTGATTACATCGTTGGAGAGCTGAGAATCCGAGGAAGTTTTTCCCGTAGAGTGTCTCTCAAAACACCAAGTAAAAAAGAGTTGAAAACGTCAAAAAATAGGAAATTATCGAAAATTTCACTTTGAGCTCTTTTTTCAATCATGAGATATTTTCAAAATATTTTTTTTTTTTTTTTTGGCATTAGGGAGTTTAAGATTTAACGTTTTTTCCAACGGTGCCCTTATTGTTTCATTCATTCGGTAAACTAAAGTTGCTTGTTTTGGTAATATAAGTGATATGAAGTCAAAAACACGGAAAAAAATCTTGAAAATTTAGAAAACTCACAAAAACGAGGGGAAAAAACTGTAGGAAAAAACTTTTTGTAGGGAGATTAGTTGTGTTGTTGATCCCTTGAAGGTTGGACACATTAGGAGTGCACACCCTGTATACACAACCCAAATTTCGTTAATAATATGGAAGGACAGATTGGTGAAACTTTCCAGAGATTTTCAGGTTTTACATAGGATACACAGCACTCCAGAATTTTGGCAACACGCAGAATTTGTATTAAAGAACTTCAGAAATGGATTTTTCAACTGGAATATTAAGCTGAATATTTTCCCAGAAACGTCACGATAAAATAAGAGCGGTCGATTCAAATAGGCAATATTTGGACGTTTGAAACCTTCAAAAAACCCTCACGAAAGGCCCAGTTCTAAAGATATCGCGCCGTTAGTGAATGGTCGAGATGAAAATGGAGGTCTGCTTCTCATCAGTCAGCCAAATAAACAAGCTTTCAGAATATTTACCTACGTGGAACGGACGTAGTTCTTTGAGAAAGGTCTTCTTGCGTTAGCTCACGATGTGCTTCTGATGCAAGATGCCAGTTTGACAATGGTGTTTACCCAGCTGATTGTTGAACCATAAACAGGTCATACTAATGGAATTGAGATGTGTTCACTTCAGAAGGGTTCAGCTTTAAATCCGTGTCAACTCAAAATTGTCTACCCGAAGGTCAATGTCTGGAAAATAACCCTTTTCGTATTGCAGAAGGACTATCAGAATTCCATGGACGTTTATTCATGTACTACTGATCAAATGTACAGCAGAAAATCTTGTAAAATTTAATGTATTGCTTGGCCTCAGTATGAAAAACCAGTACTCCGTTGAGACCTAGGTATTGAGGTATCCAGTATCGAATATAATACACAATTACATGTGCTGCTCCTTCTAAAAATGAACAAGCACAGTCTTTGCAAACAGAAAATAATACTGAACTCAGTAAATAATATCTTTGTATGACGCACACGATTGTTAATAAAGGAAAAGAATAAGTGAGACGGAACGGAGAGTTGAAAATGAAAGCACAGAGAAAAAACTCGTTTTACATTGAGCAACGAGAGGAAGAGTCAGAAAGGAGAATGAAACGATGAATTCTCCCTGAGTTTTTGTAGTGAAGATGTGAAAGGATATACCGACCACGTTAGGCTCTTATTACCTAAGTGAGATAGATGGCGAACGCACCTGCGGCATTTTCAAACATAAATCACGTCATTTTGACAACCAAGCTTGCCCTTAGGGAGTAAGGGATACTAGGAACGATATATGAATTTGATGGGAGCTCGAGTATGAGGTACAACACGATATATTGTAACTATGAAATGAAAACATTCCACTGCTTTTATATCATTTTGCTTTATTATTTTCAATAAGAACCTTTGGAATTGAGCAAGAAAAAAAATTGTTAACCCCCTCCTCCCTCCCCGCCCAAAAAAAATTGATGGTTTTCTATTCAAGATACGTGGAGTTCGAGAATTGAATTTTTTTAATCCATCCGTCCGCCGTACGCGGCACTTTCCTTGGTTACACTGGACCGATTTTAATGAAATTTGGTGCATGGGATCCATTTGGGGGCAAGTTGTGCCACGAAGCTTTTGGTTACTGTCAATCACATATAAGGGGTGAAAACTAGGGGTTGGAATTTTCAAAGCACCCTAGCTCGAAAACTCTCGAAATAAAAATATTGTTTTTTCACCAATTGGAAATATTATTGAATTTTCAGAATCGATTCAGACCACCCACAGCTCTGTGGGACAAACCGTGTGTACCCTACGTAAATTTAAGGGTTGGTCTAAAAATAAATCACAATCACAAGGGTGAATCGCAAAAGAGGCATAATCCTAATAAGCACAATCTGATTTCAGATATGAGTAATACAGTAATTTTCAAAGAATACGCTAACATGAAAACACACTTACAACTATGAGTGGCCTTCTTTGAAAATTACACCTCCTCTGGATACGCATGAATCTTAGAAAGTAGTAATGTTTCGAGAGCTTATCGGCGAAAAATGCGTATATTATCGTTAGCAAGCATCAGAACAAGGCAGACAATAGTTTTAAAAAGTCAAAGCCACCGAGGGGAACTTGACGTACCGGGAGAAATGGAGTAAATGTTGACTTGACTAAATGGCTCAATCCAATTTGTATGAGCCTATGAATGAGTTTGTATGAATAGACATGAATTTTCACGGAATGTATACAACGTTGCTTTAATGTTCATTGAACATAGTTGGAACCAAATACCTGATATTCCGATGGAAGTCAAATTCTCTCATCCCAAATCCGATTGAAGGACTATTGAATACTGATGAATTACATGCACATGAATTGTGCTTAGATAGAGGCAGATCAAACGACGAAATCTCAAAGCAGGTTTGAAAATCAACACAACTAAACCCCTTTGTTATCCTGCGATAGAATGTATATGTCGAATATGGTACCCAATTTCCTGGGAAAATCCCCGTAAATTCCATTGGAGACTAATTGGGACTTAACAGTACTAGGAATCGAGATTATGTTGGGAAAATCGATAACAGATTAACCATTATCCATACTGTTCCTAACAGCAAGAACTTCCGTGGCAACAATATTGTACTGAGTTTATGAAGGTTGGGTCATCATGAGTCTACATCCATTCGAGGTTTCTTCAGACAACTTGGAAATACATTATAGAAGTCAGGTATTCTTCGTCTGACAATCATTAGGATCTGAATAAATACACTTTTACACTTCTCCACTGACCGATGCATTGATTACATGGATAGACGGAAAGCAACAGCAGCATGCCAGAGCAAATTTGATAGAGTATCGAACCACGCACAGACAGGTGACTTCAGCCAAGGTGTACCAATTATGAAGAAGAAAAAGTTCAAGCTCGAATATGCTTCATTATAAGGAAATAAGCAAGATAACATTAGATCTCATTTAATCACCGTATACAAGAAGCATACAAGGTACAGCACCAAAATAAATACAAAAATAATAAAACAAATAAAAACAACAGTTTTTACTTTCTCGCTGATAACATCAAAACAGCAAAATAGATAACAAGTCAATTGTACTAATGTGGTACTAATATTAATTTATTAACTAATTATCAGATTTGATTATTAATTTTTCCTCGAAAATCCTAATAGTGATATCATAGTTGATCATCGCTGTTTAATTTTCCGAACTATTAAAGACTACTAAACAATAAAATTCAAGTAGGTAGAGGAGGCGCTATCTGAAGCTACAGTGTGATTTGATCAGTTGAGTGGAATCTCAACAAAACGTGGTGTGACGAGGTCAGTGAGCTATTCACGTGTAAATAGGAGCGTAGCAAGCAGACGATGAATGAGGATGTGGGCACAACATGCTTTTGGCAAGCTCAATTAGGTGTAGGGATCTCACTCAATCCACCATTCCCCTACCGTCTACAGGACAGCCGTATCATCGGTAGCTGTATTTTCATAAAACAGAACCGAGACAATCAATTACCAAGTAATTGAGATGTTTTTTTTTTAAATAATGAAATTTGGTTATCTCTCTATTTTTATGAAATTTTGTTCTTGATTTCTATAGCATGATTATGATTATTATAAAATACAATCGGCAGATGTGGTATCAAGGGGAGCAGTAAAGTTAGAGCTTACTCCTGACGCCAATGGAGCTGATCAGCTGACAACTTGTATTTCGATCCACAAGGTAACCCAAGAAAAGTCAAAGCCAGAGAAGAGTGAAACTATTCTATTTGGAACATGAAGTCACTCAGGCCGAGTTATTGTTGAATCGTAAGCACACCCACTCAACACGAATTCGCTGAAGCCACTACGGCCAAGCCTGGGGGCGTTCCGGAAAGTTGACGAAAACAGGAAAGAACGACAGAGGGCAAATTTCAGTGAAAGTAAGGAAGCTAGGAACCTGAAGAACAGGAGGAAAGATATGAAAACTCACGATGGAAGTTGCTCGATTATAATTCCCTAGTACGATCAGTGAGAATAGAAGAATTTTCAATACTTCTATACTCAGATAGTACGAGTTGTTCGATTCTATTCATTTTAAACAGGCCTAAACAAAACGAGTCGGTACCACGATCACACTAGAAATCCAATCTCAGATAGGAATTTTCAATATTTCTATACTCAGATAGTACGAGTTGTTCGATTCTATTCATTTTAAACAGGCCTAAACAAAACGAGTCGGTACCACGATCACACTAGAAATCCAATCTCAGATAGGAATTTTCAATACTTCTATACTCAGATAGTAAGAGTTGTTCGATTCTATTCATTTTAAACAGGCCTAAACAAAACGAGTCGGTACCACGATCACACTAGAAATCCAATCTATGAACATTATAATATAATGTTATTATATTATGTTATCTATCGTTGAATTTGGAACAATTAAATGGTTATTACTAAAAATGGGAGGAGAAGTAGGAATTTATTGTTCGATTCACAGGACATTGATTGGTAGGAAAATATTGAATTTCCAAGTATTCTCCAACGAGCAAGATGTGGAGTCTCCATCCAAACACAGCACATTCTGTTCATCGCCTAAAAACTCATGAAAACATACAGTAAAACAACTTCAACGGCATGTTCGATATACCGTTATTTTCTGTATAGATCATCCTTCTGTATAGATCACTGGTTCTCCATCAATAGCACCTACCTCCATCTGTATTCTCCCTTGACCTTCCCTCTCAAATTTCAGCTCCTGCGTTCAATAGGATTGAAAATGGGTTCGGAGCTCACTCAGCTGATCAGTGATCAGAAGAGTGAAGAAGATCTCCTCGAATGCTGGAGACGCCTGGAAGAGCACTTCCATTCAATAGGATTGAAAATGGCTTTCGAGCTCACTCAGCTGATCAGTGATGTGAGGAGTGAAGAAGATCTCCTCGAATGCTGGAGACGCCTGGAAGAGCACCTCCATTCAATAGGATTGAAAATGGCTTTGGAGCTCACTCAGCTGATCAGTGATGTGAGGAGTGAAGAAGATATCCTCGAATGCTGGAGACGCCTGGAAGAGCACTTCCATTCAATGGCATTGAAAATGGCTTCGGAGCTCACTCAGCTGATCAGTGATCTGATCAGTGAGCAATGATTTGCGGCGTTTTTTACCTACAAACATTGTTTTTACCTACCAATTTTTTTTTACCTACCAACTATTGGTAGGTACTACTTACCACACTTAATGGCTTCACACCTTCACAATCAAGTTTATTAGAAAGAACTAAACGCTTCACACTCGATTCGAAAAATAGAAAGCTTGATATGGAAATTTGATTACTGGTTACGCAGAAGGCAAAACTGTATACAAATCGAAGAAATGAACAGCGATCGCATTTTAGTCAGATAAAATTTGAACGGCGATTAGACCTCTTTTGCGATTCACACTCATGATTCTGTTTTATCGAAGGAAAACCTTCAAATACTCGTAGGGACCGAACGGTTTGTCCTACAGAGCTCCGGGTGGTCTCAAAAATTTTTAAAAATTCTGTACTATTTAAAATTGGTGAAAAAACGATACCTTTATTTCGAGAGTTTTCGAGCTAGGGCACTCTTGAAAATTTCAACCCTTAATTTTCACCCCTTAGAAGTGACCTACATCAACCAAAAGCTTCGCGGCACAACTAGACCCCAAATGGAGCCCATATACCAAATTTGAACCAAATCGGTCCAGTGTTGCTAAGAAAAGTGCCGCGTACGGCGGACGGCGTACGGCGGACGGCGTACGGCGTACGGCGGACGGACGGAAATTTTTTTATTCGATTTTCGGATTCTACGTACCTTGAAACGTAAAACATCAAATTTTGAGGGGGGGTTAAAATTTTTTTTTTCTTGCTCGATTCCAAAGGCTTATTATTGAAAATAATAAACCAAAAACGAGAAAAGAAATTACCAATCTACTCATCTAATACTGTCGCACCGGAAGGAGTCGAAAGAGGATTATGAAGTTTGAAAATCGTGCATACCATAATTATTCGCAATTCAAAGGTCTTCTTTCATTCTCACTAAACACTAAGCGTAATTGCTTTTTTCCAATGATGATGCCCAAATTTACGTTAATTGTCCACAAAGCCCACGTAAAATTAACTTGAAAAACTCGGCAAGCTCCGGACGGTTACTGCTTAGAGCCGTGGGCTAAAATTCAAGAAACATGGAATATGCTTTAGCCCTGTTTTGTTTGTTTGATGGTTCCTTTTACTAGGAATTTGTTGTCTGTTGTTTTAATTTACCTCTTAATGGGCCTGCTTTTCAAATTGCTCGTCATTTCATTCACCTCTTGATGTTCAACCAAGAGCTCGTGTTCAAGATCCTTTGATTACATTCGTAAAAACCAAGCCAACCATCAACATCAATATAATTCACTAAAGCGATGTTGGTTTTAACCCCGAATGTTGTTTACACTTCTTTTAAATCAGAGGTACATCTCAGCTTCGTCCATAATTTACAGCCGTATTGGCAGTACAAGGCTTTTCAACGAGTGGCGAACGATTTTCGTGGGATAAAAACATTTCATACATACATTTCCCTATAAACGGGTCGTTTGTAAGTAAAAATCATTACAAAATCCCGCGCTACTTTCGTTCCACGGTTTTGTCACGTTTTTGCCGAGTTAGGTGATGGCTGAAGCATTTTCCATGCTAAAATATATTTTCAAAATAGATTTAAAAAACCTACCTATTAACTGTCTTGAACAATGTTGATTGTAAGTACCCAGACAGAGATGAGCCTCAAAAATACAGAGATCCATCGAAAACTGTAAGTGGTTTATGTGTTGTCCGCCCCAGGGATTCACGAGAGATGCACACTCACCCACCAGTGTTTGTCGAAGTTTCCAGGATGATACAGAGAGATGGAGAACCAGACGTATTTTATTGTGTTTTACAGTCCTATGCTGTTAAATTTACCAATGTAAATTTTCTACTAAATAGAGCTTTTTCCAGTTATAAGCTTTGATTAATTTAAGACACCCAAATTCGTTACATGGTGTCAGAATTCGCGAGTGAGTAGTAATCGTGTTTTTCTCGAAATATCGAACCCGTAGTCCCGATTCTGCCCAATGGCATCGACTACAGCATCATTTTCGGCCGTGAAGCCAGATCCTTTTGTTTTCAACGAACATGCATCCGTTCTGTGGCCAGAATGGAAACAGGAATTCAAGCTTTTTCTCCGCGCGAGTGGTTTCGCCAATAGAAAGGACGACTATAAGGTATCAATATTTTTGAATATAATTGGCAAAGAAGGTCGTCGCCTTTTTAACTCGTTTGGTCTTGATGAAGATTGCGCAAGTATAGATGAGGTTTTTGAGGCTTTTGATGCTCATTGTGCCCCACTTACCAACGTTGTCATGGAGAGATTTAAATTTCTCTCTATTTCTCAAAAGGAATCCCAACCTTTTGATGAGTTTTTGACTGATCTCAGACTGGCTATTAGGCTGTGTGAATATGGTGATCAAGAGGAATCAATTTTAAGAGACCAAATTATTATTCGACTTACACATTCGAATCTCCGAACAAGACTTCTTAGGGAGCCAAATTTAAAACTCGACAAGGTTATTTCAGTCTGTCGGGCTTTTGAGTCTAGCGAAATTAATTCAAACCTAATTGCCAAGACAAGTGATGGACGAGCTGAGGCTGTTGATGCCTTTGGGACAAGAAAGTTTGACCATAAGCCTAACCACCAGAAATCTGATAAAGCATTTTTGTGCTCCAAGTGTGGTTATACACATACTGTACGTTCCTGTCCTGCGTATAAAAAGAAATGCGCGCAATGTTCTGAATTCAACCACTTTGCTAAATGTTGTCCCCAGAAAAATACCCACAATCTTGATACAGCAACTGAGATTGTGGACCCTCATAATATTGTGCCTGAGGATTCCCATGCTGACATTAGTGCACTTTATAGCTATAATGTTGACCCTGATTTCCATGATGTTCACATTGTTAATGCATCAATTTGTTCGGCAGACATTGATGGTATCACATCAGAGGGGGCGTGGTTTGAGCCACTCAGAGTGCGCCAATGCGAGCTTCTTTGCAAACTTGACTGCGGTGCTGCAGTCAATGTTCTTCCATTGCATGAATTTAAGAGGCTGGGTTGTGGAGTCTGTGATCTCAAACGTTCTAATATTATCCTGAAGTCGTATGGAAACAGTGCATTTAAGACTTCAGCTTTGGGTACTGTCTGTTTGACTGTGCCAACTGCGCAATGGACAGGTTTTCCCCATTGAGTTTGTGGTTGCTGATGTCAGAGCTGTGCCGATTTTAGGAATAACGACCCTACAACAGTTGGGTCTCGTCAAACGAGTCTCTATGGTACATGCTCTGGATATCCGAATGAATAAACAGTTCCTTGATGAGTATAGTGACTTGTTTGAGGGTCTTGGTAAGCTCCCTGGTTCTGTTCATCTGCAAGTCAAACCTGACTGCACTCCGGTCATCCACCCTCCACGGCGAGTCCCTCAAGCACTCCATGACAACCTGAGGAAGACTCTGAACCAAATGGAGCGGGATCAGATAATTTCCAAGGTCACTGGCCCCAGTCCATGGGTTAACCCTCTGGTGATAGTTGAAAAGAAGAATGGGGACCTTCGGTTGTGTTTGGACCCTAAGAACCTGAACTGTGCTCTAATGCTGGAACCAGCGTTGATACCATCTCCTGATGAAATGCTCTCGCACCTCAGCAATCAGAGGTTTTTCACTGTGATTGACATGAAGTGTGGATTTTGGCATGTTGTGTTGGATGAGGAAAGTGCTCAGTTATGCACATTCAGTAGCCCCTTCGGTAATTACCGCTTCAACCGCCTGCCGTTTGGTCTATCGGTGTCTCCAGAAATATTCACTAGGAAAGTACAGGAAGTTTTCTCAGGGCTGGATGGTGTTCTGATATATTTTGATGACGCAATAATTAGTGGTGCCACCAGAGCAGAGCATGACTTGCGCCTCAGGTCATTCATGGAGAGAGCCCGGCAAGCAAAGGTCCGATTCAACCGTGACAAATCTCAATTCTGTCTGCAAGAGGTTGAGTTTGTGGGAATGAAAATATCGCCTGCAGGGGTTACCTCATCCACAAAGCACACAGAAGCTATCAGCCAAACATCGGCCCCACAATCAAGAAAGGAGCTAGAAAGGTTCTTGGGGATTGTAAAGTACCTGAGTAGGTTTCTTCCACATGCTTCAGAACTAACAGCTGCCTTGCGGAAATTGGCAGTTTCTAGGAATAGTTGGTGCTGGTCAGATGAGCACGATCAGGAGTTCAATCTTTTAAAGAAGCTGCTAACATCACCACCCGTCCTTCAATTTTTTGATCCAGCCAAGCCTGTCACCATACAAGCAGATGCCTCACAATATGGACTTGGGGCATGCCTTATGCAGGAGGGCCGGCCAGTGTCATTTGTATCACGAGTAATGACTGAGTCAGAACGAAACTATTCTCAGATAGAAAAGGAACTATTAGCGATTCATTTTGCTTGTTCAAGGTTTCACTTTTACATTTATGGCAGGCCAGTCCTTATTCAGTCTGACCACAAACCTCTTCAGTCTGTCTTTACAAGGGAACTATCCAAGATACCATCTAGACTTAGGCGCATGCGTCTACAACTACATCTTTATAACCTGAATGTGATTTATGTACCAGGTAAGGACCTGTACCTAGCAGATTTTTTATCCAGACACATGACAACCTCTCAGAGTTCACAGCCAGATGAGAATTCTGACAAATTTGTTCACTCTGTGACGACAAAAATGTGTATTTCTCCTCAATGGTTGGACAAAATTCGGGAGGGTGTAGCTTCTGATGAGACCTCTAAGGTCCTTAAAGATTATGTAACTAACGGATGGCCCCGAGTTCTCTCACCACTGGTTCAACCTTATGCTGCAATGAGACACTTGATATCGTATGATGATGGTATTTTGCTTGCCCAGGACAAGATTATTGTGCCTAAGGGTCTGAGACAGATGGTTTTGGGACAAATTCACTGCATTGGTCATCTGGGGGTGGAAAAATGCAAAGCAAAAGCTCGCCAAAGTTTTTATTGGCCTAGATTGTCAGAAGATATTACTGAATTTATTAAGAGGTGTGACGAGTGTCTCAGATGCTCAAGGTCGAACCAGCGCATGCCATTACAATCGTACCCTATCAGCGACCGACCCTGGCAAAGAGTAGGGTCTGACATCCTCAACTACGCAGGCAAAGATTATTTGGTGATATACGACAGTTATTCTAAGTGGTTGGAGTTGGACTTGCTCACTGAGAAGTCTGCATCAAGGCTGGTGGACCTATTTAAAGACAAGTTTTCCCGTTATGGAGTGATAGAGGAGTGTGTTTGTGATAATGTCCCCTACAATAGTAGAACCTTTCTTGGCTTTGCTCAGGACTTTGGTTTCAAGGTGACAAATTCGAGCCCTCACTACCCACGGTCGAATGGCTTGGCTGAGAAGGCGGTCAGTATTGCAAAGAACCTGTTGAGAAAGAGTCAGGACCTGCTGGAGGCGCTTTTGCAGTATCGGAACTCACCTGTGCAGCATCTGGGGTTTTCCCCCGCTCAGCTCTTTTTTGGGAGGCGCTTGAGGGACAGACTTCCCATAGCATCTTCGCTCCTGAGGTTTGATGTTCCTCCGAAGGAGGAGGTGGAGGCAAAGCTTCAGAAAGCAGTTGTAGAGGCAGCACGATTTTACAACCGAGGCACAGCGCCATTGGCTCCGCTTGGTGCAGGTGAGAGAGTTGTGGTTCAGCAGAGGAAGGGTCTGTGGGAGCCCGCTACAGTGTTGAGACCTTCTGACAATCCAAGATCGTACTTGGTGCAGATGGAGGGAGGAGAGCAACTTCGAAGAAATCGACAGCAATTGAGACCGACTGGAGTACAGTCCTTGCCTGTCCAGCCGGGTCCAGGTCCAGTGACCCCCAGAGAGGCTTCTAAAACTCCAATAACCTCGGAGAGCCCTGCCAACAGCTCCTTTGTGTCACCAGTTCCAAGATTGCGTGATTCAATGCCTCGAGTGAAGAGGTCCCCAGCTTGGTTCAAGGACTTCGTTTAAATAAAATATGAAGAAAAAGAAGAAAAAGTGATGAGATGTAAGTGGTTTATGTGTTGTCCGCCCCAGGGATTCACGAGAGATGCACACTCACCCACCAGTGTTTGTCGAAGTTTCCAGGATGATACACAGAGATGGAGAACCAGACGTATTTTATTGTGTTTTACAGTCCTATGCTGTTAAATTTACCAATGTAAATTTTCTACTAAATAGAGCTTTTTCCAGTTATAAGCTTTGATTAATTTAAGACACCCAAATTCGTTACAAAACATCCCTGGATTTTTGTTTATTATTTTCAATAATGATCCTTTGGAATCGAACAAAAAAATAGAAACCCCCTTTAAATAATAATACGCCGTATACTTTGCCCAGTTTCCATGGACCGATTTTGACGAAATTTTATATAATATATGCTCCTTTTGGGTATATTTGTGTCCCACAGCTTTTGGTAATTGTAAGTCACTTCTAAGGGGGAAAAGGTAGGAGAAAACTTTTTTAAAATGATCTAACTTGAAAACTTTTGAAGTACCTACAGGTATTGTTTTTTTTTTCATAAATATAAAATAGTGATGACTTTCAAGATTTTTTCGCACCAAGAGCTGTGTGCTACGAACCGTTTGCTTAATGAAGATAAATAATTGATTAATGTTCCATGACAGTTTTTATCAAATCAAGATAGTGTTCAATATGAAGAAATGAATTGAACCACCCAAAAATAGTTGAATTTTCGCTTTCTGTGAAATTTTTCTGAACATGTGGGTCCCTCGAGCTTTGTCCAAATGACTCAAACGCTTCTCCCTTCCTCCTTTCGGTACACGGGAACAAACATTGAAATAAGTCATTGAGAAACGTAACATAAATTAGATAATATTGTATTGAAGTATCTCTGAGGATACCATCCTACAATAGTAACTTTGTCTTCAACTTAGTGTCTTTTTGCAATTTCTAAGTTTGCGGGGAATGAATCTACACTAGAATACAATTTCCGTGGACAGGTCAAGTCTTGGTGGAATAAGTAAAGTAAAAAAAAGTAAAGTAATCAACCATTTCAGGTTGGATTTTCGTCCATCTGCCATTTCTGGCGTCGCGGACTCTTGGTAGAATAAGACGAAGCTAAGAACATTTCAATCAAGAAAATAACTACTAAAGTTTGGTTCATTCATTAACGGTAACCTCGTTCACGAATTTATTCACTCGACTGGTGAATCCGTTTTACATACATTCCCGAGCTACCCTTCCTTCTGAAGTGACATAATGAGCGACGAAGCCAACAGAGAGTTCGACATTGGTTGGTCAGCGCACAATCGCTGCGGTGGGATTGTTTTTCGGCTCGTATCCAAAATGAGTTGGACAGTGACTGAAATGGTGGGAATGGCGTACCTAACTGAATCACCCAACAAAGGAAATTATGTTGCACCACCCAATCGCATCTATTTGTTCGCCACGGAAAGCACATTCCCGACAGATTTAAACAGGGCGCTTTCGATCAGTTTGCAGTAATAGTCTCTAAAGTGGGATGTACGGTCAACGAGACACATAGGGAGGAAATTGAATTCGATCCCAGGAGAATCCAACGTTACCAGATAGAGGAGACAATGGAGGCAATTAAACTGGGAACGTTTGAGAATAAGGTTATACCAGAGAGAAAATGGGCAAAAACATTGTAAGAGCACCTGAGCTTAGAGGGGAAGAAAAAGAAACGGCTTCAGTCGGTAATTTCTCCTTCGAGAGAACCGATAAAATTCAACTGGGCTAAATAAGACAAACAACAAACTATCTAAGATCAGGTTTCATGAAATTCGTTCTACCAATTAATTTCGATACCTTGCAATGAATGCATGTGGAATTATTTGTAGGTTCGGCGTCAATCAGAAACAGGAGTGCATACCTGGATAGTCTTACTCCAAAACTTATGAATCACATTGTGTATTATGGAAATGCCACTTCAATATTCAAAACCAAATTGAACCATTTCGAACCACAAGCACCCCGTCCATTTCAAGATCGAAAGCACCTGAACGCAGTAAGCAAAGTAGGCACTACCAAGGCTGTATGCCGATTTTTCGAAAGTCATACACGCGTTAGCATTTGAAAGTCACCAACATGATAGAATTTGGGATGGAATTGTAGCAGCCAACGGTTAATTTTGGTTTCTAATTATGTTTTTGGCTTATTGAATTACTTGCTTTAAAAGTTCTGTTGTCAATAAATTTATTTATTTACATTTCCCGGAGTCAACTTGTACATTAAAACTCTGCAAATCATTACACAAAGGTTCATTATTTCTTTATACAGATCACTCGTCTGCAAAGAACACGGCTCTTTGCCATTGTTACCACCAACCAACATGAAGAAAAACATCGATCGCATTTCGGTCAGCTAACATTTGAACGGAGATTAGGACTCTTTCGCGATTCACACTCGTGTTTCTGATTTATCTTAAGTCCAACCCTTACGTTCTTGTAGCGAGCGAACGGTTTGTCCTACAGGGCTCCGTGTGGTTTCTAAAAATCCTAAAATTCGATACTATCTTAAATTGGTGGCAAAACAATACTTTTATTTCACAATTTTTGAGTTAGGGCGTTTTAAAAATTTTAACCCTTACTTATTTTTCAACTCTTAGAAGTGACCTACATCAAAATCTTCGGGGCACAACTAGACCCCAAATGGAGCCCACACACCAAATTTCACCAAAATCGGTCAATGCTAAGTGGCAAAATTTTATTCGATTTTTGGATTATATGTACCTTGAAAAGTAAACCGGAAAATTTTGAGAGGGGAGAAGGGTTAAAAAAATTTTTTGGTCGATTTCAAAGGTCGTTATTGGAAATAATAAACCAAAAGGTAACCATGTTACAGCTAATAGAATGTATGTAACTAGTCAAATAAATTTCCACACGATTCAAATCTCAATATTTATTTTGCACAGTCGAAGAACCTCCGCAGGACAGACAAAGTGGACATTGTCTAGGCTGAATTGTGTACCAATTTGTTCAAGAATGTCACCCGAGACCATAATGGAATTTTCCTTCTTCTGAAGATTGGATGCAGGCAAATAGAGAAGTATCCCGGAGGTGTTGCGTTTTACAGTCCAAAAGGATAGGCAATTCTCCTTTTTGTAACTCGCAAAAAAAGTAGGCGAATATTCGCATTAACAGTATCTGAATCGCATTTCAAAGACGTTCAACAAAGGCGTGACTGGATCAAGCAAGATAACAAAATAACAAGAAAAAACCCTTTGCAATATTCGTGGTTGCCTGAAGGGATATTATTAGCCTGTCATGAATCAACTTACAATGTAGTTTATGTAATAATAAACTGGCGATAGTAAACCGTATTGTTGTGAGCAAAGGAATAAATCAATTGGACGTAAACGATGGAGTCGATGGAGATGATTCACAACCCCACACCCTCACGCATAACAAACTCGAGAAGCAATTACATGGATGTCACAGTGCCATTAGCTCGGGATGTTATCTTCTATAACCTAAATATTGACAAGTATTATAGTTCAGTGAATGCACTGAATGGTAAAATGATCTTCACGTCCGTTCAAAGCGAAACTATGAACATAACTTTGGCAAACGCGCTTGCAAGGTCGTTGCATCGTAGAGGAATCAGTCCGTTGTAGGATGATTTGCACGTTATTGATAGAGCGTTGGTCACGCCCGTGGTCCCAAGTTTTGCGAGCCTCGCTTGACTTTGTCAACAGGTCCCAGTTCAGGTCTAGTAGGCAATCCTAGAGGTCCACCCATGACGACCTCGACCGCTTTAGTTCACCGGCCGCTCGCGATGGGACATGCGGATGGGAGCGGACCTTGTCAGGCTCCACGGATATTGATCCTGCTAATTGGGGATCATTAGAAACTATTCACTAAGTTGGAAGGGATAGAGGAAAATTATCCACAGTGCGTAGATTAGTAGATAAGTAGATTGTAGGCATTCCATTCACTGGGGATTTTGAGAGATTATACTCCTCATTGCGACTGAAACGAGATTATTACATTTAATATAGCGATATATTTAGCAATATTTAGCAAATTTCGCCGTCCGTCCGCCGTCCGCCGTACGCGGCACTTTTGCCACTTAGCATTGACCGATTTTGATGAAATTTGGTATGTAGGCTCCATTTGGGGTCTAGTTGTGCCCCGAAGATTTTGGTTGATGTAGGTCACTTCCAAGGGTTCCAAATCAATTTTGGAATTTTGAAAACGCCCTAACTCAAAAAATTTTGATGTAAAGGTATTGTTTTTCCTTCAAATTATGATTCTATAGAATTTTTAGAATTTTTTGAGACCACCCGGAGCTCTGTAGGACAAACCGTTCGCTCACTAGGAGAATTTAAAGTTTGAACGTACGATAAATCAGAAACACGAGAGTGAATCGCAAAAGAGGCCTAATCACCGTTCAAATTAAAGCTGACCGAAATGCGATCGATGTTTTTCTTCATTTTGGATGGTTGGTGGCTTTGCAGACAAGTGATCTATATAGATAAATAAAAATAATAAACCATTGTGTAATAATTTGCAGCGTTTTTCATTTAGTTTGGAATCAAGCGTCATCAGCGTATACTGTCTTATTTGAATTGATTTTAATTTGTCATCCTGCGACTTCCCTGTTATCAAAGTTGATTCGTTCAGCTTTAATCTCCACTCCTACTCGAATTAACTACTTGGTTGATAGAGGCTAGTAGTTACCCCCACCAACACCACCACCAATGTGTAGCCATCCTAGGTAAGAAAGGCGTACCTCGAATATTTGAAATTTCTGGTTTAAACGATTCATTTATTTACCCTTGACAATTAGCAAATAATTTTTTTTTTTTTTATATTTGAAAGCATTAAGGGGGTCTCAGACGGTCGCCGTTCGTTTCTCGTTCCGGGTTAGTGTTTCCCTAGATTAACGGCGCTCAAAGTTTAAAGTTTGTACTTAAATTTAATATTTTCAAGGATTTTTAAAATTCATTAGTGCAGCAGCCTAAGGAATTGAAAAACTAAGATTGCCGCTGGAATCATCAAAATTGAACAATAATTGCCAAAGAAAATAGGAAAAACCCGTTTATTCAGTTTGGTTTTTCCTGGATGTTATATTTCAATTTTGATGATTCCAGAGGCAATCTCTTAGTTTGGCAATTCCCTAGGCTGCTACACTAATGAATTTCGAAACTCCTCGAAAATATCAAATTTAGGTACACCTTTTAAACTCTGAGCGCCGGTAAACTGGGGAAATACTAACCCGGAACGAGGAACGAACGGCGACAGACTGAGACCCCCTTAAAGCATAAGCTATGGATTTGAACAAACAAAATCACTAAGAACTAATAGAAAACTGTGAAGTCTAAGCCGCAACTCACAAAGTACTTGGCTAGAAAGGCGCATACGCTGTTTTTTTTTTTTTTTTTTTTTGGAAAGTGAGTTACGGCCAACCGCCTTAGGATTAAATCATAGGCATAATTCAAAAATAAGTATGCATAAATCAAGATCGAAGAACAAAAACTCAAGGAGTTTACGAGTCTACCCTGTAAACTTGAAATCAATAAAATATCTTTTCAAAATCTGCAAGGTGGTTTCCAGTCTTGATCTCATTTTTTTTTAAAGCATAAAATTGCCTAGTTCAGTAGCTGTATGATGAAGTTTATATTGTATAAATCAACATTATCACATCATATTACGACAAAGTTATTATTGATCACAGTGTTACATTTATACATCAAAGCATAAGTAATTATTGCAAACACTCCCATGGAGAGTATAACTATGTAGAACACGCTAACAGCAGATATTCCAGGTCACCTAATGATGGAAGCGAACGTCAAGCTGTGAATCGTCAACAATGTTTGAAGAGGGCTCCCGCAGGTAAACAAACAAGTAAGCAGAGGTGAGTGTGGGATGAGGGGATACCAAATATAAACGGCACAATGGCAAATGGACTATAAACTCTCACGGTAACTATGCCATGAATCATCAAATTCAACCATCCTGCAAATTGGAGGAAGTTTCTCCTCGAACATGGCGTATTAATACAGTAATTACCTGTGACGTAACAGTTCTCTTTCATCGGATAATACCTATTATACTGCACACGAATCAAGTCGATAATTAACCGATAAACAGCTGAAACGTTTTGAACTAGAATGAATTACAAATTATTGATTCCACCGCTTAATTAGGCCACCTATTGCGTAAGCTCAGTAGCGTACGTCTCTCACTAACATGTTTCATTTGGAGCCTCAAACACATACACGCAGTACGATTAGGATCATTTCAATTATGAGAGTTTATGAAGCAGCAAGGCAATTGAAAAAATGCAACTGCTTGAAATCCTGAATCATGCCAAACGATTTAGATGAATTATGGAAAACACTAATGAACTGAATCAATTCGGATGTTTAAAAAGATCGGACTAATTATCAATAATATGAGCTCAGTTCCCTCCAACCAGGTAGCCCAAGTTAACGCGTAACGTTACGCCTCAAAACAGTTAACACAAACAACATAATGGTTTACTAGCTTTTGGATATTGCAGAGTGGAAATTAATTGTATCGATTACGTCTTGGCTAATCCGTTAACTCCGGCTTTGAACATAATCCTCACTCCCTAATAACTATGATATGAATGTATTTTATTCTGAAGAAGGGTTTTCAATCCCGAAGTTTTATCAACTATTGTCTTACCGATTTGTAGAGCTCAAAAGATTTATCGAAACATCGCCCTCACCTGCAACGAAAAGAAAAATCATTAGACATTAGAAATCAATATTTTTTTACTAGAGGTCAAAACAAAATGTCGGCAGAGTTGGATGAGTGTTTCTTTTTAGCATAGAAAACCATCGATATAATATTGTTGAGAGGGATTAAACGGGTCTCAGTCGGTGAACAATAATTCCCACTTTTCTCTGTCAATTCTTGTTCAATTTTGATGACTGCAGCGGCAATCTTCCAGTTTTTCAATTCCCTACATAGATGTACTAATTAATTTCAAAAATACTTGAAAATTTCCAATTTATATTCAATTTTTGACTAAAAAACGTATGATTATCTCCTGGGAAAAATTATAAAAACTGTTGATGAAAACTGATCAGGTATGAGATGGCTGGGGGATGGGGGAGGCACTGGGGTGGTGGGTGAAAATGTTCCTTCAGAGGGGGGCGGGTGGGAAGGGGCAACCGAGCGCCGGTTCGGAAGAGATTAGACTATATTTAGCTTTTTGTTTCCACCTCCCGGAAAAATCAAGTTTCCCTCTTGTTGTACCTGATGAAAATGTTCCTGCAGACACTCTTGCTTGAAATCAATTCTTGATCTCTTCAATGGGGTATTTGCTGGGTCGGAAATTCGGTTTCTGACCTCAAATTTTGATTAGCACCTTTGAAAACCTATTATACTCCAACATTTTGCCCAATGTTACAATAACACGTGGTGGAAAAATTAATTAAAGAGATCACACGTTTGAAAAAAAAGGCGCGCTTCCCTGAACGTACTCACACTTACGCCGCGGGCGAGTGTTGTATTTTGTAGATTCTCATTTCGGATAACGTTATTTTACAGTTCAATCGAGCAGTCAGTTGTGTTTTCTGCTCGCATCGTCTGTTTTTTCGACGCTACTCCTCATCAAATTCAAGGCGAGCAACTTAATACGTCACACAACTTGCTACGTCACACCTTGCTGCCATCGTTCAAATCTTCAACTTTTATTAGCTTCCCTAATTTCTTCTGACCATTTTCTCGACGAACAGACCCAATTACCGTTATTCCTGAGCCATAATCTTTTGAAATTTTTAAATATTAACCGAAATACCCCATTGCTGGTGCACTAATAAGGGTGGCAGTCTTGATCTTGCAATTTTCACCTGATATCAACAATTTAAATGGAACATATCGATCAGTTAGTTCCTCTTTGCTCCAAATGATATTGGTCAGGAATAATTCAGTAATGGCTAATATCTCTGAAGTTCGGTCTGGATCAGACCTCGTAGACAAGTAGGGGTGTGTCCAAAGTATTTCGGATAGTACTTCAGAGAGGAAGTTGTTTGTTGTGCAAGCAGACAAACTAGCACCCTTCACAACTTCAGAAGAGAGGGGCATGGTGATGACGATGAGTGATTAATATGACGAAACACTTTTTGGTGGTCAGTAACCTCCTTCATGAGTCGTTAATAAAAACTTCACTTCTTGTTTTGAACCTGCCAAGTGTACATTGAGCTCTCTTAATTTTAAAATCGTACGACTAATTTACCAGCGTCAAGAGCTACTTTCCAATTTATTATAATATAAAATCGGCTACCGTACAAATGAGGAATTTCAGCATGTCGGAATTTTTGATTCATAATGGGATTTAGCTCCTCGAAAAACCAACAAACAACACAGCAAACTTTCAGCCCATACTTCCTAGATTACGAATGAACAACAACTGCAAAATATAGCCATTTGAAAAACCCCGATTGCTTGAAGCGCTGAGATCGAGAAATTTCACTTCGGATATTCCTCGGAGGCAACACGAAAAATAAGAAAGTGAAATCAAGTACTTTCACAAATGTTTGAAAATGAGGATCTTATATTTTCATGTTAACATTCCCCGGAGAACAAAGCGAGGGGGCGGCGACCGCGGCAGCCAATGAACGAGTGTCCCTGCAGTACGTTGAAAGGTTCCGTTTTCCCAGGGTTTTCTTGAAATCATGAATTTTAAATGTCTCCTAAAAAATCAGGAGACTTATGTTCTTCAATCAACCCAATTTCCAGCAATCCTACACCATAAACTATTCAGGAAAAATGCTAACAGAATTCACTGAAATTTCTCATTGTAGAACGAGTCAAATATGATGATATTGAGATTTTCAATTAGTAAAGCTAGCCTTGTAATGAATCCTAAATAATACACTAAAATACAATGCAGAAAATAAATTGCAGTTTTAGATACCTGATAAGTTAGTTTCCCATTTTAATGCTTTTACGTTGCTGGAGATGTTGTTTTGATGGTTATAGACATGCCATGCCACTACAAGGTATTAACCGTGATTGTATATCGTCGTAGAAGTACCGATACCGCCTAATTCACATTTACTCGTTTTCTTGGGACAGTAAAAACTTGTACTTTTGTTGTTTTATTGATGAAGTATTGTCAACATTTCGGAGATTCGCGCCCACTCTGTTATTTCTTTTAACCATCAAAACAGATGAATTATGCATCGGAAAACGTGATAACCTCATTTAGGGAAAAATTTGGAATAGGTGGTTTACGCATTTAACTACGGTATGGGAATGGGAATTCAGAGATTTGAAATCTATAAAAGATGGGTGAGTAACTATTCCGAATCGGAATAAGAATTCCGTTCATAACCAAAATAAGTATCGGTGAGAGTGAGAGGAAAAACGTTTCGTGTGTTCCGCTCAATCGGAACACTTGAACATAGTCCTAACTGTGAAGTCGAGCAGTTTTACCAGTTTCACGCCATCTCTGCTGAAAAAAAAAATCAAAATCAATGTTTGATAAGCCGGATGTAGGAAACGGAAGGGGAGACTGGGGTGGCAAAAGCAGGAGAGAACCGAAGCGAAAACCCGCCATAAATAACGGCCGAATGGTTGTGCCACTGAGCTTCTGTCTTTACCTGTTCGGCCCAAGATAGAGTGCTAAGGGGAAAATAACCCGCTTCTTCACCACCCTTGTATTTTATAATCCTTGTATTTTATAATCCCTCCAAAATTATAATTTGAATTAAAGTCTGATTGGTTATGCGGTTCTCACAGATACGACATTTGGGAACAATAACACGAAAAATGAATATGATAACCTACATCTAGTAAGTAGAGCAAGGAGAACATCCACAAACCCGAATACTTCCTTATTTTTTGACGTATCCATTCTGGCGTTGTCGAGATAATAAAAAGTAAAGTGAAAAAAAGTAAACAACCATTTCAGGTTGGATTTTCGTCCGACTACCATTCCTGACGTCGCGGACGTCGTCCGCTGTCTTCCTAAGAATAAGAAGATCAGAATTTTTGTTGAGGTAATATATACATCCTACATTTACCAATATGTATCTTCAATAAATTACCTGATCACGATCCTTTCGTTCGGATATGCCATACAAATCACTACTTATTGTAGCATACAAAATGTTGCATAGAAACTACTATTTATTGTATTATGTAACATACAAACTGAGTAATATGTATGATAGAATGTAACAAACTACTACTTACTGTGTAATATAACAAACAAACTACTAGTTATTGTACTACGAAACATACAAACTACTATTTATTGTATAATGTAACATACAATCTAAGTCATACATATTATAGAATATAACAAGCTAGTACTTACTGAGTAATATAACAAACAAACTACTACGTATTGAATAATATAACAAACAAACAACTAATTATTGTATATTGTAACATACGAACTACTACTCATAGCATAATGTAACAAACAAACTACTAATAATATAACATAACAAACAAACTACTAGTTATTGTATTACGTAACATACAAACTACTATTTATTGTATAATGTAACATACAATCTAAGTCATACATATTATAGAATTTAACAAGCTAGTACTTACTGAGTAATATAACAAACAAACTACTACGTATTGAATAACATAAAAAAACTAACAACTGATTATTGTATATTGTAACATACGAACTACTAATCATAGCATAATGTAACAAACAAACTAAGTTATACACATTGCAGAATATAATATATATAACTACTACTTACTGTGTAATATAACAAGCAAACTACTACTATCGAAGAATATAACAAACAAACTACTACTTATTGTATAATATAACAAATAAACTACTGAGTATTGTATAATGTACATACAAACTAGTAATTCGTATTGTAGAATATAACAAACTACTACTTACAGGGTAATAAAACAAACAAATTACTACGTATTGAAGAATAAAACAAACAAACTACTAATTATGATGTAATATAACAAACAAACTACTAGTTATTGTATAACGTAACATACAAACTACTATTATATGTATTTAAACTATATATTTAAACTACTATCATATGTTGTAACAACCAAACTATAACGTATTGAAGAATATAACAAACAAACTATTACTTATTGCATATTTCAACAAAGGAACTACTACTTACTGTATAATATTGACATTCTGTGTCGTTTGAACGTTTTTTGGCAGTGGAAAAACTACCTTTAGCAACATGAGAAAACAAACATCATAATGACATTTCAAATCGATTAGCGAATAAATCAAGTAAAACAAGCAAATTATCAAGAGATTTGAAACTGGAGATCGAACTGTAATCATTGCTTTCATGTCCTGGGAGGGGTCCCTCAAGCGAAAGGACGACTGGTGAGCTACGTTGAAAGAATCTGAAGGTTCTTGGATAAAGATCCAACTTGAAACCGATAATCGATCAACAAAACTCTAACGAGCATCGTATGCAAAGAAACTTAGGTACTTGGCTACCTCAAAACCAGCAGTCCTAATTAGTTTCTTCCTTCCGACTTTGGCCTCTGAAACCCCAGAACGGTACAAACGTTCAAATATTTATACACTAGAAGGAAAACGGTTTGAGAAGGTGAGTGAGGAACCCCTAAAAACCTCCCGATGGACGAAGAAGAGGGGGAATCCACTCCGACAAACATATCAAAGGGAGAGTTAAAGAGGCGCTAAAGAAGAGGAACTGGCTTGTGAAGGAAATGCGGTGCCCAATCATTCGAACCGAACCCAGAGGGTGGAAACCGGTCGGAAAGCAGTCGTTTGTGAAGGAGAGCTCTCCGGTTCCTCGGAATAATAGGGCGAAATAGAACAGACGGAAGAGACGATTCTCTGAGCCTTCCATTTCCTCAACAGTGACTTAATATGGGAAGGTCGTACTTTCGGGAAAGGGAGGACCGTACTACTTGTACTTAATCTGAACAACACAAGAAGTGAGAATAGTAACTTGCCTAATGAGTGGGAAGGAATGAAACACCTTCCAGCTTCCTCAAGCAGTGAGCAAAAACTAGTAGGAAAATAGCTGTTTTTTGTTCAATCTCCTCCCTCTACCGTGAAAAATAATTGAAAAGTTTTAGAAACACGTTGCTTCTTGGAAATGGACCAAATTCCGCTTACGAAAGATGTAACAGAAGAATACGAACTTTGTTGAAGGATCAGCTGTCGTCTGGAAAACGGATTAATTAGGAGAACATTTTCCTCCCTTATGTTCGAGAAATAGGGCGGAAGTCAAGATGCAATACCAGACAAGTGAGTTACCAACTCACAAGTTGTAGGTTCGAATAAAATCACTCGCGATGAGATTGTGAAAAGAATTACCCAACACACAAACAACACAAACAACACAAACAATAACACAACAAATAACAATAACAATAACAACAACAAACAACACAAACAACAACAACAACAACAACAACACAACAAATAACAATAACAGTTATTGTGTGTTACTGATGATGACCTAACAACACAAACAATAACACAACAAATAATAATAACAATAACAGTTATTGTTTGTTACTGATGATGACCTAACCGTCGAAATCGATTTAACTTGTAACTCATTATTTTCGTGGAAATAGACAACATTCTACTCAACTCCGTTTTTATTAGTTGTAGGTTCTTTCAAGTTCGATAAGTGGTGATTCAAAGCCCAGAAAAATTTAGTTTCACAAGGATTCACCCCGATTTCTAAACAAAATTTGAAAACAAGAACGAATGATTTCTCATAGGCACAGCGTTCACAGACGCACAGAGAACTGACCACACTACAGGTGCGAAAAATAGGCGCTGAAAGGATCACTCAATCGTTTAGACTCACCATCAAATCACTACCTACGACTAGGAGGGCTGAGACTCGATGTCAACAATAACAACAACAACAAAACTACCAGAAAATGTTGACCAATTGAGATAGCAGCCCAATGATGTAGTGCCGTCGTGGGCTATAAAGTGTCGAAGGCTGAGGGTTGGTACACATTTGAAAATCAACCGAATCAGCTGGCTTCATTCGAACATAGCACAAAGGTATCATACCATCATAAAGGTAGTTTTTTCACCTTTGTCGCACCAATTTCCATGGCACTTGTAGTAACTGAATACCTTGGCATTTATTGAGTAAATAGGATTACATTCAAGGATTATCGAATTATAGCAAGAGACATTTCTTGAATAATTTCGGAATGTTCAATTTGATCAATTGCCGAGTAATAGTAATACTCAACCACAAGATGTAGTTAGCTTTTTTGAGAGCAGGGTGCCAAAGTACTGATGCTCAAACAAAAAATCAAAGATTAAAAAAGGCAGAGCAGATAATTCCGAAAACGCGCAAAACTGTTCCATTCTAGGGGTATGATGTCTCGCCATTGGTGTCACAGAATGTGAACAACATAGTTAAAGATTACCTATGACACTGACGAGCATTCCAAAGCGCCAACTGCTGTTGCTGTTTTCACAGAAATATACCTTCAGTTAACCTAACAAACCTCTCGGACGAAGCCTTCAGTGAAAGCGTTACCTTCAAAGTATTATTTAGAATAATTAGTTCTCAGAGAAAAAATCGTGACGATTTCTGCCTATAGAAACCTTCGGAACAACTATAATACCTTGGGCTATGCAAATGAAGAGAAGCGTTTCAGAGACGAAAAACTTGCTCAAAGTGACATCAAAGGACCTCATTCAATCGGGGGAACCGAAGGATTTATTGATATAGGCAACCGTATAATACACAACTCGTTACACAACTTGGGGTGCAGAAATGACACTAAAAATTTACAAACAACGACTTTTCGATTGAAAAACAGCAAAGGAAAATTTAATGAAAATTCTTAGTAGTACAAGAAATACTTTGCATTTTTAATAATAATGACATCATTTCTATGCACAAGTCCTAATATTTTCCGTAGTACATTACTTAATAACTTTGGCATTAAAATTGAAAAGGTATTGCAACGCTCAACCCAAAATAAACCATGGATTAATTACAATTTTTCATCTATGCTTGAGTTCACCACAAACATTGCAGAATGGGTCAAAAATTCCTGTAATTTCACTCAAAAATATTGATCTCCTTATTTGCACAATTTATCCAACGCACTTCAAAATGAATCAATTGTCTTTGATTTCATACTTCGAATTAACTAAGTAAATTCTTTCCACCAAACAGCTGCTGCTTTACTCTTCGCTTTCTTAAATTCCTTCCGAAAACAGTGGAAATCGTTGCCTCGAAGAAGGTAAAAGCCATCTTCCGGACGGATTACGCTGATTTAATAATACCAACGTAATCAGAACGCGAAATGGAAACATTTAAACATCTCAGACCCTCCCCCTCGGGGCCAACTTCCAAATTATTCACTAAACGTGGAAATACCTAATTCTACCTCTTTTAGCAGCTACTACGCAGGTTGTTGGTTATCCCACGCTGAAATTTTTTTTCGAGATACGTTCGAAAATATTTCATGAAGGTAAAACGTTATAATTATGTTGCAACTGAATAATACAACAAATTAATACATCAAGCGTTTTAAAATGTTTTGAAATGCAAACATTTTTTCTTATTAGGACAAATCTATGTTAACTGCAGAATGTACTATACGTATACTTCAAGAGTATAACAATGATGTTCTTAAAAAATAGGATAGTTCCATCAATGATGCTAATTTCGTATACCCATAACTAGGATCTGAGTTGGTGCTCCATTCATAAGACACTGAATAATACACTCCTACTGAGTACAGCACCAGTTGACAACAAATTTACAATTATTAAATAATTTTGGTAATTTAAACTTCAATATTTCGATAAAATCATATTCACCCTCTTTTTAACATAAATTTCGATGAACGAAAAGTGAATTTCAAAAAATATTACTTTTTAACGATTTTTCTTGTTTTTGAGATTAATAATTCGATCTGTAAGTATTCGTTACAAGCTTCCCCAATTGTCACTACCTAATAAGATTTCTATTTAGTAATTTTTAGATCCTTCAGGGCGCTCAATGAAAAATGAAAATGCTCAAATAATAACTAAATAATTTAGAAGTCGAGTTGGGCACCAAAACCACTTCGGTGAACATGTAAGAAGAACTGCAGATAAGGCACCACAAAACACAGTAGCTCTTTGCCACTTTAAGAGGAACATAAATGGCTCTAAACCATGCAGGAGACGCCTGATGATGACGGTTGTGCAGTCAATTCTCTTCTGGAGCGGAGGTATGGTGATGTGGCATACTTCCGACAGAGATTTACAGAGTCAGAACCCGTTATCTTTCCCTCACGAGTGGCATACCCATTCACCACATCGTTTCAGAGAGGACAAGAATCTTCGACAGAAGAGATGAAGGAGTCAGATCCTGCATCGCCTAGGTAGAAAGAGAGTACACAGTAGCAAACTGGCAAGAGATATGGATGGGGACAGCAGAAGAAAATTGAATGCACGGCTGGTGCCAAACATTCAGATGTGGATGGACGGGAAACATGAATAAGTTAACTTTTTCCATACGTAGTTCCTCACATGGAGTGCTTTATTCTTACATGCGTAAAATGGGAAAGGTATCCCCAACTTGTTTGCACTACCCGAACAGAGGAGACAATGTTCTACACACTTTCTTTGAACGCAAAAAGTGGGCGACTGAAGAAATCAGCTCCAAGCAGATCTTTTTAACGCTCCAAAGTTCAACACCAGAAGCTGTTGTTAGCAAGATGCTGGAAAGTGTAGGAACAGGGGACTTGTAACAGAATACACGGAGAGCAGCCAGAAAAGGAAGATGAGCCTAGAACGGGAGAGAAAGAGGAGAACATCTGATCCATCCCCTAACCTGGAACTGACGAAGCCCTCTAAAACTAACCTACTAGTTGTAATATAGGTATAACATAATATATCAATGAGAAAGACACGAGCGGTTGATGGTACATAATGGATGATATATATTGTAATGAAATGGGCCAATATGGCGGCGAGACATATTTTAATGAGAACTGTTGACAATTATAATATTAAATTATTACATTGCAGTAGTGATGTGTGAACGGTTCCGGGCTGAGTCTCAACATGGGTGAAAACGAGATGTTTTTTGAGTGGGTTTGAATCCCACACAACCCTTTAGGCATCTTACAGGCTCAACCTCCACCTATGTATCTCAAAGTTTTCTCAGCTGCCTGCCCGGAAAAACATGATGCGAATCAGAAGGTTAAGTTTAAAAATCTCCTATACGCCAGGTTAGATAAATATAGACAAGGGAATGGCTGGCACAACGTGGAAACCACGTCTTCGTTTGGCACTTCACCCCCTCCTGTTGCATTCGACATAACAAAGGGTGTACAGAATTTCAGAGATCAACGATGAAAATAAGAGATACTATTTTATAACTTATCTTGAAGTCGAATTCAGCATCAATTCCTCTGACAGTGTTATAGTGGAGATTCATAATTAATAACCACGATGAGCAAGAAGATAATACGGATAAGATTGATAAGATTCATAAGATTGATGAATATTTATATTTATTTGTTACTCTTGGTAAGAGTTGGACTGTCAGATTCGTTTCCTAAACTAAAGGAAGAACGTTCTTTTGGAGCTCCTTCGGACGAAAATACAGCCTTTCCAAGTCAGACGATCGCCATTGGCCAGGCCTACCCTTGAGACAGAAAGGACAGCAGGTGAGAAAGAATGACCAACTAGAGGTGAACTTTGGATCGGATTCAACTATTCCCTCGTAATGGATTTTGACAAAGAGTCCTATTACTAAGCAGAACCCAAAATACAAACCGTTGATGGTATACTAAATACTATCATGACTGAGAAATAGCTATCCAGATTGATTACGAAATTGTACACGAGCAAGCTATGATCGCAGCCGAATAATCCTGGATTGACCACCCTTGCATTATTCCAAAGGTAATAAGATATTGCGTATTTGTATTGGCTCGTCTCTGTCGTTTCCCTTAGCTTGGAACTTAGCCAATTTAGTTTTAGTGGTTCCGTTTATTTGTTCGCTGTTTTCGGTGTTTGCCAATTCGCTTCTAGAACGCTCTGCCCTTTCCGCTCTTCATTTCCTTGCGGTCGGTCGATATTTGAAACGGATTGTTTGTCGGTGCATTTGAATCTAGAGCGAAATTTACGAGCAGGGACCGATCAATCGATAGAATTTATTGAAACTGTCTTCGTTTCAGAACGGAACGTTAACTGTTCATTCAATCGTTCGTTTGAACATCTTTTGGAATGGAATACATGATATCATCTACTGGTATTTCGTTTGAGATGGGAAAATCATAATTGAACGACAAAATCAGGTCACCTCACCTCAGATAAGTGTAGTATATTAGCGAATTCTGAAACGATCCCTGAAGTTTTTCCAAAAATCATTATGTATATACGAGATGATATATGATATGTGATATTATCATAAATATATATTTGTCACTCCGCACAATAACTTGAGTCTAGCGAAAAAATTTTAGTTTTCGCCAAAATATTCGTAACAACAAAAAAGAAGAGTTCGTTAGTCAACAATTTTGGACAACCCTAAGAGGTCCAAATTTCAAAAGTATACAAAAAAAAAGTAGAAAAAAACGGGGTTTTTCCGGTTTTGTGGTTAAAACCTTCACAATCACAGTAACATACTATGGTATATTCGGATTCAGGACAAAATTTCTGATACCGATGCAACTTCCAAAAATGAAAATTGTCCAAAAATTTTAAAAAGTACTACCTGTATGTAATATATATATTTTTTTAATTTTGGGACAATTTGTTGTACCCAAAAATGCTCTATGAGTTCGTGGAGTCGATTAGAACATGAATATGGTCTCCTAACATCTTCAAATCATACCCTGTGCATACAGTATGTTGGTATGGCATACTGAAAATCGAAAAAACGAGAATAGTGTTGAAAAACTTTCTAAAAGAAATTGCAACACCATTGTTCCTTTTCTTAATCATAACTTCAACTGAAAGATTTCTATGAAAATTCGCTGATTAATTCATGCTGCATGAATGGACTTTTTTTTAGCTATTCAGACTGTTAAAATTATCTAAAAGCAAATTCCGATGTCAAAATGTGTCTAAAATTTTCGAACAATGAGAAAAAAACGTAACTGGCTTATTCGTTTATTCGAATAACTCGAGCTGCGCTGTTTCCAGTCCTTATGACTTGACATTTTTATTAAATAATCGACCACTTAGGTACTATGACTAATTTTCTTATAACATGGAACTTGTTATTGGCCTTGGGTAACTATCCGAAAAAAGTGACGCGGAAGGGAGACGAAAACGGTCACACACGTTTTTAAACACTCCGATCATACGCCTTTATCAACTCTCCGGTTTTCGAGGCGCGAAGCGCCAAGTTTTTTTTTAAAGCATTTTTGATTATGTTGCTAGGGATAATATATCTTTTGTACCATACCTACCTACGACTTAAGGTTCTGCGCTGAATTAGGCTAAAACATCTTCCATGTTTTTATAATTTACGCCGTAGGCTTTAAGTAGGTAGCATCTGGGGGGTCCTGCCGAGTTTTGCAGGACTTTATTGGCTTTCCACTCCTCGGAACATGGCGAAGGAAGAGGTTCCGAAAAAAAGTAACGAGTTGTGACGCCGATAGAGAGAAAAAGTGAGAGAAGGTGAGGATGAGGACCCATCAAACCCCATAAAATCCCATCGTCACGTCAAGCACTGGCACCCATCGTCCCATCAAGCGCACTGGAACCCATCACAAGAAACCTTTATAGGTCGACGACGAGGGGAGTCAGAGAGGGGATAAAAGCCGTCTTATCCGTACGTGAATTAAGGCCGTTATAATGTGCGGCGTCGAGAGATGGGAGGAGTCAAAAGACCGTAAATACGGCGACGGTGGCACCATCACATTTTTCCCTCCTCACTCTGCTATCGCTATCGGGCGGGAAGTGTACTCAGGATGAAGGGAATATTGAAGGAACTTGTTTAACGGCGAGGCGCCGCGGATCTGAGACTCGAGTTGCGGTGATATCTGCAAGAATATTCAAATGAAGGATTATTCAACAGTTTCAGCTCATCAATATTGCACTCGTGCTTCGAGCATCACAAACACGAGTTTAAAAAGCCGTAAAGCGTCTTGATGTTCATTGTTTTATTCAAGTTCAATAAAAGATAAGATAGGACAACCAGAATCATCTCACCAGCAGCGGATTTAGATCCTCAGATCAAATCCTTCTGGCTGGATTCAGACTTCACGAGAATGTTTCCAGCGGTTCCCGGGAGGAGGTTCAACTTGAATGTTTTTCAAAATTTTGTTCTCCTCTGCCAGAAAATGGCCGAAGTGATATAAACAATACAAGTCATGTGGTAGGTGCTATCCCTCACATGATAATTGATCATGTTCTGCTCAACCTCTGCCACCTACTTGGAAGAAAATAATCCCTACAGATGTCAACCCATTGACACATCCTCTCTCAACCTCTGCCACCTACTTGGAAGAAAACAATCCCTACAGTTGTCAACCCATTGACACATCCTCTCTAACTATTAGAACATTGTCCAATTCTAAGCTCTTGGAGAAATCAGTTCTCACTGCACATGCCTCCGATGTTCCTACCTATTTCAATAGACGCCACACCATCTCGGCCACTTTCTGAGACCGGAGAACAACATTTCGCAACACACAAAATAGAATCGAGATATACCTACTATGAACAGCTAGAAACAATGTTCTGGAAGCCATACTTCTGCCAGGAGGAATCCGCTGCTGGTGAGAAGATTCCGTTTAATATTTATGGAGATCGTAATGACTCTCAACACCCTGTACTATACAAGCTTTATTAAATCATTAGCACTGGCCAGAGTTAACTTTACCAGATTACCCCCAGGGCAGAAGCATGTTGCTTAGTAAAGTAAAGCATCAATGCTTAAGATGTACCCACCAGGTTCGGAAGTGGTTCTCTGGGGATATAAAAATATACCAAAGTAAACAGGTCTCAACTTCGCAACAGGCAAAAACGCTACAAATTATTACCCAACGTTTTGTTCGTTATTGTGACGTTTTCGGTTGGTCCTACAGAGCTCTGGGTGGTTACAAAAATTCTGTAAAATCTTGGAAATTCTAAAAATTATAAAAACAATAAATGTAGGTACATCGAGGTTTCGATCGAGGGCACTTGAAAATGCTAGACCACAAAAGAAGCCTATATACCACATTTTATAAAACGCTGCAAATTATTACATAAAGGTTCATTATTTTTTGTATAGATCACTAACCTGCAAAGAACAGGGCTTTGTCATTTCTACTACCTACCAACCGAAGAAATAAAGGCTTCAAACTCAATTCGAAGAAATAGGGAGTGGTGGGTGCCTTCATTAGGAAATTTGATTAATGGTTGCTAAGGTCGCAAAACTGAGTACAACTGAGAACAACGATCGCATTTTGATCAGCTAAAATTTGAACGGAGATTAGGCCTCTTTTCGATCCACACTCGCGTTGCTGATTGATCCTAAGTTCAACCCTTAAATTCTCACAGGTTGGGAACGGTTGGTCCCACAGAGCTCTACGTGGTCTCATTCGATTCTAAAAATTCAATACTGTTTCAAAGTGATGAAAAATCAATACCTTTACATCGAAATTTTTTGACCTCAAAAAAAATTTTGGTTGACTTCAACCAAAAGCATCGGGGCACAACTAGACCCCAAATGTAGCCCATATACCAAATTTCAACAAAATCGGTCCATTGGAACTAAGTAAAGTCCCGCCCACGGCGGACGGCCGGCAAAATTTTTATTTGATTTCAAACAAGTTGAAATGTTAACCAACAAACTTTGAAGGGGGTAAACAATTTTGCTTCCGAGTCTACCAAGGTAGCGGAAGCTTTGTTTTCACTTTTCAAGGACGAAAAAAAAGTTCTCCAAAATCAAATTTTCCACTCGCGTTTAGCGTTTTAGACCTCCCTGAACAATTTTGGTTCCGTGTCTGTCTGTCTGTCTGTCATGAATTCCTTGTAACGCGCATAACTATACGAAGTTATTGTCCGATTTCTATGAAATTTTCAGGGATTGTGCGGGTTGGTGTGTAGACGGTCCCCAATGAAAATCATTATCCTCGGACTAATAGAAGCGACTGCGCATGCGCTAACGTGAATTCCTTGTAACGGCCATAACTTCTACTTTTTCCATCCGATTTCAATGAAATTTTCAGGGATGTTACAGATTAGTATTTAAATGGTCCCTTATGAAAATCACTACCTTCGGAATGACAGTAGCCACTACGCATGCGCAAACGTGAATTCCTTGTAACAGCCATAACTTCCACATTTTCTCCCCGATTTCGATGAAATTTTCAGGGATTATGCGGATTAGGTTGTAGATGATCCCCAATGAAATCAAGGCCTTAAAATTTACAGAAGCCTCTGCGCATGCGCATACTTAAAATCCTTTTAAGAGCCATAACATTTACATTTTTCATCCGAATTTGATGAAATTTTCTAGGATTGTCCAGATTAGCGAGTAGATGGTCCCCTATGAGGGTAGTGAAAGGTACTTAGAGATTGATGTTTTGAGATTAACTACTATGCATCGGATCATCTATATTCGGGTTATGGATACGAGGAAGCTATGTGCCACACCCACTTGGCAGACGTTTTTCCCTTGGTCGATTCCAACGTTCATTATTGAATTTAATAAACCGAAAGCGGTCTACAGGAACTGATCAAACTGCCGGGTATAACGTATATGGTACGTATGGACGGAAAAATATTTTATTCAACTTTTAGAATCTAGTTACCTTGAAAAGTAACTAATCAAATTTTTGAGGTAAGAGGGTTATTTTTATTTATTTTTTTTTTTTTTGGTTTTTGCTCGATTCCAAAGATTTATTGTTGAAAATAATAAACTATAACCTTGGAAACATAAAATAATTAGAGCGAGTTTGGGTGTTGTTCACGTCAAAGATTGCAGGGGAGTACAGCTGGTCTCCTGGAACAATAGCATTTCTAGGGACACTTAATACCAATTACTGAGTTCTTTATGAAGATTTACCTTTCCATTGCAGAACTTTTTATTTCGAGATTAGTCGCTGAAAAGAAACGGTTTTCGAACGACTTCAGTATCGCACATTCCGCCCTTCAGATGGGCTGAGGAACGTAAAACTCCGCTCCCGCAAGGATATCTCGTAACAAGCGAGACTCGACTTTCCTCCCGTCCCGCGAGTGATGCATTTTCTCCGCTCCTTGCAATGAATCTCAATCGCGGGGAACAAGGCCGACCAATTTCCCCGCGCGCTCCATCTGTTTAAGATGGGCTGAACTGAACTCCAGCGCTGCTGCCTCTTCCAGGTTCGAACCGAATTCACTGAAACACGTCTTGATTCATGGGCCCAGCGCCACCTTTCCACTCCTGACCCGCCTATCGGACTCGAGCACCTGGTTACGAGGGTTCCTAAGTCTCTGCTAATGGCCTCGCCTCTCGGGATCATGTTCGGGAGGTTTCCCATTTCCACCGACTCCACGACCCCCCCTGGGTGGACCGAGCAAACAGTTTTACGGGTCTCGTCGACCACCAATTCCGTCCCCTTTCCGGTATTAAATTACCCACACTCGCGTGTTCTACCTTCGAGCGAATGGTAAATACATCTGAAACAGGCATTAAACTCCAAGAGTTTGATTATATAGGTACAATTAATCATACACTAAGTTACCAAAGACTTGATAACATCTCTTCGGAAGAGTACGGCAATCGGCTTTTCAAATCCTATCAAGCTTTGTGATGGGTTCATACCAGAGATCAACGTACAATACACTTATTTTCCCACAACAATTACGTATATTCAACCTGTCAACTCTTAAGGAATAGTCAAGTGCATTCGTGATCGAGAATCTTGAATCAGACATGATTATTTCACAGGGTCTGTCGGGACAGGGCATAACTGCACCCGAACCTGTCTACTCTGCCACCACGATTTTTGGAGCTAGAAAGGGACTAAATATTCCATAAAAGATGTTTGAACAATATATTACCTACTTGCGATAAGTTCACCTTTTTTTTCAAAATTTTCAATATTGAAACATTAGAATCGAGCAAGAATAATCGCCCTCAATATTTGTAGGCATACGTTTCAAGGTACGTAGAATCCAAAAATCGAATTTGAGAAAAAAAACCGACCGTCCGACGTACACTTTCCTTACTTACTATGGACCGATTTAGGTGAATTTGGTATATGGGCTCCAATGTGGGTCTAGTCGTGCCGCGAAACTTTAGATTAACGTAAGTAACTTTTAAGGGTGAAAAATAGTACGTAGGTAGTTGGAAAAGCTTCGTTTTATGCAGACGGACGATCTACAAAGTAAAATAATAAATGAGTATTATATACTAATATAAATTTTCAGAGTAAGTGAACACAGTAGAATGAACTTTTCATCTTCTAACCCTTGGAGATCAGAGTCGCTATGTTCTAGGCATACATCATCGTTCGTTTCAAATCTTGTACAAACTAATTACGCAAAGAAAAGGCAGCAAACGGAGTAAAATGATAAAGCTTGACATCATATGAGAACAGTTCACCAGGTAAAATATTTTTCATAGCTTCCTCACATCCTTAGTGGAAACGACAATCCTTGGGGAGTTCGTGCATAGTCATTTTCAACTATGAAACGGTCGTCAAAACAAGTTAATCCTAATAACAGGTAACCTAATAAGATATTGATAAAGCGGTCGCAAATTTCGGAAGCGGAGCTAAAAGAGAAGGAAATTTAAACGTACTCTATTAGAGAGAATACTCCATTCAAGTATATGAGCAAGCGCTTTCGATGTAAGGAGACAATCGGGAAGTCGAGAGAGTACTGAAGTCAGTCATAGGTCCTATTTATAACATCTTAAATTAACAAAGGAGAGGGCCACGCGGTGAAAGGTTGTTTGTCTAGTCGAGTGAAAGGGATTAAGTTGAGCCCTATTGTATCACTAAGTGGTAAAAACGCTGCAAATTATTACACAATGGTTTATTATTTTTGACCGACTTCAACGCGCCGAAGGCGCGCGAAAGAGGAGGTACTCAATTCGGGTTGTCGTGGGACGACGATTTTTTTTTTTTTTTTTTTTTTTTGTATGTCCGAGTCGCTTGCATTTCTTTATTCTGGTACCAATCTGTCTGATTCTTTTTGAAATTTGTTCTACCAGTATCCGTGGTGGTCCCATTTCAAACAGATTTCATTTTGCTCAGTTAAAAGTATCGAAACTTTGTGAAAGAAGTTGAAAAACGTGGTTCCCGTTTTCGGGAATATTGGTCCGCATTCACTCTTCTTGCCCTGTGACTTCCGACTGAGTCGATGGAGGACCATTTGTGTATAGTCAAATTGAAGGTCTGATTGTAAGCTTTAAAATGATATGCTATGTGAGGGGGGTTCCGATAACTAAAAGGTGCTGCGGGGGATGAGAAACGGGGAAATTATAGTGGCTTTTAGGTCAGAACCTGCATGAGCCATATCAAACGTGTCTACGAATGCTCATGTATGTGAGTTTTCCTACCAAGCATGAGCGATAATTATAGTACTGTTAGTTAGGTATTCTACCAAGTGGGTGTAGCACATAGCTCCCTCGTCATCATAATATAGTTGGATTATCTAATGGTATAGGAGATCGTCATAACTGCATAGTGCCGTACCAAATATGAGATATGTAGTACAATTTGGTGATAAGAGGGTATTTTACCACAGTGGGTGTAGCACATACGCCACCTCATCACCGATAACATGATTAGGTAATAGAAGACGGCATCGTCAGAACTGCATAGTGCCCTACTGAATATGAGGTATGTAGTACAGTTAGGTGATGAGAGAGTATTCTACCAAGTGGGTGTAAGCACATAGCTTCCTAGTCATCCATAAATATAGTTGGCTATGTAATGGTATAGGAGATTGTCGGAACTGAATAGTGCAGTACCAAATGTAAGGTAGGTATAGAGTATAATTAGGTGATGAGAGGGTATTCCACCAAGTGGGTGTAGCACATAGCTTCCTAGTCATCCCATAATATAGTTGGCTATGTAATGGTATAGGAGATTGTCGGAACTGATAGTGCAGTACCAAATGTAAGGTAGGTATAGAGTACAATTGGGTGATGAGAGGGTATTCCACCAAGTGGGTGTAGCACATAGCTCCTAGTAATCCATAATATAGTTGGCTATGTAATGGTATAGGAGATTGTCGGAACTGAATAGTGCAGTAC